>CM040928.1:37024390-37044390 GCA_023029165.1 Gobiocypris rarus | reverse complement strand
AGGTTCTTTATAGAACGCTTTTTAAGGGTTTAAACCCTGTAACTAGGAAAAAGGTTCTAAATGGAACCTTTTAGGGGTTTATTCATTATCATTTGTTTTGTCTTTTCCGGATTAAATATTTTATATTATTGACAAACATCAAGACCCTAAAATGTAAAAATGTAATTCACATTAAAAAAGTAAATCATGAATAAAAAAAAAGTAATCCATGAATACTGAAAAAGCATAGAAGTGTATACATTTTTCTCATTTTATGTAGTTAATATCACACGAAGAGTGCCATTTCCGTTTTTCTCCTTCAAAAATCTAAATGTGATATTAAGTTACTACAACAGTTTAATTACAACTTCAAAATATTGCAGAATAATGTAATATATGAATGAATAATAGCCTAAAGAACATTTGTGCCAAAAGGGTTCTTTCTTGTCATTATAGAACCTTTTTAGCATAAAAGGTTCTTTGGGATTGAGTAAAGAACCCTATGGTTCTATATAGAACCGCAATGAACCCTTTTTTCTAAGAGTGTAAGACAAAACGAACAAGGGTTTTCTATTCCAGCAACATAGAGAGAGATACATGTGATCTTATTTTCCCTTTGCACCGAAAAGGGGGAGAAGAATCACCCTTCTCCTAATTTTAAGCAGTATGTGAGGGAACAGGGCTCACTGACGGACCAGCTGAGCCGGCGGCAGGTTCGAGTCTACCAGCTGTACAGCCGGACCAGCGGCCGACACGTGCAGATCCAGGGCCGGAGGGTGAGCGCCACCGCCGAGGACGGAAACACTTTCGGTGAGTCGCGCACTCGTTCACACCACAGTAATTCACTCACGGTGGGTTTCGGTGCAGATAGGGCTGTTTTCGCGAATGATTGCTTTATTGGCTGAAAAGGGACTTGCTGATATAGTTCAAAAGGCATTTCTTTGCTTAATCGTTTCCCCTTTGTGTTGATTAGGATGTGTTAATTTGCTTCAAACAGCAAGGGGAAATGAGACTGATTCGACCTGACGAGTCATCCTGAAACATCATGCTATGCATATATAACTAAATTATAAACACTCTTGAAATCGCAAAAATATTGAACTATCACACATGGCACACTCCAATACAGTGTTAAATTTAGTTTTAGTCGTATTTTATAGTCACCTGAAGTGTTTTTAGTAATGAGTTTAGTTAAATTGTAATGCATCAATTGAGCATTTAAGAATTACATAACAGACTGTTACTTGAACTTACATTTTGACATCATTGTGGTTTTGACATTAAAAATAGGCCTACACGAAATAGCTCAATTCACTTTTTTTTGTTTGTTATTTTAAAAAATCGATATAGTTTTTTTATTACTTTGTATTTGTGTTTTAGTTAGTATATCAGGGTAAGCTAAAGCTTCAAAAACATTTTTATTTATTTCAGTTAACATTTATTTAATTTCAAGTAGCTAATGGAGATTTTTTTTATGGTTTTATGTAACTATTACCCTGATACTTTATTGATTATATGTGAAATACTGGTCTTTCCTCCTGACTATGAATTAAATGGGAATGAAATTAAATACAGTTTATTATGTAACTAATATATATATATATATATATATATATATATATATATATATATATATATATATATATATATATATATATATATATATATATATATATAATATGAGTGACTTTTAATTATAAACAAGCTCGAAATTCACAGGACTCTTATTTTGAAATGCCTCACTATTGCAGCTGCTCTTTCAAGTTCAGACGAGGAGTTAAATATGCATTTTTACAACCGTCTAAAACATGATACTATATAAACATTGTAAAGTAAACATCATCCTTATTCCTCAGTATGTGTTCATAATCATTCCCTGTCATAAATGTGTTCATAAATGCGCTTTCGTGTGAGCCTGGAGAAGCTCAACAGCTCCGTGTTTTCCCGCCGAAAGATCCGCACGTTACAGTTCAAATGTGCGCATCCGTTACACAGGACATCAGTTCTGACCGGATCTCTTCCCTAATCCTCCCTCCCTAACATTTTCCTCTCGTTTTTATCCATTGACGAAAATGACAGTAGATTTTCGTCATAGTTTTTCTCATCCAACACTCGTTTTTATTTAGTTATCGTCTCGTTTTCTTCAGCGAAAAAAATATTATACGAAATCGATCTAATGCTTTATGACTGCTTGTCATTTGTCGCTATCAACAATTAAATGTTCACTAGTTAAAAGACTAGTTCTTGCTATCTGTAAATGTATTTCAACATGTTACATTTGTTATGTCTGACTCTGATATCTGAAATATGGCAAGCCGTTTTAGCGTTTATTAATTCCCACAATATCAGTTCTTGCTATCAACAAATGTTAAAAGGCTTATTTTTGATATTGGGAATTACATTTCCACTATTAGGAAAATTTGAATTCTTGATATCAACAATGACGCCATCACTTGCAGAAATACGAATTCTTTATATTAAGAATTTAATTTCAACTGGTAAAAACAATTATTTATACTTTTATTCATTCCCAGGATAGAAATTATTGATTTCAACAATGACAACTAGTAAAAAAAACAAACAAAAAAAAAAACTAGTCAACTAGTAAACACTTTATTTCTTTATATCTGTAAGTTTATTTTCACCATAGGCTGTCATTCAAATTCAATTGTTGATATCAATAATTGATTTCTTACTAGTTGAAATTCCAGTTTCACATATCAGAATCACATTTCACATATCAATTCTTATTAGTAAAAATCATAATTTTTAATAGGCTATCACTGTGTTACTCGTCTGTTCTTGATATCAACAATTGAAATGCTGCTATTAAAATGTTCATGTTTGATAATTAGATTGTCACTAGTGACTATGTTAATTTCTGATATCATGAATGTAATTGCTACAAGTAAGAAAGCCATTTAAGATATCTTAAATGACTCTCCTAATTATTGATATCAGAAATTCATTTGCAGATATCAGAAATAACACATGTAACATGCTGAAATACATTTACAGAAATCAAGAATCAACATTTCAACTAGTGAAAAATTTTAAAATTTTTAGTAACAAAGTAATTCTTACTCATTGATTTCTTAATATCAAAAATTGCCATTGTTACTAGAAGAATTGTAATAATTCCTGATATCAAAAATTATTATTTTAACTAGTAATGAAAATTTAACCAAGAATTCATATTCTGGGAATTGATAAAGGTTAAACCGGCTTGCCATATCATATCAGTGTAACAAGACTTTGGGTTAGGTAGAATTACTTGAATAATAAGTATTCGATTTGGTATGTTTTCATTATGATTTTGGTATAGTTGTATATGATATTGATAACTGGCTGGATCTATAAGTGTTTGGTAAAACACTTGTGCTGCATTACAGCCAGACTTTATGTGGAGACGGACACCTTCGGAAGCCGAGTTCGGATCAAAGGAGCAGAGAGTGGCAGATACCTCTGTATGAACCGCAGGGGGAAACTGGTGGGCAAGGTATGTATGCTATCCATCATCCTGCTTGGAGATATCCCTGGAAAGCATGTTTAATATTTTGGGGGGCGAGTGTATTTTGAACTTGGATAAATTTGGTTGCATGACTTGACATGAGATCGGCCAATAGAAAACCACAATTATCCAATCAATTCCCTACAGCCCTGCCCTACATTTGTTCTTGTTTGCGAAGCCGTTTCACTCGGATATACAGTAGTAGCCAAAAATGATATCAGGAGGAGATGTTTGTTTTTAATGACCCTACAAGATCCATTATATCCATCATATATTAAACCAATATTTTATATGTTTACACATTTTAAAGCTAAACTGTGTGATATTTTCCCCCATCTAGCGGTGGAAAGGTATATGACCATCCAGTGAATATTAGTTTCTTTTCCTCTCAATTCCGATTTCGTTTTAACTCCTACGGTGGCCGATTTAGTCCAAGATTAATATGGCTTCCAGTTTGATCAAGTGATGAGGTTACTTCAGAAAACTATTATAATTTGTAGTTATTTAATTTGTCAGTTAACATGTAGGTTATGACATCTATGTAAAATGAATAATAGTTTTACCTTTTCGTTATGTTTTACCATTTCATTGCTAACATCAGCGATCAGGTTCCCAGACGGATGCAAGCTAATCTTAGTAAAGTAACTTTTATCGGTGCTATCGTTATTCTGTATATTGTACGACATCACTAGCGTAAGGCAAAGTTTACATTGTAGGCTATATCAGTCTCAAGCAATCCCCCTCTTCACATTCAAACGGTGCCATCGAGTGTTAAAACGCCAAAGGCGAAGCTTGAATTTACGGGTATGTCCCTCTTTGGCTACTGTACTTTCAAGATGGAGGGGCAACATGGCGACGCGCATTCGAGCCCCTCACCCGTGTGTATTTTCAATGGCATATTATACACTTACGAGAATACTTTATTACTTGAAAGAAGTAAATATACATTAATGAGCACATATATTTTTGAAAGAACTAAGTGTTTTTAGCTAAGAATAAACTAAAAAAGTTACACAGTGTAGCTTTAAATAGGAAAGAAGAACAAAACACTAAACTTATTTGGCGTAAAATGCCAACTACAGCTACAAGTTTGATTTTGCAAAAAGATGCATAAATAAACAAAATGCAGAAAAAGCTACAAAATAATCAGATATGAATATTTCATTGGTTCTCTCTTGTTTTGGCATGTGTTCATAATATCTTTGTACAACAGTCATTTTCACAAATTAAACAATTGAATCCAAGCACAACTGTTTGCTTGCAAAACTTTAAATGATATTTGAATATAATGTGAAGATGTCAATTTCCCTATAGGTCAGACATCACTTAAGGAAGAAAATACTGTTTAAAATACAAATGTATCAATATCTGCCGACCCTCAAGTCGCTCCAAACTCCTGCGAAAGACAAAAAAGAGTTATCAAAATGCCAAAGCTGCTCTTTTCCATACTGTGAACATCGGGATGGGTGAAGCACTGCAGGACATGTAGATCTACAGCTATAGACAGCATCGAAGATCAGCGAGCCTGAGACTCGACTGCCAGGCCTGTAGAGGAAACGGCTTTCACACCCATTCTGTGTTTAGTCAGATGTCAAGCCACTTCTTCCTTCACGGAGGTGGAAAAAATGTCTTCAGCGCTATGGATTTGCCATGAGACAAAGTGTTGGGACAGCTAGATGGAGACGGTGAGAGCATCGGGGCGGTGTTGAGAGACGAGGGCACAAACAATGAGTGTTCGCACTGGCTTACATAAGATCCAAGCACTTTCAATTCCTTTTGGAAATGTGGAATTATGAAACAAAACAAAGTCTGTCATTTAAATAATAAAAGCTGCTTTAGCTTTATGACCAGCAGTGAAACTTCATATTCATAGGTGTCAGTATTAAGACCAACCCTTGTGAAAAATAAGTGTCCTTAAATGTACATAACCGTTTGTATTTAACACAAAAACATCTGTACTTGCAGCTGTTTCTTAACTTAAACTTGAGTAAAAATGCACTTTGTTATAAAGTGTCAAATGGTTTACTTTCAAGTTTTAATAATCTTTTGTCATGCTCTAAAGAAGTGTACTTATTTTAAAGTTGATTATACTTGATTGGAAATAGTGTGTTATATAAAATTAATAATTTAAATGTACTAAATTGCAACTTCATGATTACAAATGTGTAATTACAAATATATTTAAATACATGACATGACAAGTTTCAATGGACATTTTAGTTTACCATTATTTTGTCAGTATATTCAGCAGTAATTTTAACCATATTTCAAAGACAATAGAAGTAATTATGAAATTACATATAAAGAGGTTCTTGAGTCTGAATTACATATACATACATTTATGTAAAAAAAAAAAAACTTTTCATCTTTTCGTCTTTACAATTTGGGCACAATGTACTGTACGGTACAAAATCATTGTGAGGTGTTTTAGCGCTAGCAAAAATGTCCGTAAAATTACTGGATACATTTTACATTTTTATTTATTACAGTGTAATATATTCTCAGTTAATTGCAAGTAACATGCTATTAAGTGTCCAAAAAGTTCAGTTTGCACTTAAGTCTATTCTTTTGAGGTATATTATTTACATAATAAGTATGCTTTTTAAAAGTGTGCTAAGTGTGCTTCTTTTTCACAAGGGAAGACCTCTGTCATATTATGAGGTCAGTTATTTTGTAAGATTAGTAAAACATAAACAAAGCCTGTAGCTTTAACTGATCAAGGTGTAAAAATATACACCTCAAAATATACCTCCAAATCTACTACAGTACAGATACAAGAAGGCCTGGCTCGCAGTCTCCGCTCTAATTCATCCCAGGACTCTCCCAGTCAAGTTCCTCCACACCAAACTCGCTCATCCATGTGTTTGTGCACTGGAGCGCAGTCATGTTGGGACAGGAAGGGGCCGTCCCCAAACTGTTCCCACAAAGTTGGGAGGATGAAATTGTCCAAAATGTCTTGGTATGCTGAAGCATTAAGAAAAACAACCAAGCCCTGAAAAACAACCCCACCCCATAACCCCCCCTCCACCAAACTTTACACTTGGCACAATGCAGTCAGGCAAGTCCCGTTCTCCTGGCAACAGCCAAACCCAGACTCGTCCATGGGATGGTCAGACAGAGAACCGTGATTGGTCACTCAGAGAACACGTCTCACTGCTCTAGAGTCCAGTGGTGGCGTGCTTTACCCCACTGCATCCCACGCTTTGCATTGCTCTTGGTGATGTAAGGCTTGGATGAGCTGCTCGGCCATGGAAACCCATTCCATGATGCTCTCTCCGCACTGTTCCTGAGCTCATCTGAAGGCCACAGGAGTTTGGAGGTCTGGAGCGATTGACTCTGCAGAAAGTTGGTGACTTCTGCGCACTGTGACCCTCAGCATGCGCTGACCCCGCTCTGGGATTTCACTTTATGGCTGAGTTGCTGTTGTTCCCAATCGCTTCCTCTTTGTTATAATCCCACTAACAGTTGAGCGTGGAATATTTAGTAGTGAGGAAATGTCAGGAATGGACTTATTGCACAGGTGGCAACCTATCCCGGTCCCACGCTTGAGTTCACTGAGCTCCTGAGAGCGAGCCATTCTCTCACAAATGTGTGTAGAAGCGTCTGCATGCCTAGTGCTTGATTTATACACCTGTGGCCATGAAGGGATTGAACACCTGAACTCAGGGATCTGGAGGAGCGTCCCAACACTTGCTCAATATAGTGTGTATATATACCGGTATAGAGTAACAGCTTCTCGAACAAGAATAGGGTGGGGCTTGATTTTGTCCGTGGGGAATTGATTGGATGGCTGTGGTTTGTTATTGGTGGATCTCATGTGAGTGACAGGTTGCTTTACATAAAAATAATGATGTGCATGGATGAATAAATTATAATAAACACTGCAATATTCCAATTTATTTTTTTAAGTTCTGTGAAATAACCTGTGACTTCTCTCTTTCTCACAGCCTAACGGCAGGGGACGGGACTGCATCTTCACAGAGATCGTTCTGGAGAACAACTACACCGCTTTCCAGAACGCTAAATATGAAGGCTGGTACATGGCCTTCAGCAGAAAGGGTCGGCCCATCAAGGCTTCCAAAACCAGGGAGAACCAGCGGGAAGTTCACTTCATCAAGCGCCTCCACAAAGGTCCTCTTCCCTTCCCGAACTCGGACCAACCCAAACACTTCGAGTTCATCAGCTTCCCACCGACCCGACGGGCTAAACGCAACAGAAAACCTCACTCCGCTTCCTAACACCAACACTTCCACAAACTCAGACTACTTTCCTGTTAATACTAAGAAGAGGCAGCTTTATTTTTATATCTTTTCGTACTTATCGGACTTGAACAGTGAATGGATGCTCATTGTAAAGGGGTGACTTGTAAATATGGTAAGATAGTAAAAGAGAATGTATATATTTAATTAAGGTGGTATTTGTATGTGTGTTGTGTGAGCATTTAGACAATATGCTCAATATTAAACACAATAAAAGAGCCATATATAAATGTAAAATGAAACATCAGTTTCAATCCAAGATGTGTTGCATTACCTCATGTGTAAAAAATAAATATGAGTCTCCAACTGATTCCCATCAACTTTCCATGTACTTTTAGCAACAACTGAGAAGTGGCAGGAAAAAAAAAAAGTTAAAAAGTTTGAGCGGTAAGACAGAAATTAATACCTTTTATTCATGCATTAAATAGATTTTCTTAAAAAGTGAAAGTAAAGACATTTTTAATATTGATGATAATCATAAATGTGTCTTGAGCAGCAAATCCTCATATGAAAATAGATGATGATGATTTCTGAAGGGTCATGTGACGCTGAAGACTGGAGTGATGATGATTTCTGAAGGGTCATGTGACGCTGAAGACTGGAGTGATGATGATTTCTGAAGGGTCATGTGATGCTGAAGACTGGAGTGATGATGATTCCTGAAGGGTCATGTGATGCTGAAGACTGGAGTGATGATGATTTCTGAAGGGTCATGTGATGCTGAAGACTGGAGTGATGATGATTTCTGAAGGGTCATGTGATGCTGAAGACTGGAGTGATGATGATTTCTGAAGGGTCATGTGATGCTGAAGACTGGAGTGATGATGATTTCTGAAGGGTCATGTGATGCTGAAGACTGGAGTGATGATGATTTCTGAAGGGTCATGACGCTGAAGACTGGAGTGATGATGATTTCTGAAGGGTCATGTGACGCTGAAGACTGGAGTGATGATGATTCCTGAAGGGTCATGTGATGCTGAAGACTGGAGTGATGATGATTCCTGAAGGGTCATGTGATGCTGAAGACTGGAGTGATGATGATTTCTGAAGGGTCATGTGATGCTGAAGACTGGAGTGATGATGATTTCTGAAGGGTCATGTGATGCTGAAGACTGGAGTGATGATGATTTCTGAAGGGTCATGTGATGCTGAAGACTGGAGTGATGATGATTCCTGAAGGGTCATGTGACACTGAAGACTGGAGTGATGATGATTCCTGAAGGGTCATGTGATGCTGAAGACTGGAGTGATGATGATTCCTGAAGGGTCATGTGATGCTGAAGACTGGAGTGATGATGATTTCTGAAGGGTCATGTGACGCTGAAGACTGGAGTGATGATGATTCCTGAAGGGTCATGTGATGCTGAAGACTGGAGTGATGATGATTCCTGAAGGGTCATGTGATGCTGAAGACTGGAGTGATGATGATTTCTGAAGGGTCATGTGATGCTGAAGACTGGAGTGATGATGATTTCTGAAGGGTCATGTGATGCTGAAGACTGGAGTGATGATGATTTCTGAAGGGTCATGTGACGCTGAAGACTGGAGTGATGATGATTCCTGAAGGGTCATGTGATGCTGAAGACTGGAGTGATGATGATTCCTGAAGGGTCATGTGATGCTGAAGACTGGAGTGATGATGATTTCTGAAGGGTCATGTGATGCTGAAGACTGGAGTGATGATGATTCCTGAAGGGTCATGTGATGCTGAAGACTGGAGTGATGATGATTTCTGAAGGGTCATGTGATGCTGAAGACTGGAGTGATGATGATTCCTGAAGGGTCATGTGACACTGAAGACTGGATTGATGATGATTTCTGAAGGGTCATGTGACGCTGAAGACTGGAGTGATGATGATTTCTGAAGGGTCATGTGATGCTGAAGACTGGAGTGATGATGATTCCTGAAGGGTCATGTGATGCTGAAGACTGGAGTGATGATGATTTCTGAAGGGTCATGTGATGCTGAAGACTGGAGTGATGATGATTTCTGAAGGGTCATGTGATGCTGAAGACTGGAGTGATGATGATTTCTGAAGGGTCATGTGATGCTGAAGACTGGAGTGATGATGATTTCTGAAGGGTCATGTGATGCTGAAGACTGGAGTGATGATGATTTCTGAAGGGTCATGTGATGCTGAAGACTGGAGTGATGATGATTTCTGAAGGGTCATGTGATGCTGAAGACTGGAGTGATGATGATTCCTGAAGGGTCATGTGATGCTGAAGACTGGAGTGATGATGATTTCTGAAGGGTCATGTGATGCTGAAGACTGGAGTGATGATGATTTCTGAAGGGTCATGTGATGCTGAAGACTGGAGTGATGATGATTTCTGAAGGGTCATGTGACGCTGAAGACTGGAGTGATGATGATTTCTGAAGGGTCATGTGATGCTGAAGACTGGAGTGATGATGATTTCTGAAGGGTCATGTGACGCTGAAGACTGGAGTGATGATGATTTCTGAAGGGTCATGTGATGCTGAAGACTGGAGTGATGATGATTTCTGAAGGGTCTGTGACGCTGAAGACTGGAGTGATGATGATTTCTGAAGGGTCATGTGACGCTGAAGACTGGAGTGATGATGATTTCTGAAGGGTCATGTGATGCTGAAGACTGGAGTGATGATGATTTCTGAAGGGTCATGTGACGCTGAAGACTGGAGTGATGATGATTTCTGAAGGGTCATGTGACACTGAAGACTGGATTGATGATGATTTCTGAAGGGTCATGTGATGCTGAAGACTGGAGTGATGATGATTTCTGAAGGGTCATGTGATGCTGAAGACTGGATTGATGATGATTTCTGAAGGGACATGTGACGCTGAAGACTGGAGTGATGATGATTTCTGAAGGGTCATGTGATGCTGAAGACTGGAGTGATGATGATTTCTGAAGGGTCATGTGACGCTGAAGACTGGAGTGATGATGATTTCTGAAGGGTCATGTGATGCTGAAGACTGGAGTGATGATTTCTGAAGGGTCATGTGACGCTGAAGACTGGAGTGATGATGATTTCTGAAGGGTCATGTGATGCTGAAGACTGGATTGATGATGATTTCTGAAGGGTCATGTGATGCTGAAGACTGGAGTGATGATGATTTCTGAAGGGTCATGTGATGCTGAAGACTGGAGTGATGATGATTTCTGAAGGGTCATGTGACGCTGAAGACTGGAGTGATGATGATTTCTGAAGGGTCATGTGACGCTGAAGACTGGAGTGATGATGATTTCTGAAGGGTCATGTGACGCTGAAGACTGGAGTGATGATTTCTGAAGGGTCATGTGATGCTGAAGACTGGAGTGATGATGATTTCTGAAGGGTCATGTGATGCTGAAGACTGGAGTGATGATGATTTCTGAAGGGTCATGTGATGCTGAAGACTGGAGTGATGATGATTTCTGAAGGGTCATGTGATGCTGAAGACTGGAGTGATGATGATTTCTGAAGGGTCATGACGCTGAAGACTGGAGTGATGATGATTTCTGAAGGGTCATGGACGCTGAAGACTGGAGTGATGATGATTTCTGAAGGGTCATGTGATGCTGAAGACTGGAGTGATGATGATTTCTGAAGGGTCATGTGATGCTGAAGACTGGAGTGATGATGATTTCTGAAGGGTCATGTGATGTTGAAGACTGGAGTGATGATGATTTCTGAAGGGTCATGTGACGCTGAAGACTGGAGTGATGATGATTTCTGAAGGGTCATGTGACGCTGAAGACTGGAGTGATGATGATTTCTGAAGGGTCATGTGATGCTGAAGACTGGAGTGATGATGATTTCTGAAGGGTCATGTGATGCTGAAGACTGGAGTGATGATGAAACAGATAGTCTCTGCTGCCACCTGCAGTCCTGCTACTGCCACTGCAGAGACATCCAAGAGCTCAGGGACTGTGAAAGATGATGGTCTAGATCGCTCACAGCTGATGTTCAGCCTGTGGTGTTGTTGTCAGACGCTGCACTTAGTTAGAGTTTATTACATAAGTGTGTGTGCTCTTAAAGTAAAGACACAGGGAAGTAAAGACACGGGGAAGCCAGGCTTGTCCTTAAATTAGCATCATGACCTGCTGTCTTCATATGGGTGATTTTCTTGTACATTCAGCATTATCTGAGCAGTGAAAGTCCTGTTAAATACTGTTAAAAATATATCATATATTGCTCTGAAAGCAACACTGCATCAAATTTAGTTGGTTTATCTTTTTGACCTTTGACCATGTTTATGAAATCTTGCATTTGCCACTTGGGGAGTATTTTTTCCCCACATTAATTTCCCACATCTAGTACAATAATGTGGTTTTGTTTCATTAATACAGTGTATACTTTCTTCCTGATTTACCCGAAAGAATGGAAGTGAAATGTGACAACGTGCCCCATAGGAGGGTGTAACATAAAAAGCTTAAAATATTATCCGATATAATCCAAAAATATTCAAGACAAACTCTATTTTGTCAATAAAATACAATGATTAACTTTTCCATATAAATCGATAGCATTTTTACTGTGACCCTGGACCATAAGGGTCATTTCGTATTAAACTGAGATGTATAGATCATCTGAAAGCTGAATAAAGCATGATAAATAGCTTCCCAATGATGTATGGTTTGTTAGGATATGACAATATTTGTCCGTGAACTATTTGAAAATCTGGAATCTGAGGAATTATTTCTACTAATAATACATATTTACGGTAGGAAATGTACTAAATATCTTATGATCTTTAAATCAGACTGAACCGTCTTTGGTTTTGCTCAGTTTTCAGCGATAGTCACATTGGACAAACTAGATTTAATTGAGGGCAGGTTTTCCGTCCAATAAATATGTGTAGCCCCAACTCATAAAAACTAATTCCTGAAATGAAATATAATTGAGTTGGTCCCCGAATATAAGACGAGGTTTGTGTCCTAAAAATAGGCTGAAAAATGTGGGGTCGTCTTGTATTTGCGATATAGACCAAATCACGGGTGAAAGGGAGAAAGCAGAGGGAAACAGTCGAGCCAACACGATAGACTACGCAATGAGTGACAGTTTACAAGCACAGCATCCTGACAACGCAAGTAAACCACGTTTACATGACTTTATTAATAAACCGGGTTATTTCCTTGCAGTGACGTCAAATATAATAATGACTCGGCGTATCCAGATGTTACGTCAGTCGTGATGTAAAGCGTGCACCGTGTCAGCGGTAGATATGGCTCATCTTACCCCTCATGCACTTCCAGATGCAGCGTTTAGACTGAACCTCTTAATGCGTTTACATGAGCATGTTCATTGTGGGCTAATTAGGCATAAAGAGCATGCATGTAAACGCAGTCGCTGTTATGAATGAAATAAACAGTAAAGTGCCCGTTTGCTCTGCTGTTCTCACTGCAACCCCACAGTTTGGTTTGTTTCAAGACTTTAATGTCAGATGTGTTTGATTAAAAGCAGATGGTTATTTTCTGTCTATCTTCACACCGCAATTACATACATACATAATTATTTTGTGAAAAGGTTATTAATTTCTGAACTCATTGACAGAGTGCACTTTATTTTGTGACAAATTAATCCAAGTATTTAATGAATGGTGTTAAAATGTTTTTTCCAATGAATTATCGGTAGAATTTTCTAATAAAATTATTTTCTGTTGAAAACCAGATTTTTCCCCAAAAATAAGTCTGGAAAATGGGGGTCGTCTTATATTCAGGGTCGTCGATATTCGGGTATATACGTTACAGTTTGAATTATACTTATGTAGCCTACTTAAACATGACTTTTTAAACGTGTCAAACTTTCATCATCATACACAATGTATATAATGAAAATATAATAATGACATTAGTATAAAATAACAGTGCCCACAGTCTAAGCACAGGCGCCACTCTTTAGCACAATGAAAATTTAAAACATTACAGAAACTCCTCTAAATGTCCAACATAACTGAACTTTAAACACTAACATTAACTAACAACACCTTTCCCTTTACAGAAATAACACTTTAATCCCTAAATTTACTCTACCAATGGAGTCCCTTGCAAAGCATGCTGGGAACTACTGATCCACTGCCCAGTTAGTTAAGTCAACACAAATATATCATGTAGTTTTAACACAAAATAATTACGTAAACTACAGTTTTAAATATATTAGGTTGATTGAACACAATTAAATTAAGTTGTGTCAAAATTAGACATGTTTAAGTAAAGTGAACATGATTTAAATGTGTCGTGTCTATGAAGGGCCTGAATCATTTTTTGAGTGAGTGCAATTCCACAAATCTGGAAGAGCTTCTGTTTTTTTAGGGAGCAACATTTAAAAGATAAAAGTCATACGGAGAATCAATGAAGTGTGAATAACTTACTGCCATTGTGAGAATAACATGCAATCAATAAAAAGTAAGCCAACTATTACGATTATTTAAAAATGTAACACAATCTAACACACGTCATCAGCAGGGACGGACTGGGGCTAAAAAACAGCCCTGGACTTTCTCCCAAATAGGCCCATCATCCGGCCATTCGCCCCTAGCCTTGCGCAACAGACAGCCAGGATATACTATCCCACAATACTGTCAGACTATCAGACAAGGTATTCACAACAAGTAACTTCTCAAAACCAATAATAATAAAGTTGTGTTTATTAATGAAGCCTCAGCCCTAATAATTTAGTCTGTGAAGCTTTCACGAACAACCACCAGGTCTTCCACAATAATAAACACAAAAATGAAAGACAAGGAAAAACTGCACTTTGATGGAAGACAGACAGAAAGTGCAAGCTAGGATTTTTTGGTTAAACAAAAATGTAGTAAATTATTTAGCCCCCTTCCGTGTTAGCATGGTTAAAGTGGTAGCAATGCATGCCTGATGTTTTCCTGTTTAATTCAAAACCTTATTCTTCATTCTAGTAGAAAATGTGATCTCACTACAATCTCTCATATATACATCAAAGTGAACGAAAGAAATGAAAACCAATACAATATGAAATGGGGTTGGATACATATTTTTTGCTTTTAAAATATGCATGTGTGTGTGCGTGTGTGTGTGTGTGTCCTTGTTTATATTACATTGTGAGGACCAAATGTCCCCGTAAGGATGTGTGTGTGTGTGTGTGTGTGTGTGTGTGTGTGTGTGTGTGTGTGTGTGTGTGTGTGTGTGTGTGTGTGTGTGTGTGTGTGTGTGTGTGTGTGTGTGTGTGTGTGTGTGTGTGTGTGTGTGTGTGTGTGTGTGTGTGTGTGTGTGTGTGTGTGTGTGTGTGTGTGTGTGTGTGTGTGTGTGTGTGTGTGTGTGTGTGTGTGTGTGTGTGTGTGTGTGTGTGTGTCTGTGAGTGTGTGTGTGTGTGTGTGTGTGTGTGTGTGTGTGTGTGTGTGTGTGTGTGTGTGTGTGTGTGTGTGTGTGACTGTGTGTGTGTGTGTGTGTGTGTGTGTCTGTGAGTGTGTGTGTGTGTGTCTGTGTGTGTGTGTGTGTGTGTGTGTGTGTGTGTGTGTGTGTGTGTGTGTGTGTGTGTGTGTGTGTGTGTGTGTGTGTGTGTGTGTGTGTGTGTGTGTGTGTGTGTGTGTGTGTGTGTGTGTGTGTGTGTGTGTGTGTGTGTGTGTGTGTGTGTCTGTGAGTGTGTGTGTGTGTGTGTGTGTGTGTGTGTGTGTGTGTGTGTGTCTGTGAGTGTGTGTGTGTGTGTGTGTGTGTGTGTGTGTGTGTGTCTGTGAGTGTGTGTGTGTGTGTATGTCTGTGAGTGTGTGTGTGTGTGTGTGTGTGTGTGTGTGTGTGTGTGTGTGTGTGTGTGTGTGTGTTTGGTTAGATGACAATTGTAGGTAGGCCTACAGTTTCACAAAAGCACAATGTTTTGTTTTATTGCGAGTGTACACAAATATAAGCAAACACTTTTGCAGTTTTTATGATGTCCTGTATGAACAAAATGACGGAGTGTTTTTATGTTTCCACTGTTCGATCGTGGCATCGCACCCGTGCCGCACACACACACACACACACACACACACACACACACACACACACAAAAGTCTCTCTCGAACAGTAGTTCCGCATTTCATTCATTTTCACGGAAGTTTTATTTATTTATTTATTTTTACATTGTGTATTCTCCGTGTAAATTCATGCACCGAGCCGTGACGCCCGTGCCGATTCGGTTAAAACGAATACAAATGTACCGCATACAAAATACAGAATACAAAAATCCCTATCTTAGCAATTCGCTAAGATAGGGATAAAGGCAGCCTATTATAATGTGTCCTGCTACTACTGGCCCTTCCCAGGACCTCGTGCTGGTGTGAAGTTAACTCCGACCCTCCTCATCATGGCGAGGCTGTGGAGCTCTGTGAGCTTTTTACACTATGCTCCATCAGTCTCCAGAGACATGGCCCTCTTTTCTTTAATTTTTTCCCATCCACCTTTCTCCTAACGTTTTCTGCTAGCCAATCTGCCGGCGATTTGAGTTCTTTTTTGCACGTAACAGCATATAAGTGATCGTATTAGTGCCCCTGCTGTTAGCTGTTTATATTGCGTTTTTTACTTCTTTTTTTTGCCGACGGCCCTCGGTCTTTTACGGAAACCCTGAACCGCAAAGTAAAAAAAAAAAAAAATCTGGGAAAAAAAAAAATTCTAGAATTTCGAGATTAAAGTCGAAATATTTCGAGATTAAAGTTGAAATATTTTGAGAATAAAGTCGAAATATTTCGAGATTAAAGTCGAAATATTTTGAGAATAAAGTCGAAATATTTCGAGATTAAAGTTGAAATATTTCGAGATTAAAGTCAAAATATTTTGAGAATAAAGTCGAAATGTTTCGAGATTAAAGTCGAAATGTTTCGAGATTAAAGTCGAAATGTTTCGAGATTAAAGTCGAAATGTTTCGAGATTAAAGTCTAAATATTTCGAGATTAAAGTTGAAATATTTTGAGAATAAAGTCGAAATATTTCGAGATTAAAGTCGAAATATTTTGAGAATAAAGTTGAAATATTTCGAGATTAAAGTTGAAATATTTCGAGATTAAAGTCAAAATATTTTGAGAATAAAGTCGAAATGTTTCGAGATTAAAGTTGAAATATTTCGAGATTAAAGTCGAAATATTTCGAGATTAAAGTCGAAATGTTTGAGATTAAAGTCAAATGTTTGAGATTAAAGTCGAAATGTTTCGAGATTAAAGTCTAAATATTTCGAGATTAAAGTTGAAATATTTTGAGAATAAAGTCGAAATATTTCGATATTAAAGTCGAAATATTTTGAGAATAAAGTCAAATATTTCGAGATTAAAGTTGAAATATTTGAGATTAAAGTCAAAATATTTTGAGAATAAAGTCGAAATGTTTGAGATTAAAGTCGAAATGTTTGAGATTAAAGTAAAATGTTTCGAGAATAAAGTCAAAACGTTTGAGATTAAAGTCAAACGCTTTCGAGAATAAAGTCGTTATATATTTTTAGTAGCTAAAGAACTGCGCTGGTGAAGAACTGGTCCAAACTGTGGCACGTTGACTCGTACGATAAGATTAAACGTACGGCCTCTGCTCGGATTCTCACAACATGTGATGTGGTTGAAAGTGTATTTCACCAATAATGACCCAAAGTCATGCAACATATTTTATTGAGACAGTAAAGAATAGAGATGGTTGTCCTAGAAGGATCCGTTCCGATAGTGGGACTGAAAACGAATTGCTATGGAGCAGATGCAGATCTTTCTTCGACGAGATGCTATGGCAATAACTGCATTATTCATATAAATATGGAAATACCCCAAGATGGCTTGAAAAATACACATAAACCATATATGATCACATCGTGTGTTAACTGTCTTCATGTTTCAGTCAAAATGTTCTGCTTTTTATTCAATATAGCAGGATGATCCCCCCGCCCCCCTGCTCTCAGGACATATAGCCTATTAATGTAGGCTATAAAATAATATTGATAAAAGGGTTTATTTAATCATATTCACAATCACAGCAGTTTAGGCCTATAATCATTCATTTTGAGCCTCGCTTAGGCGCCGCAGTTTGAAAACATTTCTACTTTAATCTCAAACATTTCAACTTTAATCTCGATATATTTCAACTTTAATCTCGAAATATTTTGACTTTAATCTCGAAATTTTTCGACTTAAATCTCGAAATATTTCGACTTTATTCTCGAAATATTTCGACTTTATTCTCGAAATATTTCGACTTTATTCTCGTAATATTTCGACTTTATTCTCGAAATATTTCGACTTTATTCTCGAAATATTTCGACTTTATTCTCGTAATATTTCGACTTTATTCTCGTAATATTTCGACTTTATTCTCGAAATATTTCGACTTTATTCTCGATATATTTCGACTTTAATCTCGAAATATTTTGACTTTAATCACGAAATTTTTCGACTTTAATCTCGAAATTTTTCGACTTTAATCTCGAAATATTTCGACTTTATTCTCAAAATATTTCGACTTTATTCTCGTAACATTTCGACTTTATTCTCGTAACATTTCGACTTTATTCTCGAAATATTTCGACTTTATTCTCAAAATATTTCGACTTTATTCTCAAAATATTTCGACTTTATTCTCAAAATATTTCGACTTTATTCTCAAAATATTTCGACTTTATTCTCAAATATTTCGACTTTATTCTCGAAATTCTAGATTTTTTTTTTTACATATATATATATATTTTTTTTTTTTACTTTGCGGTTCAGGGCTTCCGTAGTCTTTCCCAGAACGCACAGATTGTCAATCCGTCCCTGGTCATCAGTTACTAACAGCAATATCCTGTCCTTCACTGGCAGAGATTCTAGCAGATACTGCTATTTCTATAGCACACATCTATATGAGATCCACATCCTTAATTTCATCAGGCTCGTCATATTCATAAGCTTTAATGTTTAGCCAGTATAATCACCAGAGCAGCTGCTGAGAGCAGAGATCAGTCCTGAAGCCGGCTGATCCACTGAAAAGACCAATATAATTGTAAGATTAACCAGAGTAATGGATTTGGCAACAAAAGCAGACATGAGTATTAAATATAAATGTTGTTTATTTAGCAATTAATAGCATTCCGCTCTGTGTGTCAGGAGGCATCTTATCATGTTGTTTGTTTTAGACTCTTCATCGACATCCTGAACAACACCTGGGTCTCCCCATCGTAACAGACCACACACCGTTCTCCCATGGTTATTTCAGGTGTTGTATTGAGCATCCCTTGGCATGGCTCTGTCTTTATAGTGGTTTTCTGTGCTTTGTTGAGAACCACAGACTCAGGGGCAAAGCAGAGGTAATCAAGCAAAAACAGCTTAGGATTCGCCAGTTGATATGGCCAGACTCGGTGGTAAAAATCTACAAAAAAAAGCACAACAGTCATATTTGCACACAACACAAATATAAACTAAACGAAAACCAACACTTTGGACTGTTGTACTGCTTGTGTGGTGTGTGGTCAAGCTTACCTGGTGGATTTTCATTGTTCCACATACAGTTTCTGGTCTGGTCTAATTCTGTCATATTCTTCTATCTCACTTTCTGTGATGTAGAAGAGCTTGATTTTTGACTTCTCTTCTATAAGCTTCTCAAAGAACATCCTCCCATCTGGAATGTCTGTTCCACCAGCAACAAGAACATCTGCCCTCCGTTTTAAGGCTGCGCCAACCCCATCAGCTGCTCCCTTTCCATGGCCTGCCTCTAGGAAATTCCACCCTTTTAAATCCTAGCTGAAATGCAACAGAGCTGAGACAGAAGAAGTTCTTCTTTGAGCGATACTGTGTCGTTGGTCCATCACTTATCATGTTCAGTGTGTTCAGAGATGGGATGAGCTCTTTGAAGTGAGAGAGTACTGGGCTCAGATGTGTCCATATGGCTGAGGGATCATGTCGCATTGAAGCAGAGACTGAACAGAAGGATTGAGCACCATCAATTGTATAAGCAACTCCTGTGTGTAGGGATACTTGCTTATGAGAGTCTCCAAAATGTACAGCCTGTATTTCCAAAGAATACTTGCACTGATAATTTTCAGCAAAGTCCACATGGAGAATTAACTAATTTCCTTGAACATTTTCCTTCAGGGCTTTGAGGGTTGAGTACTGATGTGCAATGTTAAAATAATGTTTGCCAAACTTGTTCTTTAGTGCTGCTGGAAATTTTCCAACAAGTGTTGAATGGTTCCTTGGATTTGCTCCTTTACTGTTAAGTGAGCAGCGAATGTCACCTTATCACCACCTTTCTTTTTCTCCCTGATTTCAGTTTTGCTCCGCCATACCATCCACTGTGTTTGCTCACCAGGTTCAAATGCACCAGTTTGTACT
>CM040928.1:36796890-37019390 GCA_023029165.1 Gobiocypris rarus | reverse complement strand
TTGCGTATGGGGCGGCACAGCCGCTGACCAGTCAGGGTGCCCATGCTGACCCCTGACCCCGCCGAAAGCACCAACAGTGGCACGTGAGCATCAGAACTGGACCACGGAGCAATGGAAGAAGGTGGCCTGGTCTGATGAATCACGTGTTCTTTTACATCACGTGGATGGCCGGGTGTGTGTGGCTTACCTGGGGAACACATGGCCCCAGGATGCACTATGGGAAGAAGGCGAGCCGGCGGAGGTGATGCTTTGGGCAATGTTCTGCTGGGAAACCTTGGGTCCTAGGAGCCCAAGTGCCAACAGCATCCACAGGCCAATTATGTGAAACGGGGTTGTGAAAGGACTTTATTATTTTACCATTTTTGATAATTTCGCAGCATTATGAAAGAAGTCTCTTATAATCATCAAGCCTGCATTTATTTGATCAAAAACAGCAATATTGTGAAATATTATCATAATAATGGTTTTCTATTTTAATATACGCCTACTTGAAAATAAAATGTATGCCTGTGATCAAAGCTGAATTTATCATCATTACTCCAGTCTTCAGGGTCACATGATCCTTCACTAATCATAGATTTGATGTCAATGTTGGAAACAGCTGCTTAATATTTTTATAACCTGCTGTGATACTCAAGATGAAAGATTCTTTGATTAATAAAATGTTAAAAAGAACATGTAATAATATCTCACAATATTAGGCTACTGTTTTTTTCTGTACTTTTGACAAAATAAATGTAGGCTTGATGAGAATAAGAGACTTCTTGCAAAAACAAAAGTTAAAATGTAGTATCTAAACTTTTCACATGCGCACAGCCACACACACACACACACACGTCCCTGCTCCCAATGCCAGTGTCTCCTTCCAGCAGAGATGCAGATTTGGGATGAACAAAACGGCTAAACGGCTGACTAGGCATCTCAAGCATAGCTCTCAGGAACATAACCAAACCCAGTCCTGTAAACAAATCTACACAGAATAGAGTTGAGGTGTCTCCTTTTATTTCATGCATCCACGGAAGTGTTGCACGATTGACTTCCCGGGATTGCACAAGCGACCCAGGGGCGACATCTTGTGGTCTCAAGTTTACATTGTGATTTTCTCATGTCAATTCTGTCGAGATTTACATGTTTTGTTTTTGTTGTTGTTGTTGTTGTTTTGATTGCTCACACACAATTTCTTCCATTTCTCAAAACTCTATAAAACATGCAAAACCTCACACATCTCTTGTAAAAGCAAACACTACTTCAAAAAATGTTTTTTACACATTTCTACACACAAACATTAAATGATTAGCCACATACACACCAAACTACACACAGATGTGACAGATGTAAAACTCTCTTGTGTCTTTTGCTTGTTCAGTGTACAGGAGTTTGTCGAATGTACATGTATGTGCACAAATACACAGAACATACCGTACATATGCACAGCTGATGAACTTTACAGTTACTGACTGAACTGACTGACTTGAGCTGAATAATGACGGGTTTGTTAGAGAATATGAATTTGTTACTATTGTGAATCTCTATTGTGTAAAGTGCTACAGAAATAAAGGTCACTTGAAGGCACATTCAGTTTATTTTTACAAAAATTGCTTAGATACTAAAAGCGGACCTTGAGGTCAACTCAGTGATACCATCTCACTCATAGCTAATCTCCAGATGATCTCTGCACAACTGCAAGCACATTATCTGCATTTGTAAAATGCTAAAAACAGATCTACATTAGACACATGATTCAAAACGAACAGCGTTTTATTTAGAAAAACACTGCCATTTAAATGCCACACTCATTTACTGATGATCATGTGTGACAATTGTTCACTTGAAAAAAATCTAAATATGTTCAAAAATTATTTTTACCCCCTTAAATATCTGTTTATAGTGTAAATACACACAGAGTATGCATACAAGCCAAGTCAGCAAGTCAACTTTATTGCTAAAGCTCTTTAGCACATCAGCTTCACAATTCATCAATTGTGCATACTGTATATTCAGTGTACAATGAGGAAAGTGTGCTGGATGTACATGACTTGATTTTGTACATCGGTTCCACATAAATCAATTAAGTTAAGCAAACATAATTTGTTCATGTAATTTCAAAATGTCCAGTCATTTTTAAAGGAACACTCCAACGTTTATAGAAATAGGGCTTATTCAACACACACGTTCTTTTGATATTGAAGCATTAATACAATTTTAGAATTTAATGGTAATATAATCATAGTTTGAATATTTTGTGATAAGCAACTTTTTAAAAAAGTGAATCATATTGTGTTTAGTATATTAACATTCTTGCATGTGGGAAAACTGAATTGACTTGTCCTTAAGTAACATCATACTTTGTATTTCAGATTTCAGAGAGCCCAAAGGGAAAGAGGCAGTCGTCTGATGCTGAACCGTTGGACTGCCTGTAGTATCATATCAGACTTCTGAAGAGGATTTTATTTTTAAAGGTTGTAATGTTTTGTCCTATTTTCCCCTTTTTTTTAAAGAAGGATATTTTATAAAAAAAATGTGTCACTGATTGTGATACACTATTAAACCCTTGCCCCTGCCCTTGCCCACGCCTCTTCCCACGCCCACGCCCTTCCCCACGCCCACGCCCTTGCCCACGCCCACGCCCTTGCCCCCGCCACGCCTTGCCCATGCCCACGCCCTTGACCCGCCACGCCCTTGCCCCCGCCCCTTGCCCCCGCCCACGCCCTTGCCCCTGCCCTTGCCCCGCCTTGCCCCCGCCCTTGCCCCGCCCACGCCCTTGCCCACGCCCTTGCCCCGCCACGCCCTTGCCCCGCTCACGCCCTTGCCCCGCTCACACCCTTGCCCCGCCCACGCCCTTGACCCGCCCACGCCCTTGCCCCGCCCTTGCCCGCCCACGCCCACGCCCTTGCCCCTGCCCTTGCCCTTGCCCCCGCCCTTGCCCCGCCCACGCCCTTGCCCACGCCCTTGCCCCGCTCACGCCCTTGCCCCGCTCACGCCCCCCCGCCCACGCCCTTGCCCCGCCCACGCCCACGCCCCCCACGCCCCGCCCACGCCCACGCCCCGCCCTTGCCCCTGCCCACGCCCCGCCCTTACCCCTTGCACTTCAAGAAATCTGTTAAATGATGTTAGAACTTTATTCAGGAATTTCCCAATAAATATTACTAAAGCAAGATGCATTTTTAACAATGTAGAAAAACGGATGCTTCATTCAAACACTAACTTTTTGATGTTTCTAATTACAAAGGAACAGAGAAATAATAAGGTAGATTCAATATTTTCCGAAAATTGCAAGTGTCAGGTGGTTCAACACACAAGATTTCTAGGACACTGAAAAAAAAGAAAACTTGGCATAACTTAAAATTGTAACGCAACTTGTGTTAAAAATGTTTAATAATGTAGTGTTCGTTTTTTTATTATCTTTTAACATCTAAAGGTTGGACTGCTATCTCATGAATCAGTGACGTACAATAACCAGCTATTCAAGCTGTCAAAATTGCTTACAACATTCTTTAAAATGTGTAACTTTTGTGTTTTGTGAGAAGCTCATATAGGAATGGAACAACATGAGGGTGAATACATGATCATTTTCATATTTGTGTGAACTGTCCCTTTAAAACCATGGATTAAGAACACATATTAAATCAGATCGGAATTTATTTGCATATGCATTGCAGTTACAGTACAGCTTCATAGGTCATTACTATCCAGTGCACACTGCGTAGGGTGTATATATCGGAACGCATTTGAGTTCGAGAGCCTCCTATGGGAAGCGCCCTGTATTTCTGCCCATCATCACCATCAGATGCACAGCTCAATGGATGCCCACAGCAGCGGATCCTGCGGTCAGGGCAGCGGGAATAATACACCACGGTTGCAATAATAGTCGGACTGTAAAAATGCGCGCTCACGATGGATTACACTAAACCGAGAAACGGACATCCGATTGGGTCATGAATAAAGGATGCGTTTATCACCTTCATGGCAAAATGTGAAAACTGCAATGTTGTTTTTATTCCAGAGGATTCCGCGCTGGGAAGGTAACATTTCTGCTTCAAGCTGTAAAGAATGACACACACTGATAGACACGACGCACATTCGCTGCATTGGTTTATATTCACACGCGCGAGTTTAATGGCGTTTTGATAACGTGAACATCACTGAGCCTGTGTGTGTGTGTGTGTGTGTGTGTGTTTGTGTTTAGGTTCATTTTAATAACTTGAATAGCTGGTTATTGTACGTCACTGATTCATGATAAAAGCGTACACCATTTAGATGTTAAAATATAAAAAAATAACACTACATTATTAAACATTTGTATTTGTGTAGGTATTTTTCCATAATGTTTATACTGTACAAACTGTACATCACAAAATGCATTTTTACATGTATGCATGATTTAGTATGAGTATGTATTTTCTGGTATTATAACACACTCACACACACACACACACACGTTTGTTTTTGTGAAATGTGGGGACATTCCATAGGCGTAATGCATTTTATACTGTACAAACCGTATTTTCTATCCCCTACACTGCCCCTGCCCCTAAACCTGCCCATCACACACACACACACACACACACACACACACACACACACACACACACACACACACACACACACACACACACACACACTACCCATCACAGGAGACTGCAGTTTACTTTCTGTGAAAAACGCATCCTGTGTGATTTATAAGCATTTTGAAAAGTTAGGACATGGGGAACGTCCTCATATTTCACCCTCTTTTTGTAATACCTGTGTCATACCCATGTCATTATACACATTTGTGTCCTGATATTTCACAAAAACATGCCCCCACACACACACACACACACACACACACACACACTGCCCCTAAACCTACCCATCACAGGAAACATTCTGCATTTTTACATTTTCAAAAAAACTCAGTGTGATTTATGACCTGTTTTTACAAGGACAAGGATTTCGGATATTGCCATCTTTGTGGGGACATTTTGTCCCCATAACGTAGGGTTCACCAGGCCACACACACACACACACACACACACACACGCTCACACACTCACTCATAGTGGAAAGAATTGTGTCGCTCTGTTTGTGTCTGTAAGTGTTGATCATCCAAAAAATTTTCAAGATACAGGTTATATAATAAGGTTGTATTAGTTAACATTAGTTAATGCAGTAGTTAACATGAACTAACCAATAACAACAGCATTAGTTAATCTTTGTTAACGTAAGTTAATAAAAATACAATTGTTCATGTTAGTTCACAGTGCTTTAACTAACGCTAACAATATTTTAATAATGCATTAGTAAATGTTGAAATTAATATTAACAAAGATAAATAAATGCTTTATAAGTGCAGTGCGTTATTAGTTCATGTTAACTAATGTAGTTAACTAATGTTAACTAATGAACCTTTTTGTAAAGTGTTACCAAGAAAATATGTTACCCTTTATTTTAAGGTGTCATTGTTACAGTGTAATAATATATTTAAAGCACCAATCACTGAATAGATTTCCTTATGTAAGAATGTGGTGAAATTCCTAAGAGGAGTTTACATTCAACACCTCTTGAGTTTTCAAGAGAACACATTATGATATACACATTGAAAGATAAACATGTTTTCTACCATGTCTTAATTAAACATTTTAACCCCGTGTGCTGTTAAAGGATTAGTTCAATTTTAAATAAACCTTTGATGATTTCCTCACCCCCGTCAGATCAGACCCGTATTCATCGTCTGGTGTCGTGTAAAGCCATTTGAAGCTGCACTGAAACTGTCATTGAGCCGTTTGGGCTCCACTGAAGTCCATTATATGGAGAAAAATCCTGGAATTTTTTCATAAAAAACCTTCATTTCTTTCAACTAAAGAAAGAAAGACTTGGACATCTTGGATGACGGGGGTGAGGAAATCATCAGCAAAAGTTTATTTAAAAGTGAACTAAACCTTTAACTGACCTGCCTATAGGCTAGATGTTATGATATAATCAGCCACCATGGATGTCAAAACTGAGAAGAAGCGCTGACAAAGATGGCCAACGACAGCGTTTGATCAACTGCTCGTCACATGTCCATAACATTCTCCCTCTCCTGAAAGATTCGCACACGTCTCTGTCTCCTCAGTGCCCTCCCAAATCCCTACTAGCAGCTTCCAACCACTTGAGCGAGCCCTCGAGCACTGGAGGAGTACGTGATTCTTAGCTTTAAGACATTTGGTAACTTGCTTTTATACTTACTTACACTCACCTAAAGGATTATTATGAACACACACTAATACTGTGTTTGACCCCTTTCGCCTTCAGAACTGCCTTAATTCTACGTGGCATTGATTCAACAAGGAGCTGAAAGCATTCTTTAGAAATGTTGGCCCAGATTGATAGGATAGCATCTTGCAGTTGATGGAGATTTGTGGGATGCACATCCAGGGCACGGCTCCTGCGTTCCACCACATCCCAAAGATGCTCTATTGGGTTGAGATCTGGTGACTGTGGGGGCCATTTTAGTCCAGTGAACTCATTGTCATGTTCAAGAAACCAATTTGAAATGATTCAAGCTTTGTGACACGGTGCATTATCCTGCTGGAAGTAGCCATCAGAGGATGGGCACATGGTGGTCATAAAGGGATGGACATGGTCAGAAACAATGCTCAGGTAGGCCGTGGCATTTAAACCATGCCCAACTGGCACTAAGGGGCCTAAAGTGTGCCAAGAAAACATCCCCCACACCATTACACCACCACCACCAGCCTGCACAGTGAAAACATCCCCACACCATTACACCACCACCACCAGCCTGCACAGTGAAAACATCCCCACACCATTACACCACCTCCACCAGCCTGCACAGTGGGAACAAGGCATGATGGATCCATGTTCTCATTCTGTTTACACCAAATTCTGACTCTACCATCTGAATGTCTCAACAGAAATCGAGACTCATCAGACCAGGCAACATTTTTCCAGTCTTCAACTGTCCAATTTTGGTGAGCTCGTGCAAATTGTAGCCTCTTTTTCCTATTTGTAGTGGAGATGAGTGGTGCCCGGTGGGGTCTTCTGCTGTTGTAGCCCATCCGCCTCAAGGTTGTGTGTGTTGTGGCTTCACAAATGCTTTGCTGCATACCTCGGTTGTAACGAGTGGTTATTTCAGTCAAAGTTGCTCTTCTATCAGCTTGAATCAGTCGGCCCATTCTCCTCTGACCTCTAGCATCAACAAGGCATTTTCTCCCACAGGACTGCCGCACACTGGATGTTTTTCCCTTTTCACACCATTCTTTGTAAACCCTAGAAATGGAATGCCACATGCATTCATCCTTTTGTTAATGCTTTGCTATTTCTTCTACAATTGTCAAAAGATTGCCCTTGTTCCCAGAGTCATGTGATTCCCGATGACCTCACTGTGCTATATTTTGAGTGGCAGTTAATAGTAGCAGCACATTGGAAATTGTTTTAATGTAAGTCCGGTTTTCCTACGCTTTCTTTTTCCGGTCCTCATTGATGAGTTGCTGTCAGTAGCTGTTCTTTGCTGATCCAGGCATACCTAGCATTAATATTTATATTAATAAACAGCGCTTTTTTTCCAGTTACAAATTCCTGACTGGGATGTGAAGGCAGTCTCAGGTGTATTCACCATATAAACCATAAGCTGAATCTTGACCTTGTACCATGCTGAGATCTGGGATGTGTTTTCAAACATGCCCACATGAAAACATACTATAGTATATTATACAGTATAGTAAAATAGTGTAGTAAATACTATAATATACTACAATTTACTGTAGTATATTTACTATAGTACGGTTCAAAAACACTATAGTATTTATTTGAGTAATTTTACTATAATATACTATAGTATTTTTTCATGTGGGTGCCTGTACAGGACCCGCTTCTCTGGATCTAGAGATGTCTGCATAATAAATGCAGTCAATAAACATAGTCAAGCTCTGCTATACACTGCCCATCCCAAATCATCTGATCTGATTCATACGCACTCAACTGTCAACTCTCAAACAGGACGGCTCACTTCAGTTTCAGTCTGCCTGCTTGGCTGTCACCATGGCATGCTGCTTTACAACACAGCTCCTCCTTAAAGGAGTCACCACATATACAGTGGCAAGAAAAGGTGTGTGAACCGCTTGCAGAATCTGTGAAAATCTGAATAATTTTAACAAAATAAAAGAGATCATACAATATGCGTTATTTCCCACATGAAAAAATACTATAGTAAAGTTACAGTAAAATGACTCTATTAAATACTATAGTGTTTTTGAACCATACTATAGTAAATATACTACAGTAAATTGTAGTATATTATAGTATTTACTACACTATGTTAATTTACTGTGTATAGTACAGTTCAAAAACAATATAGTATTTTTTCATGTGGGTTAAGTTTATGAACCATTGATTCTCAGTACGTGTGTCATCTGATGATCCATGTGTTTGTGTGTGAGTGTGTGTGTGTGTGTGTGTGTGTGTGTGTGACGTCTGATGATCCGTGTGTGTGTTTGTGTGTGAGTGTGTGTTCCTGATGATCCACAGCTGTGTGTGTGTATGTGTGTGTGTGTGTGTGTGTGTGTGTGTGTGTGTGTGTGTGTGTGTGTATGTCGTCTGATTATCCGTGTGTGTTTGTGTGTGAGTGTGTGTTCCTGATGATCCAGAGCTGTGTGTGTGTGTGTGTGTGTGTGTGTGTGTGTGTGTGTGTGTGTGTGTGTGTGTGTGTGTGTGTGTGTGAAATATCAGGACACAAATGTGTATAATGACATGGGTATGACACAGGTATTACAAAAAGAGGGTGAAATATGAGGACGTTCCCCATGTCCTCACTTTTCAAAATGCTTATAAATCACACAGGATGAGGTTTTATCACAGAAAGTAAACTGCAGTCTCCTGTGATGGGTAGTGTGTGTGTGTGTGTGTGTGTGTGTGTGTGTGTGTGTGTGTGTGTGTGTGTGTGTGTGTGTGTGTGTGTGTGTGTGTGTGTGTGTGTGTGTGTGTTTTGAGATGGTTGTTTATGAGTCTCTTGTTTGTCCTGAGCAGTTAAACTTCCCAATGTTCTTCAGAAAAATCCTCCAGATCCTGCAAACTCCAACATCCTCACACACGATATAGCCCACTAGCAGGGACACCGTCTTTATGTGTACAGATGTTTTGTCATCCAACACTGGTTTTTATTTAGTTATCGTCTCGTTTTCGTCAGTGATAAAGGTTGTTAACGAAATGAACACTGCTTCAGTGAAACAGGAGGGGGTTCGTGTTATGTTGATGGGTCTCCTGGGTCCGTGTCGGAGCCTCCTGCAGTGTCCATGCTATCTGTTGAGTGGCTGTCTCTAGGTTACAGGAGGTTGAGTCACAGCACTTCTTCAACACGTGTGTGTTTCTTCCCAGCTTGGCAAGCAACCGGACGTGACATGGGGGCGTGGCAGATTCAGTTTTTTAACTCGATGTTCGAGATTGTGAGGGCAAGGGTTAAATCTGTTTTTGAAGTGTGCCGCTCTGTGCAGCCTCACATGTCAGTCGCTATAGCAACGGACACACAGAAAATGAAATCAACCGCGGTTTTGCGAGCACTTGTTTGCACATGCTTGCTTGCAGTCTTCAGAACTTATTTTGTAGTCAGTAATGATAATGCTTTTGAGTAAAAGTATACATTTTATGTAGGAAATAGGGATGCACCGAAATCAAAATTCTTGGCCGAAACCGAAAAAGAGGAAACCAAGGCCAAAAGCCAAAAACCGAAACACCGAAATAAATTATGCCAATTATTAGTACCATTGCATTTAAGGCTATGACTGTGTAACTTTATTAAAAATCAAGGCAGTGCAATTGCATAAATTAATATTAAAGTTTCACATAATAAATCAATCAATCAATCAATCCATTTTTATTTATATAGCGCCTTACAGCAGCCAAAAGGTGCACAAGGCGCTTTCCAAAACAAGCATCAAACGACAACATAAAAACAAGTCCAACCAATCAAGACCAGCACTAAGAGTCAAAAGCTTGATTAAAAAGTGTGTTTTCAGATGTGTTTTTAAAACACTCAGCACCGTGATGTTACGGAGGTGCACAGGAGTGCATTCCACAACTTTGGTCCTTGAACACTAAATGACCGGCCTCCAAACTTTTATACCTGTATTTTGGGGTAACCAGAGAAATATGATCAGAGGAACGGAGTGTTCTGGCTGGCTGATATGTTTTTACTAGTTCAGTGAGGTATACTGGGGCCAAACCATGGATGGCCTTAAACACAAACAACAGAATTTTATACTCCACCTAAACTGCACTGGAAGCCAGTGAAGCGAGCGGAGGACCGGGGTGATGTGTGACCGTTCGATGTATTAGAGAGAAGGCGTGCGGCTGCGTTTGTACCAGTTGAAGGCGACTGATGAGTGATGTATTTAGTCCAGTATAGAGGGCATTACAGTAGTCGATCCTTGAGCTGATGAAGGCGTGAATTGCTTTTTCAAGGTCGGCTCTGGACAAAAAATATTTGACCTTACTAAGAAGTCGTAGCTGGTAAAACTCGCCTTCACTACTGCACCAATCTGTTTATCATACTGCATGTTTTTGTCCAAAATAACACCCAGGTTACGTACAAACGGAGCAAACTGAGGTGTCATAGGACCAAAGCTACAAGCACTATTAGATGAATCCGGGCTGAACAGGATGTACTCAGTCTAAATCAATTACAAATTATGCAAATATGTATTTAGCACATTGCAACAATGCACAGTATAAAATAAAAATGTTTAACTTGACCTCACTGAAATAATAATGTACAGACCTACTGGCAGAAAGGTACAGAAATGTAATACAGTAATCAAACATAAAATAACTGCATATTTAACTGTTTAAATTAAAGATTAATCCTTATTAAACTTACAAAAGCTATTCAATCATGAGCAGTGAGAGATGTCCTTGTCTTTTGTTTGAGATTAAACAGACCGCAGTAAAGGTGACTGCCCCTTTAAGAGCTAATGCAGGGATATGCGTTGTCTTTCTCACTGTATACAGTTCACTTAAGGATTATAGAGACTATGTCTGCAGGGATACTCATCAAGATGGACATGTTGACATACTTTTTGTGTGAGTTTGTCCGTTTAAGCGCAAGACTTGAAAGATAACTCAGTATTTGCGCGCTGTGAGACGAGTGTGTGCTTTCGGGTGAGTGCACAGAGACAGATCTTCTCCCAGCGGTGAGTTCTCATTCCGTCTTCTGGCTCTTCACCCGGTGATAACGGCAAACGACTGCTCATATTCCAACATACGGAAGCACTCGTATGCATTAAACTAAGTTTACAAAGAGAGACCGTTTTGCCCTCGTTTTTATTTTATTATTGCTGTTGTTGTAGTGTATCACTGAGGAGCCAGCACGTGTATCCATCAACAGAAACAGAAACAAAGCGTTATTTTCAAGTTAAAACCCATAGATGCGTCATCAGATGTGAGATTTACCACATCGTCCGCACCGCAGACATGTTGCTTGTTTAGACCGTTTAGACAAGCATGTGCAGGTCGCGGTTTCTGTTTGCGCCATCACAACATTTCGGCCTTATTGTTTCGGTGATAAAAGTCTTTCGGCCGAACACCGAAAATGCTCTTTTGCGCCATTTTCGGTGGCCGAATATTCGGTGCATCCCTAGTAGGAAATGTAGTGGAGTAAAAGTAAAAGCTGACAGAAATGTAAAAACTCAAGTAAAGTACAGATTCTCCCAAAAAATACTCAAGTACTGTAACGAAGGTGTGTGGAGGTGGATGAGCGAGAGACGTGGGAGGAGCGAGCGAGACCGGTGTGTGATTGGGAATGATCTCCAGTCCTCTCATGAGGGAGCTCGGAGGCATAAGCACGAGCGACACCAGTGAAGGACGAGAGAGGACCAGGCCTGGACTTTATGTTGTGTTGTGTTTATGTTTGATTATGTGTGTGTGTGGCAGTCGTCCGAGAGGGGCTGCCCGTGTTACTTTTAGTTTGTTTATTTATTTATTAAAGTTTTTTAAATGTTCATCGGTTCCCGCCTCCTTCTTCCCATATCAACGGACTGTATTACACTGGTGCCGAAACCCGGGAGGAAGGAGGCACATGCTGTCGGAGAGCCCTCGCTGCTGAGGGGGATTGCGGTGATGAGGAGTTCGGGCAGTGTGGATGAAGAGACACCGCGAGTGGCTGCCCGAGAAGATGGTGCTGGAGCGGTGGAAGACCGGTGGGACGGAGAGCGATGCTGTGCCCCTAGGTCGAGGTGGGGTGGCGGCCGTCCTGGAGGGACCGGAGGAGTCGATGGGGAGGAGCAGGGAGCGCGAGACTCACTGTCGGCTGCCCTCAACCGGATCGAGCCATCCACCGAGCGTCCTCTACCATCGCATGGCACTGCGAGGAAGAGCCTCTCGGCTGGCTGGGGACCGAGCGGAAGTGTGTCCGGGGACCGGACCAGAATTGTTTTTTCCTCTCTCTTCTCTCTGGTGAAATGAAGGAACAAACGTGCAATGTTTTCCTGGACTTTCATTAAAAATAAAGTTCAACCACACATTCCCAATATTAGAATCTGAAGGAAGCTTATGCAGTTCTTCCACAACCTGGCACAGCGCAATATCTTGCTATCTTCGGCACGTTTATTGCTCGGTCTAAAAGAATCTAATCTAATCTAACTTGGCAACTACATTTGTTTGTCAACGTATTCTACTAACCCTTACCTAACAGTCTAAACATATTACAGTAAAAACTTTACTAACTGATATGATGTTAATGTTCTAACCTTGTGAAGTACGATCTATTTAGTACCTTTATAATACACTGACCACTAACACAGGTGGTAAAGAGAAAGGCACATGAAGAATCAAAGTTCAGTTTTTCCACAAGCTGAGGAAAATATTAACTTATGGCGGATGCACACAGAACACCAGCATGCAATAAACATTCACTAGAGAAACTCAGGGCTTAAATACTGCCGGGAAAAGGTACGTGCGAGGGATTGTGTTCTATCTGTTTACATGCGGTTGGGTTTAAGTGTTGTTTGTTTGTACTGGTACCGTGGGCGTCCGAACCATTGTGTGTGGGCGGGACAAGACTGACCAATGATATTGGACCCACTCACTTTTATCATCTCTAATTCAGCACGTCTGTTTATCTAGCCCTAACGGATAAACACTTATTATTAAACACATGTTAGACGCTTTATTTCCCCTTTTCTAATATTTTCTTAATTTTTATTGAAAATCAACGCCTTACTCACAAAAAGACATCCTGTCTGCAAATCCAGTCTCTTGTTTACAAACGAATCCGCGGTGAAATGAAGGAAGAAACGCTAGGGCTGGACTAGAATATTTCGAAAATTTGTTCCGATGGGTTGGTTTTGGGATTCAAATATTATTGGGGTTTCCCCATCGGAACGTTTCTCATTCATGCTTGCATATGTTTACACTTTAAAATCTGTCGAAATACATCTGTTTTTAATAGGATGGAAAGTTGAATAGGAACCAAACCTCGTTATACTTAATAAATATATTTACTTCTTCTTAGCGCTCAATATTCCTATATTCTCTGTCTTGAGTGCGCAGCTGCATGAGGTTATATGGAAGAAGCGCATGCAAGAGCTTACATTTTGGGTTAAGCTGCGTTCGTTTGACATTGTGGGTTATGTATGTATGTATTAGCCTTTACCCGTTAGGGATGTGATGGTGAGAATATTTCCCCTCTATGCGGCCGTGCGTGTTTACTCTCTGTTTGCCAGTTCGGGGGCGGGTTGCTTGAATGGTGGGTTCATTAGCCTACTATTCTTAATAAAAACACAACAACAAAACAGTACAATGACAGACTCCATTAAACAGCCGCTTTTACTTTTCACTTTTTAACCAAATCGTCCGCGATCATCTGGTCATTCAGCTTCTCATGCTCGTGAGGAATGAGATCCGACTCTGCTGTAGTTTGTGCTGTGATCCTCGTTCGGCTCGCGCTGTACGTTCAGTTTTTAACTGTAGGTAATCTGTTCATCACATATATTTTAGTACTACTATAAAATATCAAAACATCGGTTCCGCGGTGGGCAAGTGATGGACACCTGTAACACCGACAATGAATCTACTGTGAAATATAGGAGCTTGTTACTGGGATGTAACAGACCTGTGTGTTTTGTATCACTAGTGCAGTCCGTTCTCGGAGCATATAAACCCTGCCCGCGTGAGGCGGGCGACTGAGATCCCTGCCTTTATTGGAGAGAAGAATACGTTCACCCCTCCCTCCGAATATTCGGTGTTGATTACTACCGAATATTCAAAGCTCAAAAAAATGGTGTTCGGACCAGCCCTAACAAACGCACAATGTCTTCCCCATGTGAGCTGGATATTTATTAAAAATAAAGTCCAATGTCCAAAACAGAAGTTTAATCATCCCATGTTGTCTGATCCACTTGGTTACAATAATGCAAAAAAGGAGTCCAAATTTTGTTAACAGTCTTTTAGTTTCCCTTTAACTATGTAAGTCAGTTTTTCCATGGCAAGGTTTCTGGTCACTTCTTTAAACCATTGGTTAGGGGACGGTCCTTGGGTCTCCTTCCATTTTAAAGCATTAGCACGCTTTGCCTGGAGCAAACTAAAATCAATCCGTTTGCGCTTTCTTGCATTCATCTCCAAATTCACTGGGTATATATGAAATATAGTCAAGTCAAGTCAACTTTATTTATAAAGCGCTTTTAACAATGCAGATTGTTTTAAAGCAGCTTCACAGTGTTAAACAGAAAAATAATGCAACAGAACATATTTCGATTATCATACAGTAACAAAGTGGGCTTTAGATCAGTAATTAGATAAGTAATTTGGTCTATATGGTTAATTTAGTTTAATAATTAGATTTATTTTTAAATATATTTGAAAAATAGTTTTTTCCCCAACTGAGCAAGCCAAGCCAGAGGCGACAGTGGCAAGGAAATATACAAAGTTTGGGCGCAAGAGGAACATTTTCTTCAGTCAATTTACCAATCAAAATTTCATTACACTCCCATATACAATGATAAGGGGTTCCAATTTCTTGTTTGCATTTAAAACAACTGTCTGGGATATTTGGATTAAATTTATGTAATTTGACTGGGGTAATGTAGGTCCGCATAAGCCATTGTTTAACCCTAAACAAGATCCCATCCACTCTTCTTGAAGATCATTCTTCCATGCTGTTAAATAAGAACATGAATTCTCTTTTGATCCCTCTAAAAGTATATTGTAAAAGAATGACAGATTGCACTTTTCCCTTAAATGTTTTAAAGTGTGATTTTCTATAGTTGACAAAAGGGGTTCTGAATATATATAAAACTCCTTATTTGTAAATACTTAAAAAAATGTTTCTGAACATCAGTTGCTGAAATGACAAGATTGTTCTTCCCCCATGTGCCAGACGGACACATTGACATTGAATATTTCATTCTGTTTACCATATTATTTATGAGGATGAATTGCATAACATGCCAATATTATTGCAGAACATATTTCACTTTTATTTTTGCAAATATGTGTTAATTTGCATTTTTGTTTGTTTTACACTGTAGGTTGATCAAACTGGCTGTTAATTGTAAGACTTGCTTTGTGAAGTCTTCATGTTATTTATGAGAGGCAGTATTGCCATTTCTTTGACACAACGGTCTACAGTTTCACACACTTTCACGTGTTTCTTCCATCTGCCGACACCATTTCTCATTTCACCCGTTTTTGTGCGTACACCAGGGTCAGAGCTTGCATGAAGGACCGCACATTTTCCCGTCAAGTTTGCTTTTTATAAATACCAATTATTGCGTAGAGAGCGGCGTACGCAACGTTTATAAATGAGGCCCCTGGTTTGGGTCAAATATGGACAAACCCAACATAAAAACATTTTTAATTACATTTTAAACCCAGCAGTTGGGTTTGTCAATATTTGACCCGAACATGGGTTGAAACAACCCAGTATTTTTTAGAGTGTAGTGTATATAAGTTAAGATCTTGATATCAGTTATTAACACTAATCTGTTTATCTTTTTCCTCTTGCAGTTGGCGCTGTAGAGAAAAGCAGAACTGGACACCTTGCAGTGGTCTCTTCTCTGGATCTGTCTATAATCATACCCAAAAAGGAGGAGTAAAGAAGTTTTTCATCTGATCTATTAAAAAAATGGTAGTGCATAGTTTTAGGATCTGTAAGGGTCGCATTGGGAAGCGAGGAGGCCATTTAGGGTTCGTCCATTACATCTCCATAATAGTGTTATGTTGCTCCCTGCTTGCTTTACTCTTTATTGATGTCATTGAACTGTGGGTGACCTCGCTGGGCATGAGCAGAGTGGAAGGGCTTCATGGACCGGTCCTTCCTCACAGTATACCTCCAACCCGTCCGGAAGAGTACCTGCTTATGCCCAGCATCCACGTCTGCCAGCGTGCCAAACCCTACCTCATCACTCTGGTGGCATCTGCACCTCACAACAGAAAGGCCCGCCAGGCCATTCGTGACACCTGGGGAGGGGAAATACAAGTGCGGGGTCACCGAGTTATGACCCTCTTCATTGTCGGTCAGCCGTCTGACCCAGTCCTCGGCAAAGAATTGGTGGAGGAGTCAAAGGAGCGCGGGGACCTCGTACAGGGTCGCTTCATTGACTCCTACGCCAACTTGACCCTTAAAACTCTGTCTATGCTGGGCTGGGCACGCCGTTTCTGCCCACAGGCTCGCTATCTGGCGAAGGTCGATGATGATGTACTGTTCAACCCTAGTGCGCTTCTGCAGTATCTCAACCACAGCTTTAAAATGCCCGAAAGCGAACTCACTGAGCTTTACCTGGGGCGCGTCCACATGCAGGTCGCCCCGGACCGCAACCCAACCAGCAGGCACTTCACATCAGAAGCTGTGTACGCCGGTGTGGTCTTTCCTGATTACTGCAGCGGGACGGCGTATGTGCTTTCTCGACCCGCTTTGCTGAAGCTGTCACTAGCAGCCGTTACCATACGCGTAGCCAGTCCATTGCCCCCAGAGGATGTGTTTGTGGGAATTTGCGCTCATACGGCAGGCATTACACCGACCCATTCTCCACTCTTCTCCGGAGGACCAGCTGTACCTTACAGCCGTTGCTGCTACCAAACTATGGTGTCTGTGCACCACACCAAGCCATTGGACATGGTGCACTACTGGGCGGAGGTGCACTCCACTGGCCCGTGTTCGTGGTTGGGCTCGCGCACTTCTCTTGGTTTCTGTAAAGTAAGAGCACTTCTCGGGACACTGTGGGGGAGAGACTTCTGAAATGCCCAAAGGGAAATAAGGATACTATGCACTGAAACTTTTATTATGCAATACTTGAATGTATATTCACTGCTTCTTTTACAAAAAGGAAGTGCGCTAGTATGCTTCTTTTAAACTAAAAATAAGAAAGTTTACTTTCAGTCTACTATTTATGTACTTCTCAGAAATATACTTAAAATTGCACTAAAGTATACTTGACAGAAAAGTCTAAGTATGCTTGTAGTTGTGTTTACTTTTTTGATTGAGCACAGATTTACATACTTCAAGTTTATATAGTATCAAGCAAGGCCGTAACCATCTCTTGAACATTGGGGGGGAACAAAGTTTCTAGCTTTTTTGAAAGGCAATTTTTACTTAAAGAAATTCAATAGTTAAAAGGGATTTAAGGGAATAGCAACGAAATATTAACTGTAAAATAAGTTCTAGGTCTAATTATTAGTGTTGTAGTCAAGACCACCTAAAGCCGGGTACACACTGTGTGATTTTGGCCACGATTTGGCCGTCTGAGACAAACTTTGCAAATAATAAAAGATTCCTCTGATCCTAGGCTAAAATCTGAAGTCTTTGATCGTTAGTTTGACATGTTTAGCCGATTAATGATCGCTGTGATCAAATTTGACCTCAGATGAAATTCTGGCAGTGTCAGAAGATTTGGCGCACAATCCTGCGGTGTGACTTCTCCCGTCTGACAAGAAACAATCTTAAAGGACTATTATAAATCGCACAGTGTGTACTCGGCTTAATCCGAGAAAGACCAAGACTTTGAGGAGTTGAGACACTAGGACCCTATCATACACCTGACGAAATGCAATGTTTCAGCCGGATGCAGTTTTCATTTTCATGTCAAGCATCACATTGTTTAAATATCAAATGCACTGGCACATCTGTTCACTCATGGGCGTATGGTCTGAACACCAGGTGTGTGTGTGTGTGTGTGTGTGTGTGTGTGTGTGTGTGTGTGTGTGTGTCTGAACACCAGGTGTGTGGTGCGTGGTGTAGCGAGGTATGTGACAGGAGAGAGAGTTGGGAGACAAACGCGGCATACGTGGGCCACCTGGGAGAGGAGAACCAGGAGGGAGAGACCGACTGGAGACTCGTGGCACTCCGTATGTGACTGAGAAAGCTCTGGAGAGCACTTGAGTAAAATTGGTTTATTGCACGTTACGCCCAAAACACACCCATGACTCATTAAGAGACGAGGGACGACCCTTTTGGACCATGAGCCGGGTGCACCGAACTCATTCGTTTACATTATATAAAGCTTTAAAGTTCTGCATAATTAAGGGCGTGGCCACTTTGAGTGACAGGTGGATTGCCGTTTGTCTGCTGTCTGTCAGTCATCACATCACCTCAGCTCCGCCCACGTCCCGCCTCTTTGCCCATTTTCAGTTATCCGGGTGATACGCGCTGCCAAGACGGCCAGCTCGACCCTACTTTACACTTCAGAACTGAACTACGGGTGACGTCACGGACACTACGTCCATATTTTTTTACAGTCTATGGTTTAAACATCCATCATAAAACAGTTGTCAAATATTAAATGTTTAGCTACTTATATCGTATCCCTGCACTCTTTCACTGAAAAAACTAAAAGCGTTGCGATGGAATTCACACTCGTCTTCGGTGAACGTTAAGCCCCGCCTTCTTTGATCTAATTGGCCATTATTCTGACATTGACGAGCGCTGCTAGACTGTACATTGTACATTTGTAAACTGTGCCATCCTAGCAACAACAAACAGAGCGGCGCGTAATGGAGAGCAGCATTAAAAAAATATCAAATATTGGGTTTGCCAGTTAGTGTCCCCCTCAATGCCTATGCTGGTTACGGCCCTAAGTACAAAAAAAGAGCAGTATAAAACTACTGAGAGTATTCTTCAAAGAGTGTACTTTCATAAACTAAATAATGCTTTAGGTATTTATATCAGTATAACGATAAGTTCACTTGTAGTTGCAGTACAAACAAAAAACATAGTTGTAAACTATTCAGCTGTCACACTTAAAGTATTCTTAAAACGTATACTTTTATAGACTAAAAAGTAGGCTTAGTTATTAGTCCCAAGTAGTATTGAAATTGTACACTTACAAGTATACTACTAGTACATTGAAATTACTACTTACTACATGAAGTATACTAAAATTATACTTATGGATAAAATGAACTTTTTTGTAGGGGTTACCCAGCATGTGCCTTTCAGGATTACACGTCTCGAATGGGAAACACAGATTAAAGGGATAGTTCACTTTGAAATGAAATGTTGATATGTTTTAGCTTACCTCATGGGCATCCGAGATGTAGGAGTATTTGTTTCCCCAGTAGTTTCAATTTTGATCATTTTAGGTCAAACCGTTCTTGTCTGTGCCTCACATAATGCAGGTCTATGGTCACCACCTCAAAGAGCATACACAGAGAAGTCCAAATTAAACAATCCCCCATCGTAAGTACACACTGATGGCCTAAGACACCAAACCAGCGGTATTTATATCGTTTTTACCTCTTGTACAGCACTACGTCCGACTGATCCGAGGGCGCGTGTGTGTGTTTCCTGTTGTGACATTTGCGCGTTCTGGCTTTAGTCTGCGCAAGCGCGGGAAGCGCCGGAAGTGGATCTCTTGCGCGTGTACGTCTCTCATTGTTTACACAAAACAGAGATTATAGGTGAAATTATAGGCTGGTTTGGTGTCTTAGGCCATTCTCAAGACCCTCGATTTTTCGCGCCCCCTGTTGTTCTGAAGATCGTATTACACCCTTATCCAAATGCCATTTAAAGGGATAGTTCACTTTGAAATTAAATGTTGATATGTTTTAGCTTACCTCATGGGCATCCGAGATGTAGGAGTATTTGTTTCCCCAGTAGTTTCAATTTTGATCATTTTAGGTCAAACCGTTCTTGTCTGTGCCTCACATAATGCAGGTCTATGGTCACCACCTCAAAGAGCATTCAAAAGTGAACTATCCCTTTAAGGAGAACAATATGCACAGTAGGAGCCAAATATGAATTTCATTTCACACTGTACAGAAAGAATACAGTTAATTCTAGCAATGAAAAATACGGAACTTAACAATAATGTCTCATTTGTTAATGCATATACATTTATACATGCTATTGAATAAAAATGCTACTCGAATCCTGTGTGTGAATTTTGATGTGATTTTAAAACTACATTCAGTCCTCGCTCGCTGTTTCCTGTGAAGCCACCTCTCGTAGAGTGTGTGAATACTGAATTAAGATTTATGTTTTTTTTGTGCAATATTAATGTTAAGTGGGTGATTTAGTACACTGGTAAAATTATGTGTTGGATTTACATAAAATATAAATGCACAATTTTAACATCATACTTTTTAAGTAAACCCAACTTGGAATAATTTTACTTAAAATTAACAAGAAAACCTTTTTTAAATGTACTTAAATATATGAGTTCACTCAACATTCTTTACTTAAAAATATATATGTAACATGCATGTGCAAGTTGTGTTAACTTAACATTACTTAGATTATATCGTGTTACATATATTTTTAAGTAAAGAATGTTAACTTAAATATTTAAGTACATATAAAAAAGTTTTTCTTTTCGACGTCTGTAAAAATAAAATATTTCATTGCAACAGAAATTAATCATGTTGTCCAATCATGGTTTATGGTTTATATTAACTTAACATTTTACAAATTTGATTTCATTTAACGTGTTACAACTGAGTGTATATGACAATTATGACATTTAGGTAAAAAACTAAAGATTTGCGTTGTTTCAATTTATTTTGAAACATAAACTGAGCAAAAAGCTAGAATCAAGAGTTTCTGTTACAGTGACTTACAGTATTGAAGCGATTGGGAACAACAGCAACTCAGCCACGAAGTGATAGGCCGCGTAAAATCCCAGAGCGGGGTCAGCGCATGCTGAGGGTCACAGTGCGCAGAAGTTTCTGTAGAGTCAATCGCTCCAGACCTCCAAACTCCTGTGGCCTTCAGATGAGCTCAAGAATAGTGCGGAGAGAGCTTCATGGAATGGGTTTCCATGGCCGAGCAGCTCATCCAAGCCTTACATCACCAAGAGCAATGCAAAGCGTGGGATGCAGTGGGGTAAAGCACGCCACCACTGGACTCTAGAGCAGTGAGACGTGTTCTCTGAGTGACCAATCACACTTCTCTGTCTGACCATCCCATGGATGAGTCTGGGTTTGGCAGTTGCCAGGGGAACGGGACTTGCCTGACTGCATTGTGCCAAGTGTAAAGTTTGGTGGAGGGGGGATTATGGGGTGGGGTTGTTTTTCAGGGGTTGGGCTTGGCCCCTTAGTCCCAGTGACAGGAACTCTTAATGCTTCAGGATACCAAGACATTTTCCCAACTGAATTAGCCAGTAAAAGCTAGCCAAGTTTCCACTACTAAAAATAATTCAATTGAGATTACATAACAATTTTAAGTTAAATGTATGAATTAGCTTACTCAATGATCGCACAGGATCTTTAGATGTAGGTAATTGGGAAATGAATGTGGAATTTAAGTGAAACACGAGAGCTGTTAGTTTTGAGTGATGTGTCTAATGAGATCTGTTTTTAGCATTTTGCAAAATGTTTGTTTTACAAATTCAAACTGAGTGTAAAGCAGATAATGTGCTTGCAGTTTTGCAGACCACAGAAGGACCTTAAACCTTTTTCTAAGCAGGAAGCCAGAGAGAAGCAACTAAACTAAACTAACACCACTACAACAAAGGGTTATGCTCTGGCTTCTGTGGTCTGCTTATAGACGGACATAACTCAACTGTTTCTTAGGTGGAAAATGTGTTTTCATCACCTTAATAATGTGAGACTTGCAGCATAGATCTGAATCTAAGACGTGCAACCTCATTTAATCAAAGGTCTTAATTATAATTAATCTTTTAAACAGCATTTCTCCTTTTGCTTTACGGCCAACTAATAAGATTTCAGTTTTGTGCTTGTTTAACTTCATGAAATTGCTGCTTGTCTGTGCTTGAACACATCAAAAGAACTATTGGTGTCTGGCAACATATGTGTTTAAGGAAATAACAGTCTAGCAGGTCTCAATAGCCTATTTTTGTCATTCAATAAGGGAAACCGAAACTAGGACTGCCTTAAAAAGCAGCCATTGTTTACCATTTTGAATATCAGTCCTGATAAGGGTTGCCAACAAAGGAAAAGTTCAGTGGTTCAGTATAGGAAAATAAGGGACACAAAATATTTGTATTGTTCCACACAGTGTATAGTAAGTAAAAAAGCCTCTAAAAGTTACTCAGACATAAACATTTGTTTTGCTTAATCTATTTATGTGCAATTTAATACTAAAAACCATCGGCCTGAGCAAATTTGACCTGTGACTGCACCAGTGCTGTCATTTGTTTTTACATTACTTTAACTTTTCAAAATAAGTTAAGCAATTTTCAACTTTTTTCTACAAGTTATATTGTCACAGTCTTGTTCAGGGGCCGTCTTCACAAAACATCTTAAGGCTAAAAGTAGCTCCTAACTTGCCGATTCGTTCTGGTCACATGACGTCACTGTAGTTTTGCGCCGCCATCTTTACGACCGGTCTCAGTAATGCCAGCATTAGCCCTTATTCACAGCAGCGCCATCTTTGATTTTTAACAAGAGTGAAAGCGAGACTGTGAGGGATAGACATACATCTCTTCAGTGGGTTGTACTCAGGGCTTGACATTAACACCCTGCCAAATGTGGGTAGATTTCCGCTGTGGCGGGTAGACAGCCACTCCCACTAGCCACTTTGGGGGGTTGAATATAATTTCAGCCTTCAGCAAAATGAAATGACCGTCGTATCACAAAATTGCAATTCTTTATCGATTAACTTGCAGTTATTGAAGGCGCTGAATTACACAGAACAGAAGGATTCTCTCTCTCTCTCTCTGTCTCTCTCTCTCTCTCTCTCTCTCTCTCTCTCTCTCTCTCGCACGCACGATCAGTTCTCCTTGCACCTAAATAGTCAAATACACATACACGTAATAACTGGATATGTGTCAGAATATTACGTCTATATATGCATTCAATAGCCCAATGGACCCACTTTATATTAGGTGTCCTTAACTAGTATGTACTAACATTTTAATTAATAATTTGATGCATTGCACTTATTGTGTACATACATGTTTTTACATTGTACTTACGTTTAAAAAAATACCTTAATGTAATTACATCTGTAATTACATTTGTAATTACACAGTTGACACTTCCCTTACACCTAACCCTACCCTTAAACTTACCCATCCCACCACACCTGTCCCTAACCCTACCCGTATCCCACTTCAATATCAGCTATGGTGTTTTGCAATACAATATGAACACAGTAAGTACATTGTACTTCATTTTTGATGTAAGTACATAGTAGTTAAGGCCACCTAATATAAAGTGGGGCCAGCCCAATTATATATATAAAATGGAAGGCCAATTTGGGCAATTCTGGGGCAGATAATAATGGACAAAAGAAAACTGGGGGTAACAAATAATGATCGGATTCTAAAATAGAAAGTTTCTCCAGGTATCTCTGTCTTTCTCTCTCATTCAGATGGGCAGTTTGGGCGGCCATACCGGGCGAGATCGGACGTAAATATGGCGGTGTTCTGTTTGGTAATGACGCAGAAGCATCTATGAATTTAGGAGAAACTCTTAAAAATAATGGCTATGTCATTCCTAATTTTAGGACTCATAAATGTTTGTTCTAAGAGTATTTCACAAAGAATTTTAGCACTAAAACTAACTTCTAAATCCATGAAGTAGTCAAGAGGACTCCTAAGTCACTAATACCAAATCACACAATCATAATGGCTGTTGCGGACCTTTCTCCCCTTTTTCTCTTCCTGAATACTAGCTGCCCTATCATAAAAAAAAGCAAAAATGCCAAAAATAATAAATATTATTTATTTAATAAAAAATGTCCTGTGGCAATTGTTTCATTAGCTCACACTTACAAATGATTGGATAGAGTAACAAAATAAAATAAGCCTATTTCCCATGTTGTCCGAGAGGAGCGCGGTCTCCCAAACCCAGAGTAGGCCTACTCCCCTGAATCCCCGGCTGGGCCGAGAGTGAGGAGTCGAGGTGGCTGAGGGATGCGGAGGTAACTGTGATCCGGCTGTGTGTACTGTAGGCCTCCTCTCGAGCTGATTAGATAGCGCTCCTCCTGAACTTGCTCATTAAACATCATTTGTCGCTTGAATTCTGCTACATATATAATAGCTGAACATATACTTGATTAATTAGTGACACTTAGGCCACTTTTTAAAATCTTTATTTGAATATGGCAACATTCTTATTTTATAATCTTTATTTGAATATGGCAACATGATGCGTTCTACAATATTTATCTCACTGACTGAGACTCCTCCCCCATCAGCCAATCACTGTAGGCATAGACCGAGTACAGTTGGTACAGGGGTACATTTGAGACACCTCAAATAACTTGCGTGCGCAACAATTCTGCTCTGTGATATTTGCTTCATATATGCGTATTAGTGCCCTCTTCGATCATGGAAAATTTGAAGTAAGTGCACTTCTCCACTCCGAAAATATCGGTGAAAGTTTTTTTTCTACGGTCAATTTTTCATTTCACCACAGCTCTTCCACATCGAATAGCTTCTCATCCTTACACGACTGTTAAAGTTAACTTACATTATCGTGAACCTTAATCTGTGCTCTGAATACTGCCGTATTGCAGGACTGTGTGTCATGCAAGGCCATCGTAATATCTGGAGAAATGGGGTGCAGTTGAGACGCAGCGTATCGATTGTACTCGCATTAGGATCCTGTTGCGGCACATGCAGTTTAGTTGCACGATGTAAGATTGCAAGTTAATAGTCACATTCAGACAATGTACAAAGCAAATTAAAACAGCATTTGATGTTTGTGATAATTGAACTGTGTTGTCCTAATTTACATATTTTCTTACATGAAGGACATAAGGATATTCACTCACCTAAAGGATTATTATGAACACACACTAATACTGTGTTTGACCCCCTTTCGCCTTCAGAACTGCCTTAATTCTACGTGGCATTGATTCAACAAGGTGCTGAAAGCATTCTTTAGAAATGTTGGCCCATATTGATAGGATAGCATCTTGCAGTTGATGGAGATTTGTGGGATGCACATCCAGGGCACGAAGCTCCCGTTCCACCACATCCCAAAGATGCTCTATTGGGTTGAGATCTGGTGACTGTGGGGGCCATTTTAGTCCAGTGAACTCATTGTCATGTTCAAGAAACCAATTTGAAATGATTGGAGCTTTGTGACATGGTGCATTATCCTGCTGGAAGTAGCCATCAGAGGATGGGAACATGGTGGTCATAAAGGGATGGACATGGTCAGAAACAATGCTCAGGTAGGCCGTGGCATTTAAACCATGCCCAATTGGCACTAAGGGGCCTAAAGTGTGCCAAGAAAACATCCCCCACACCATTACACCACCACCACCAGCCTGCACAGTGGTAACAAGGCATGATGGATCCATGATCTCATTCTGTTTACGCCAAATTCTGACTCTACCATCTGAATATCTCAACAGAAATCGAGACTCATCAGACCAGGCAACATTTTTCCAGTCTTCAACTGTCCAATTTTGGTGAGCTTGTGCAAATTGTAGCCTCTTTTTCCTATTTGTAGTGGAGATGAGTGGTACCCGGTGGGGTCTTCTGCTGTTGTAGCCCATCCGCCTCAAGGTTGTGTGTGTTGTGGCTTCACAAATGCTTTGCTGCATACCTCGGTTGTAACGAGTGGTTGTTTCAGTCAAAGTTGCTCTTCTATCAGCTTGAATCAGTCGGCCCATTCTCCTCTGACCTCGAGCATCAACAAGGCATTTTCGCCCACAGGACTGCCACATACTGGATGTTTTTCCCTTTTCACACCATTGTAAACCCTAGAAATGGTTGTGTGTGAAAATCCCAGTAACTGAGCAGATTGTGAAATACTCAGACCGGCCCGTCTGGCACCAACAACCATGCCACGCTCAAAATTGCTTAAATCCCCTTTCTTTCCCATTCTGACATTCAGTTTGGAGTTCAGGAGATTGTCTTGACCAGGACCACACCCCTAAATGCATTGAAGCAACTGCCATGTGATTGGTTGATTAGATAATTGCATTAATGAGAAATTGAACAAGTGTTCCTAATAATCCTTTAGGTGAGTGTAAGGGCATATTGTAAGATATGTAAGGTGGTAAACATGGGTACAGTTGATACACTGCAAAAAATGCTTTCCTACTTAGTATTTTTGTCTTGTTACAAGTCCAAACAAAAAATAATAATAATAATAATAATAAAGTAAGCAGTATTTACTAGACAAATTCAGGAGATTGTCTTGTTTTGTATTTTATTTTATTTTTAAATAAGCAAAATAATCTGCCAATGACAAATAATCAAATAAAATACTGAATGGAAATTAAAATAAATTGAATTCAAATTTTTAAAGGTATTTTACAAATTCAGAGAATTGGTTAGGCAGTTTAACAGCATTACGGATGGGTGTCTGACCTGTACTCGGGTACTTTTCCAACTATACCTCAACTATACCTGACATGGGTACAGTTGGAACAAAAAAGCTTATTGTGTTTATGAGCCAATTGTGGCAAATATGGCCTACTTAAAGATGTTAATAATTATTGATATTTTAGTAGACAAGTAAAGGAAATGTCATATGAAAACATCTTCAGTCCTCAGTTTTGGTGTGGTAACTGAAAAAGCAAAAAGTGTACCAACTCCACTCGGTCTAGCGTGATGAAAACCAATGCTTCCTCTCAGTCTTAGTTCCACTCTCTGGGCGTAACCGGGCTGAGGGTCACGTGCATGCCCTCTGTGCTGGATGGGGAGTCCAACAACAAAGATGAAATGATTCAGTTAAAGGCAGAATTTTAAACAGCAGCAGAGATTCATGGGTGGGGGAACCCACTGAACTCCAGTCTATTAGCCAAACATCCTCCAACTCCACTAACACTCCCACTGGCTTGGATGCGCTGGGCGGCTCACACGCCTGGTCAGCCGGGATATCAGGCTTCTCTAATCGAATGTACGAGGCTGCTGGCTCAGGGTTCATAGCGGGCGTTAGCTGGGTCTCTCAGTCTGCGGTGGGCTCTGGCTTCATCTCCGCAGCGGGTGTTGGCTCTGGGTCTAGCTCTGGGGTGGTGATGGATGGTAATTGTGGTTGGACGCTTGCGGCAGGATCCACTTCTACCTCGCCCACTGTGAAAAAGATCCTTCCACCCAAGTTGATATACTCAGCCAGCGTCCAGCAGGAGTTTCCTCTCGGCATCACCATGTAGGTCTCGTCGTCAAGTCTGACCCAGAACCCCTCCATGGCACGTTTGCAGACACTCATAAACTCCTCCTCGAACTCCTCCATGTCTCTGCCGTTTTGAAAAATAAAAATTGGAGGATGTGAGGGCCAGAGAAAATTCCTCATAGGGGCAACATTTATGGAGGCAATCTCGATTGTTTTGAGGTCTGGTATTCTTTTCACGGTCTGGTTCAGATGATGTTGATGAAAAAGGTTCTTTAATAAAACAAACTCCAATAGTTAAACGTAAACAGTGTGTCTACACACAAAAAAAACAATACTAGACAGCAACTGAATGAGAAAGAGGAACTTAAGGTGATTGAACACAAATGATGAACAAGTGAAGACTTGTTAATGGGAAACCAGTTACAAACGAGAAGCCAGAAACTGGAACAAAGGAAAATGTGACTGATAAAAAAAATAGAAAGTTCATTAAGGTGAAACAAGAAAAGGCAGTTTGTGACATACAGGGCTCAACTTTTAAACATGCTCAAGCTCATTAATATTTGCACATGCATCAGAAGTGGTCAAAAATTACGGTCTCAAAATTAGGTATGGCAAAATGGCTCGATAGCGCCACCTACAAATGTTCAATTAACATAATCAAGTATGACATTCGGTAGAGACATGTAACAGCCCAATACCTGCAAAAAAGCCCTAGGAGTAAAATCTGAAAACCCAACAGGAAGTGAGATATTTTTTGTCATTTCCAGACGTTGTACTTTAACAAAATCCTCCTAGAGATTTTGTCAGATAAACATATTTGGTCAGTCTAATCTAAAGGCCTTTAAGTCATTAAAGTGCGAAGATCTTGAGTTTTCCCTGGAGGGCGTGTCCGTGGTGGCCTGACAATGTTCGATGTTTCACCATGAAACAGGAAGTTGTTGTAACTTGGGCATACAATGTCCGATCTGCCCCAAACTTCATATTTTTGATAAGAGTCCTAACCTGAAGACATATACATGCCAATATTCAGTTAGTCATTGCGCCACCTGTGGGCAACAGGATATGGCATGCTTTACACTGTGATTAACTCCCAGAAACTCATTTAAATGTCATGACATACCAAACATGCTAGAAACACATTAAATCTTGCAACACTTGGATAAGTGCTAATGTATGCAATTAACTCCACGAAACAGGAAGTTGTTGTAACTCAAGCATACAATATCAAAGCGCCACCTGCTGGCAGAAGGAAGTGTGGCACATCAAATTGACAAAATACTGTATTTCTCCTATATTTACCTGCTTAAATGCATCTTTCTCACTATTTGCTGTTTTCCTGAGGTCACCGGGTGTGAGGGCACTTTCATTGCTGCTTGCAGCTTTAATTATTATTATTAAAACTTAAAAATATAATCCACATTATTACTTAGGAAAGACAATTAGCCCATTTTTTAATGGGCATCTGGATAATGGATAGGGTCACTGATGCAAAAAAAAGTTACTGCATTAAATATACACCTTTTTGATTAGAATATATCTTGATTATTAATCACTCATACTCAAACCTTTCTGTATATGGCCGCTCTCTATTTAAGGAGCTCCTCTTCCTCTTCCTTCCATCTTATCCTCAATATTTGTTCTCATTCTCAAGGCCTTCTACAGTTCCTGCATTCCTATAGAAACAATTCAACATTAAAAAGTAAAATAATAATTGTACTTTATATATACAGATCTCTCGCTTTTAATTCTTTCTCTTGTTGGCCCACTCACGACTCACCCAAACATTTCTGTTTACAGTCCTGCTTACAAGACCATGAAATAAACAGCATTTGAGACGCCCCCAAACCGTTCAGATTATTTGCCTCTGTTTTCCCCCAGACTCTAATATCAGTAGCCAGCAGGAATTTATTCCTATTCCTCAAACAGAGGCTGATGTCCCCTAACTTCTCTTCCCTAACCTCAAACGTCCACAAGAATGACATTTTTTTTCCAAAACATTTGAAGACAGAGCTCTTCTGCAAGCACGTAAAATTATGACCATGTATATGGCACTTTCTGATATGCATTACTAAAATATTTGTATACTCTTTTTCTCCACTGTTTTGCCTCTGTACTGTATGTTCTGTTTGTACATTGTTTGGTCGGGACAACTATGGGCAGTTCTTCTTTTGTTTACTGACAAGACTGAATACGAACTCTGTGAACACGTCTCTTTGGACAATTAACTGGCCAACCAAACTCTAATCCAGAGTTAATCTAGAGTGGTCAAACAGTGCTTATTCCTGAGTGTATTCAAGGTGCCCTAGAATGAATTTTATTTTTTATTAACCTTGGCATAGTTGAATAACAAGAGTCATGAGTCTCAAACACCATTGGTTCCTCCTTCATATGTAAATCTTGTGCATGAAAAACACCACAGAAAAATAGGCGAATCTGTTACGCATCTGCCATTTGCATATGCCAGCCCATGTTCAAGGCCAAGCGGAACTGCAGCCGAATCATCAGGAGTTCTGCAGGTATTGTGAAGAAACAAGAGCCAAGCGAGGATAGAAAAGGGCCGATCATGTAATGGTCCAGGCAATTACAACTATATTCCTGCAAGCAGTAATTAGTGATTTTATCCACTTATTGACTTATGACCCTTCCAAATCAGGCAAAATCAGCTCATTTCATTCTAGGGACAATTTCTAGGGTTTTAAATGGACCTGTAAAACCGTATCTGGACAATTTTTGCCCTTAAATAAGTCCACACGCAAAGCTTTAGGACCTCAGACCAGCTCTTTGTCTGTTACAGAGGCCAGCAGAAGGGAAAGCCTGTCTCCAAGCAGAAGTTACAGAAGATAGCCCACTGGATCGTGGATGGCTCGACGAAGGCTGTATTTTCTGAGGAGTCTTAAACTGGCTGGCTTGGGAACTACAGTCCTTACATATTTTTATATAGGTGTGTGGAGGAGAGCATTCTCACCTCGTGTGTTACAGTGTGGTATGGGAGCTGCTCTGTTACAGATAGGAAGGCCCGTAATGTGTGTTTAAGTCTGCAGAGAAAATTATCGGATGCAGTCTCCCGGCAATCAGTCATCAACAGGTTGCTAGGGCTGCCAGCTTTATGGAAGACTTCTCCCACCCTGCTAATAAACTATTTGTCCCTCTTCCCTCAGGCATGTGGCTTCCCAGCATCAGAACTAGAACATCTAGGTTAAAGAGCTTCTTTCCAGAACTTATCAACTCTGCCACGAGAGTTTAGTTTTTACTTGTGAGTAGACCTCAGTACCTAATTTCGTTCCAGCTCATGTACCATGTTTTTGCATCGACAATAAAAAGCCTTAATCCTTGGTACCAAACCCAGAGCGTGCCTTGTCCGTTCGGGTTGAAAGCGCACTCTACCAGTTCTCTTCCTACCAGGCACTGGCTCAAGGCACCTCGCTAGATTGTATAGCCTTCGTGTAGAGCCGGTATCCTCCCGTATATTCGCCCCAAGTGGCCAGTAGCCCACTGAAGTGTAGGCTTGCTATGCCATTCTCGCCTGGTGGGCCAGATATGTGTGTTTATTGCTCCAGTAGGTTACCCAGAAATGGTTAACCTTGTTGAGTTCCTCCGTCACCCCCAGCAGTCAGATGTGGCGTCTGGCACCAGGTCTTAACCTCGTCTGCATTGAGGAACTAGGCTGGGTGCCCATATTTAGTGGTGCCTGCGAAGGGGCACCATATGTGTGTTATCCATGGTCAGGCTACCTTGTCGGCTAGCCAGTGTTTGTCGTCTCTGCCAGTGTTGTCTCTCTCCTGAATAGGCTGAAGCCATTCCAGAGACTATGTTGTACTACCCTATTTGGCTATTCCATATGTGTAACTTCCACATGGTGACCTCCTGTTGGGCACGCTTTCCCAATGTTATCCAATAGTCTCACTGAGTGGGTCATGTGAAACAGCAGTGATTGACTCTCTGTGCATGAGCTTCCACCCCAACAGTTGTGAGTCAGGGTGCTGGAAGGGCCAGAAATATACAGTTTTGGTAGAGATCATTTCGTTGGATCATCTCTGACATACGTCGAGAGTGACCGACTGAAAGAGAACATTTAGTTTCACTTAAAGTGGATTGGGCTCTCAAGCAAGATCCCATTTCGTCGGATCCTCTCTGACATACGTCTTCATTCCCTCCTTCAGGGAACGAGGGTTACCATATGTAACTGAGACGTTTTACCTATCGCTGCTACCTATGAGAGTTAGAGTTGTTTCATCAGCGTTGATGACGCATAACTCTACCTCTCATTCCAGACAGATGACCCGACGGTAGCTGGATTTCTTCCTGAATAAAGGACCACCACCACACAGAAAAGCTTGTGATCCCAGCCAACCCAACTCTTCATCACAACTTCTTCATTCAGCTATGATCATCAACCATACAGCCAGGACAGCCAGAAACATTAGGAAGATCAGGCCCTTCCTAACGGAGCATGCTACACAACTCTTTGTCCAAGCCTTTCTTCTATCCAGACTGGACTATTGTATTTTTTTCTTTATTTAACCAGGAGGAAAGACTCACTGAGATTAAAATCTTTTGTAGGAGTGTCCTGGCCAAGATAGGCAGCTAAGTTTGCATATACAAATATACATCAAAGTTACAGATAAACATAAAACATGCAACCAGTTAAAAACATTTACACACCATTAATTTACTCTCAAAGTTGTGTCGTACATTTTTTTAATTATTACAAGACACCATTTCTTTTAGCTTCATCTCTGTCTGGAGGCAATTCTAATCCGAGGTGGTGGAATATTTAAAGGATCATGAACTGGCTTTTTTAATATATAGTTATAATGTTGTCTGAGGTCCACATGTGTGTGGTTTTTACATTCAAAAACATCATAATGAATAAGTAAAAAGGCTACTTTCTACCTTGGTTTTGAGCCTAGCTCCTGGAACACTTCATTTTTATGAGCGTGCCGCATTGAAGACTTGGAAGTAAACACCCAGTGCTTTGATTGTACCAGTGCAACGGCCAAGCAACCCTTTTGTATAAATTACAGTAGTGTGTTGAAAATTTACAAAGATCACTGTTAAATCTCAGAGCACCGTGGTACAAAGCATCCAGAGAGGCAGGAAGGTAAGAAGGAGCGTGCTGATAAACTACACCCCCATAGTCAATAACTGGTAATAAAAAAAATAATAAAAAAATGAAACAAAGTAGCAGACACTTGTTTTCTTCCACACATTGAATGAGAAGCATGACTTGTTTCTAAAATCCAAGATTTTTTTTTTAAATGGTTAAAGGATTAGTTCACTTTTAAATAAACTTTTGCTGATGATTTCCTCACCCCCATGTCATCCAAGATGTCCATGTCTTTCTTTCTTCAGTCGAAAGAAACATTCCAGGATTTTCTCCATATAATGGACTTCAGTGGAGCCCAAACGGCTCAAGGTCCAGATGACAGTTTCAGTGCAGCTTCAAATGGCTTTAAACGACACCAGATGATGAATAAGGGTCTTATCGAGCCAAACCATCAGCCATTTAAAAAAAATAATAAAAAAGTTTGTTCGCCTTGCTCCGTTCTGTGATATACTTACGTGGCGTCACGTTATGCGCAATTACGTTGAAAAGGTCACAAAGGTCAGCACCGAGTCAGTGTTTACAGGTTGAACGTGCACATACTAAGTCAAACGGCGTTGACAAAAGAAGGAGTTAAAAGGTAAAACAACGATGTTTGAATCCTCATTCCTCACATCTGTAAACACTGACTCGGTCGTCAAGTGTGACGTCACGAACACGCATCACAGAAACAAATTGTAATGGAAAAAATTTATTTAATCAATAGAAGAAAATATAATCATAGAGGAGAGTGATTTTAACAATATGTATGTTTTAACACATATAATCATTACTGTAGTTTGCTACATGTCCTTAGAATTGAACTGAAAGGGTTATTTCTGTGTGAGAACTGAAGCTTTACCATGTGTGGAAGATTACAGGAGCTCTTGTCTTTGTTTCTGACCTTGTAAATGGTATAAAAGGGAACCTGATTGTTTAGTCTTTAGGCCGCTCTCATACAGTCATCTGTGGCTGTGCGACAGTGTACTCTTTCCTTGCAAGGAAATAAATCATTCTTTATTATATTCAAAGATTTGTCTCTTGCTCAGTGATTGACTTGAATTTTTGCCACAACAAGAGCAAGGCAAACATTTGTGCTTATAAAACTGAAACTTTTTTTTTTTAAATGGCCGATGGTGTGGCTCGATAAGACCCTTATTTATTGTCTGGTATCATTTGAAGCTGCACTGAAACTGTCATCTGGACCTTGAGCCGTTTGGGCTCCACTGAAGTCCATTATATGGAAAAAATCCTGGAATGTTTAAACCTTCATTTCTTTCAACTGAAGAAAGAAAGACATGCACATCTTAGATGACATGGGGGTGAGGAAATCATCAGCAAAAGAATATATATTTAAAAGTCAACTAATCCTTTAATATGTGAACTAAAACAAAATGTGTTATCAATAATAATACAGAGGTATTTGTATTTGGGACACTGGTGTGATTGTGTGATTGGTCTCTGGAGCATACGATCACACCGGTGTGATTAAAACATTCAGTGCATCATGTGATCAACTGCTAAATGCAGTGCTTTCCCGCTTTGGCTGGAGCTGTGCCGGAGACAGATGTGCTCATCATTTACTATTACTATTCAGTGTTTTCAACCGCATAATGTTTATTTTAAGTTTCAGACATTTAAATACACAAAAGTACCAGCAACACAATGCATTTAGAGTTTGTATACACATTGATGTCAATGGAAGCAACAATAATAATCCTTTCCATTATAATAAGACAACTAGTTTTATTCATATCAGATTCACTTTGTATAAGTACCTTTAAAGTTTTATCTTTAAAGTCCATTTCACAGACCTTTACCTGGGCTGTTCTAAGCTGGTGTGACCTGCCTAACTCATCTTCTCCGTCAAACTTTACCTATTTACACTTAGGGTGAATTCAGGGTAATTTGGACACTTTTTGCCAATGAGATGACTTGGAAAAAGTGTCCCAATCAACTGAATTCAGCCCTACTATATATCAATTAAAAAAACCTTGCTACGTGTGCTGGACTAACTAGGACTGGTCACAGCACTTGCATATATTGTTGGTTTGATTGCTTCTATTGCTCTCCTCATTTGTAAGTCGCTTTGGATAAAAGCGTCTGTTAAGTGATTAAATGTAAATGTAAACGTCTATGTTAAATGTGGTAGTGCTATCACTTTCTCCGATGATCTCCTGAGCTTTCAGTTTTGGATTTATTAAAGGGATAGTTCACTTTGAAATTAAATTTTGATATGTTTTAGCTTACCTCATGGGCATCCGAGATGTAGGAGTATTTGTTTCCCCAGTAGTTTCAATTTTGATCATTTTAGGTCAAAGCGTTCTTGTCTGTGCCTCACATAATGCAGGTCTATGGTCACCACCTCAAAGAGCATACACAGAGAAGTCCAAATTAAACAATCCCATCGTAAGTACACACTGATGGGTAAGACACCAAACCAGCGGTTTGTGTGAGAAAACCAACAGTATTTATATCGTTTTTACCTCTTGTACACCACAACGTCCGACTGATCCGAGGGCGCGTGTGTGTGTTTCCTGTTGTGACATTCGCTCGTTCTGGCTTTAGTTTGTTCGTTTTCTCACACAAACCGCTGTTTTGTTCTCTACTCCATTTGTTGTGCACTTTACTACAGCCACAGCACTGACAATCTGTATATTTGATCCACTTCAACTTTTTTTCATTCATCAATATACGAATAAACAATATATAATGGTGTATACATTACACAAAAATATATCAGCAGAACATAGGGAAAAACAGTTAACCATAATGTGCTAAAGGAAAATAATAGACAGAGAAAAATAACAATAATTGATATATCAGTTGGGTGTACAATTTGAAGTTGTTATACTTGCTTTCTTATTTACTGAAGATAAGATGCTTCTTAAGTTCGTTCAGAAAGACAAGAAACATTAGTGTGTTTTTGAACTTACATTTGTGGACACAAAATTTGCAAAGATAAGTTAAATTAATTATTGTGTCAATATTTTTCCTAAAATGTTATTTTTATGTTTCCCGGTGCAAACACTCTCTCAGGTGCCAAACACAAACCACACTAATACACACCCACGATGTGATGTAATATAAAAAATCATAATCTTAACTTCTATCTCCATACCAAAATCCCATCCTAGATAAAGTGCTCGTAAACAAATGGAGGCTTGGACTCGGGAATGGCATTCCGAATGTCACGACTTAACCAGCGGATACAGACACTGCATCCATTGTGTCCATGACATGCCTCCAAATCTGGGCTCAAAGAAAACCCATTGTTTCCCACTCATAATTATGAGTTTGTGGTAAAGTGTAGTGAAGCCTCTCCACCATTGACATCCAAAAAACGTCCCCTGGTCTCCTTCTCTGCGTAGCACAGCTTTAGCAGGTGTTTTTTGCTAACCTTGCAGGCTTTGTTTTCACTTCCCATGTTTAGTTTCTTCTTCTTTTTCTGAGTAGGAGCATCAGATACTCTCAGTTCATCTGAAGAGCTCCACTTAATAGGTTATATCTTTATATAAATCCAGTTTGATGCAAAAAGTTGACAACTTTTGTAGTCCTTAGTAAGAATTGAGTTGGATGAAGATGACTGGATGACAGTTTCTGCTTCTGCATGCATCTGCAATCTGAATGCTTTCCAAACACTGCCAGCCCATAATTTAATGCACAATACCCCATAGTAACAACCACACCATCCCACCTTCCCAATCCTACACCTGTTGAATGTTTCATTGTTACATGTTTTGGTAAAGCTGTTGCATTTTCTGTTTAGTTTATCGTCGTCTCGTGTTTGGGTTTCTGCTTCATGTTTGGATTATTGTCATCTGTTTGGTTTATCTTTGCTATAAACGTGTATTTTTCATCACTATTTATTATTTATATTAAGGTAATATAACATACTTTTAACGGAAATGTAAAAAAAACACTTTACCTTCACATAAGTTAAGTTCTACAGAATATAATTGTGTGGAGGTGGGCGAGCGAGAGACGTGGGAGGAGCGAGCGAGACCGGTGTGTGATTGGGAATGATCTCGAGTCCTCTCATGAGGGAGCGCGGAGGCATAAGCACGAGCGACACTAGTGAAGGACGAGAGAGGACCAGGGGCCCGTTTCAATAAGGAGGATCAGCCAACACTGAGTTTAAACTTGAGCTCTGAGTTGACCTACCCTGAGATGGGAAACTCTGAGTTTGGGGTTTCAGAACAGCTGAATTGAGCTAGTTCAATCAACTCTGAGTTGACTTACTCTGAGGTAAGCGCGTGCACTACGACTATGAAAAGCCACGATCAATGGAGCTCCAAAATTACGATTCACCAACCCAACCCAAAGACGTCTGCATACTTCCGGGTAAAACGTATTTCTTAGTATTTAGTAGTATTTCTTCGGAGTGTCTATTCACACTAAGGGCAAATAGCGTTGGCAAATGCTATTCACACTAGCTCCACCTATCAATGCCTGGTTGGACCAAAGAAGATTTAAAAAAGTGCTCTGATATCAATATCTGCAGTGGCGTAATCAGAAAGCGTATGGCTTAAACGTCTTGATTTTGATGCGATTGACTGGGTTCGAATCCGCCTTGGGCAGAGTTTGTTCTTATATCTTTTTTCATCACAAATCACACCAGAAATGCATTTAATTTCATTAAAAACTAAGAAAATGTTCTAAATGTGGAAATAAAGTGCCTAATGAAATGTTTAATTATAATAAAAGCCTTTATTGGGTCGGTGTAGGGAGGGCTTTTATTGTCCCATTCAGGCAGAATACATTTAATAATTTTAATGAATATAATCCTTTACACTCAGTGTTATTATTGCATCCTTTTAATGCACAACAACACTGAGGTGTAAGTAGTATGTATCTGTTAAAAAGTATCAATTACTTGTAATTACTATTTACACATATTGTAAAGAACTGCTACTTTAATATGGTGTTGAATATAACTTAGTATGCGTTTTAACTTAGTAAATATCATCTATTGCTATTTGCATTTAGTGTAAATAGCCGCTGCCTTATTTCTTAATCATTGCTATCAGAGGTGAAAACTGGCAGAACGGCAAGTTATTGAACTAATATTCATTTTCATGGTGTTCCACGTGCAAAAAAGAATACAAAAGCTAAAAATGAAGTATAAAAATATAATTTAATCAGGTAAAGCTTTAAGCATAAAAGGTTCATAGGTGTGATTCACAACTTTACAAACATTTGACATATTAAATAAATATAATTCGGTGTATATTTCACTGTGCAGCAGCTTTTTCCTCATAGATGCTCTTTTCACATAATGTTAATCCTACCTGTTACATTTGTGAATTAGGGTAATGAAATTAACATTTAACTTCTTCTCATCCAACAGCAAGAGGCTCGCCAAACACCAGCGCTGACAGAAGAACAGGAGATGAGGAAGAATATTAACATCCAATAGGGAAAAAAAAGAACTGTTGCTTTTCTATTTAGCAAAACAAGATGAACAAATACAACCCCAAATCAGACAAAGTTGGGACAGTATGGAAAACGCAAATAAGAAAAGAAAGAAGTGATTTTTAAATTTACTTTGACTTGTATTTCATTGCAGACAATATGAACACAAAATATTTCATGTTTTGTCTGGTCAACTTCATGTCATTTGTAAATATGCATCCTTTCCTGTCATTCAGACCTGCAACACATTTCAAAAAAAGTTGGGACAGGAGCAATTTAGGGCTAGTAATGAGGTAAAATGGTTAAATAATGATGTGATTTGAAACAGTGGAAACGTGTACTGTGGTCAGATGAATCAGTATTTCAGGTATTTTTTAGGAGGAATGGACGCCGTGTGCTCCGGACCAAAGAAGAAAAGGATCATCCAGACTGTTCCCAGCAACAAGTCCAAAAGCCAGGGTCTGCCATGGTATGGGGTCGTGTCAGTGCCCTTGGCAAAGGTAACTTGCACTTCTGTGAAGGCACCATTAATGCTGAAAAGCACATAGAGATTTTGGAGCATAATATGCTGCCTTCAAGAAGACATCTTTTCCAGGGACGTCCATGCATATTTCAACAAGACAATGCAAAACCACATTCTGCACACATTACAAAAGTCCTGGCTGCGGAGGAAGAGGGTACGGGTCCTTGACTGGCCCGCCTGCAGTCCCGACCCGTCTCCAATAGAGAATGTGTGGCAATGAAGACCCCGTACTGGTGCCCACCTTAAGACTTGTTTGCAGGAAGAATGGGACAAAACTACACCTGAAACACTTCATCACTTGGTGTCTTCAGTCCCTAAACGTCTTTTAAGTGTTGTGAAAAGGAATGGCATCATTACAAAGTGGTAAATGCTTTACTGTCCCAACTTTTTTTGAAATGTGTTGCAGGTCTGAATGACAGGAAAGGATGCATATTTACAAATGACATGAAGTTGACCAGACAAAACATGAAATATTTTGTGTTCATATTGTCTGCAATGAAAAACAAGTCAAAGTAAATTTAGAAATCACTTTTTTTTTTGCGTTTTCCATACTGTCCCAACTTTTTCTGATTTGGGGTTGTAGATAGTGCTGTGAATGTTTATATTGTTGTCAAAGAACGGGATGCTTAATATAGTTTAGGCTTTAATAAGATATTCCCAACAACAGGCAACAATGGTTCCTGTTCCTTCCCAACAACAAAGCACCCACAACAAGCTTGTAACCACGACTCGGGAAGTAGGACATTTCCGATAGCACATGAAGGCCATTTTTATTTAACCAATATTTTTTTTTAATCAATTTACCAATTACAATTTTTTTCGGTATAAATTATTGGATTTAAATTGATTCAGCAATATAGATTTTTTCAGAGTATAAGATTAGCAGCTGAGACAGATGTATATTTTAAGTGCCTATTTGGCAAATCAGACACAATCGGTTTTGTTGCCATAGATTTGTACATTAGGCTGGATTTGGTAACGCGAGTTATGTGAGAGATGTTGTGTTTTTCAGATGAATGATGCCATGGGTTTTGAGTTGCCTTGGGTCTATTTTGTCAGTCCGGTCATTTTATGGCTCTTTCTTTGTCCTCAATCTGGTACTGGGAGTTCTCAGTGGGTGAGTTATTTTGGCAGGGTCGCCGCTAGCTTAGCTTAGCATAATGAAAGGAATCCTATGTTGCCAGCTAGCATGTCCCGAGTAAAAGTGATCAAAAAAAATAAAAAAATTACTAATTACTTCGTGTGGCCTGCGTATTCACAACGAGTACAAATAGCGTTACAGACTATATTATGGGGAAGCACAGGCGAAGCACTGCTACTGCAGAGATATCACGCAACATACGCTACACCACTGACCTGCAGTCCTGTGAAACTCCTCTTTGAGGCTCTCGTGAGTTTGTGCCCAGGAAACACATTCAGAAAGAGCTCACGTGAGGCAAACTCTCCTTACCTCTCTGCATACAGCGGCCTTAATAATATGCTCTGCATCCCTGATATTATATAGAAAACTATCACTAAAACATGGTACTGCTCAAATAAATATGCATGTGGACAAGGCCGTAACCATGTCTTAAACATTTTTTTTTATAAAGCATAAAGAAACCGAACAGTAAATTAAGTTCTAGGTCTAATTCTAGTTGGGAAATAATCCTTTTTGGAGTATTTGCAAACAATATTTGCGTCAAATATAGTATTGTCCCGAGAGAGGGGGGAGCCCTGCATGTGGATATAGCAAGCTCACCTGACATGTTACAAATCACCTGACCCTACAAATGACAGCAGCCTCCTCATCTACAGGATGCTAGTTTTGTCATTTTGACAGTGTCCTCTTGATTAAAAAATATTCACAGTGAATTTTTTGCAAATGATATGCCAATAGGGTAAGAACAAATACTCAGTATTAAAAGCATTTGTGCAGCGTGAATGAATGAAGTATTTAAACATCGCTGGCACTTTAAAGGGCACCTGTTATGCAAAATTCACTTGAACATAAATGTGTGTTTTGTTAGTGTGTAACCACCCTATAATGGTAAAAATCCACGCACTCATTTTTTTTAAATCCCCATAAATCATAAGCATTGTCTCAGCAGATTCCTGCAGTGTGACGTCAGAGGCCCCGCCCACACGTGTTGATGGACACTGACATACTAGCACAGACCCCTCCCTCAGAGAGCGGAGCGGGTCACAGTCTGCCATGTTTATCTCCTCCAGAGCATTAACAGCAGCATTCAAGAGATGTGTTCTTATTAAAGCTGCTGAAGTTCAGTCAGTCGAGAGCAGGGAGTGAATCTCTGTTGATCTTCTGTTGTTTGATAGAGAACTAGTCTAGTTTAATGACTACTGACGGATGTGCTGACATCAGCTTTGTGCGCATGCGACAGGAGTGTGTGTGTGTGTGTGTGTATGTGCATGTGACAGGAGCGTGTGTGTGTGTGCATGTGACAGGACCATGTGTGTGTGTGTGTGTGTGTGTGTGTGTGTGTGTGTGCATGCGACAGGAGCATGTGTGTGTGTGTGTGTGTGTGCATGCGACAGGAGCGTGTGTGTGTGTGTGTGTGCATGTGACAGGAGCATGTGTGTGTGTGTGTGCGCATGCGACAGAAGCATGTGTGTGTGTGTGCATGTGACAGGAGCATGTGTGTGCATGTGACAGGACCATGTGTGTGTGTGTGTGTGCATGCGACAGGAGCATGTGTGTGTGTGTGTGTGTGTGCATGCGACAGGAGCATGTGTGTGTGTGTGTGTGTGTGCATGCGACAGGAGCATGTGTGTGTGTGTGCATGTGACAGGAGCATGTGTGTGTGTGTGCATGTGACAGGAGCATGTGTGTGTGTGTGTGTGTGTGTGTGCATGCGACAGGAGCATGTGTGTGTGTGTGTGTGTGTGTGTGTGTGTGCATGCGACAGGAGCATGTGTGTGTGTTTAAGTTGAGAGCGATAAGGCTTTAAAACACCTGCAGATGATAATATTTCATGATGATGAAGAACTGCAATGTCACATGAACATGTCTGTGATAGAGATGATCATTAAAACACACAGATATCATGTTTCAGTTTTCATTCACGTGTTCTGGTGTTCACTGTGAACGAGCTGTGGAGGCTCCGCCCTCTCGGGTGGGGAACAGCAGCTCATTTGCATTAAAGGAAACACACACTGAACAGCTCATTTTTCTTCAACCCCAAAATTGCTATTTTCAAAATGGTATATTAAATGATCTGTGAGGAATTTTGATCTGACACTTCACAGGCACACTCTGGGGACACCTGAGGCTTACATTACATCTTGTAAAAAGGGCCATAATAGGTGCCGTTTAAAAATGGAGGAGGCCAAAAAAAAACCTCTGGATTTACCAAAGAAAACCTGCTTCAGACCAGGTTAGGTTCACAGAATTAGTGACCATGGTAACTGACTCTGAGTATAAGTTACCTCTCCTTCAGAAACGGGCTTGACTTACCCTGCTTTCTCTGGTTTAACATACCTCCCATTCTGAAACAGAAAACCCAGAGTTTGCCTTATCTCAGGATTAACATACTCTGAGTTTTCACTTAACCTCCTTTCTGAAACGGGCCCCAGGCCTGGGGCCTATTGCACGAGACTAGGATATGGGATTAAGCCGGGATATCTTGATGATCTTGTCTGTACACAAAATTGAGTACGTCGCTGTCGTGTAAACTTACCCTGAAGGCACACTCACACAAAGATCGTTAACGATAACGAAAGACAACTGTATACAGGGTTTCTGCAGGTTTCACAAAGTCAAATTTAAGACTTTTTAAGACCATTATGAATGAAATTTAAGACCTATATCACGACATAAAAAAAATGTACAAAGGAAACGCAGAGTCTCAAAATGACTAAATGATTTATCCAAACTGAACATAGTACTGAAGACAGCTTAGATGCATTGTTGAACTACAGAAAAAGAAAAAAAAAAACATCTTGACGTGAGTTTGCGGAAGCGTGAGTGTGCACTACATTGATCTCAGCTCTTCTCCCTTGGCCAGAATCTCCTCATCAATGTTCTTGAGCTCAGCTGATTTTTCCTTGCGTGCCCTCCTCAGAGCATTTGACTTGGTTATTACCTCGGCTGATGCATGCCCCATGAACTGGGATCCCAGGTATCTTGACTCTTTTTATAAAATCCGCTATTCCAAAGCGCATAATGTAGGACATTTTATCTTTCCCGCACCTGAAGGATTTAGCGATCTCAGAGTCCGGAAACATCGTTTGAAACAATTCCCCGATTTCCTCATTCGCACTGTAGGACTGATGTCTAGTCACCGTGTGGAGAACCCAGAGCACCTCCGCTTTTAGTGTTGGCTCTGATCCAAAAGCGACACGGAGGTCGATTGCGGGAGTTGCGGAGCTACTGTGTGGGCCTCGCCTAGACAGTGTAGAAGTAGTGCTGGAGCCGTCAGATACTTGCAAGAACTGGCTGATGGCATTCGTTTGCTGGAGACCCTTCACAGCAGTTAGATGTTTATCACTTTTTGCATGAGACTCCAGCGCCCGTACACCCAACGTTCCCAATTTAATTGCTTTCTTGCATAAGATGCAGTTGGCTTCAAATACATTGTTTGCAACTGACTTTAACCAAGCACTAAATTCAGATTTTTCAAGCCAAGTATCGCTAAACTTGCACTTCCCCATAGCTGAATAAAATCCGTTTTACATCTGTCTGTGGTATCCAAGAGACTCGCGCCAATAACATGAAAGCTCAAATCTGATTGGTTGTTGCATATTGGTCTATTTTGTATTCGTAATACAGCCAATTATATTTGGACTAGCGAAATAAGGAACTACAACACCACGGAGCGCAACTCCAAAGCGCTGCGGGAGCGTTTCAATGAGATTTACATGGACATTAAGAAAATTAAGACCTGTTTAAAATGATTTAAGACCTAGAACACAATACTTCAGCAAATTTAAGACTTTTTAAGGCCTTAAATTGTGATTTTGAAATTTTAGACTTTTTTTTACTTTTTAAGAGCCAGCGGAAACCCTGTGTATATTAGCGGCTAAATTGAGCCTGGATCACTTATCCTGGTTTTGTACAATAGGCCCCAGGGTTTTATGTTGTGTTGTGTTTATATTTTATTATGTGTGTGTGTGGCAGTCATCCGAGAGGGGCTGCCCGTGTTACTTTCAGTTTGTGTTTAGTTTGATTAAAGTCTTTTACACATTCGCCGTTTCACACATAGTGGATGCAAAAAGATATAAAACCACTGACTTGCTGATCTCTTTCATGCACAAATCCTTCCTGATAACCATATAACGTTTATATCATAAAGTTGCATTATTACCTCCATTCATTTAATGGCAACACTTTACAATAAGGTTGCATTAGTTAACATGAACTAACCATGAATTAACCAGCATTAATCTTTGTTAACGTTAGTTAAGTTAATATAAACCCAGCTGTTCGTGTTAGTTCACAGTGCATTAAATAATGTTAACAAGATTTTAATAATGCATTAGTAAATGTTGAAATTAACTTTAACAAAGATTAATAAACGCTTTATAAGTGCAGTTCATTATTGGTTAACTAATGAACCTTATTATAGAGTGTTACCCATTTAATAGATTAATTTTAAAAAATATCGCATTTTTATTCGTTTTTTTTTCTTTTTCACATTTTATGTTAATTTAACATTTAATAATTTATTTATTTTAATCTAATTTACTTCAATATGTGTGTACATATATCATTAGTTTCTAATTTATGTATAGATATTCTCAAACTCTTGCACATTTATTTAAGGTAATGTACTAATTTTAATATTAGTATAATTATTATATTTACATTTTTACTCTAGGCATTTTTACATATATTTATTTTAATCTCATTTATGTATTTTAATTTATTTACATGTTTATCATTATGTTAATTTAACACTCAATCATGTATTTATTTAATCAAAATTATTTAATCGTTTTCTTATTTAGAAATAAGAAATTAATTTATAATAAATGAAGCGAATTAATTTATTTACTCATTTTAATTTGATTATTTATTTTTATACACATGTTAATTTAATGTTTAATAACCTATGTATTTATTTTAATCTTATTTATTTATTAATTAATTAACATATTTCATGTTTTTTCTCTAGACGGACATTTTGAAAGCCCTGACCTCTGATCAGCTCAAATATTGTGTTTTACTCGCATTAAAGCAGAAATTTGACACAAAACAGGAAATATATTCATTGTGACTGACTTGTATACGTTAAGATTAATTTTATTGTGAATAATAATTACCTTAGAGGAGGCAGAAAGAAAGCGCGCAATGACAGTTAATGTATATGAAGGGCAAAAACCCGTTTTTTATTTTTTTCTAGAACCAATAAAAAGGAGAATTAAGCCCTTTGTTAATTTAGCAATGCCGATCGTATGTATAAAAAATACATATGTTCACATGTTATCAATCTAACGTCAGATCTTTGTGAATAAAGAGTAAAACCGGCTGCCAATCCGCGCTCGTGTCGAAGATAGACACGGTGACGTCAGCGGCGCCTCGCGCCAGACGCTCGTGCCCGCGCAACCGAGGACGCGCCCGAGAGGAAGAAAAACTCTCGCACGCTGGCAAACGGGGTCACGAACTATGACCTTTCACTGGAGTAAAACAATAACAAATAATGTGCAATAAACCCGAGGGCGTTAAAAAAAAACACGTCCGTTCATATCACAGGTAAGCAGCTTTTCATTTCTGCATGTCGCACAACGGATGGTCAAAACGCTCGCGTGAGTGAAAAAAGCCCATTAGTGCAGGTTTGTTGTGTGGCTGCAGGGAAACAGGCCTGAGCTCTTCTCAAAACCCATCAACGATCGAGCGTGTATGTCTATAAACTGGACAAACCGAGCATATTGTGCATTAGGTCGCTCGGTATATTCCACTTTATTCTACAGCAGCTGCTGTATATGAGTATAACTGTATCAATAGTTTTGGTATATTAGCCGGTTAGCCTGCGAGCTAACACATGAACTCGACCCTTTTACCTTTGCCACCGCGGGTCCTTCAGTGGGAGGATTTCGCCTCAGTGTTCATTCAGTTTAGTCTGTGCTTTTGAGCTGTCGCCTGGCTTAACCTGAACATCACTGACACGAGGAATAACGGATGTTTTCAGTATTAATTATTTTATCGGACGTTTAACCGAGGCTTCGTGTTGTGTTTTTTTCTTGGCCTTGCGCCAGAGCCGCCATTTTGTTCCGTGTTTTGAACTCGACTTCCGCTATGAGGCGGTAGGATACTGTTTTAAATTAAACGTAAATAGAATATACATTTATAATGGCATTTGTAAGTGTAGAAAGAGACAACTTAAAGCAAGTCACACAAATAAATACATTAAAAATGGCAGATAACATCTGCAAAGAAAATTACTTTTATATACACAGAATTAAAGGGGCACTATGTAACTTTTTTTTAATAGGCTAGAGGTCGCCTGTTCAAAACGAAGGCGTAGTTTGATGACGGCAGGTTTGAGCGGTGAATCTTGGGACATGTGGTGTTCACCTCACAGCCGGTGGGAAAGAATCGGGACAGGACTCGGGCAGAAATCATGTTCATGGATATGATTATTAACGTTACTGTAGTGTGAAGCAGAGCAGGGGCGAGTGTTGAGGAGCTGAGCGAGGCCGCTGGAGCGATTGTTACTAAACATACGCCTCGTGAGCAGCGGGACTTTTATTATGCCACAGGCACCGGTGCCATTTCCTCTCTTCCGCTCATGAGTGTGAGGTGACGCAGCTCTGGTTATCATATCAGACACAACTGAGTTAGGGCTGGGCGATATAAAAAAAAAATCTCGATATTGTCCAAATTTTTACGATATTCGATATATATCTCGAACCTCGTTTGCAATTGCTTTTAAATTTTAAAAAAGATTTTCCTTTGCCCCCATTAAAACAACAAAAACTGGTTTTCTAATTATCGTTGTTGTTTGATTAACATTAAATCACAGAATATGAGCTCCAGCCCTTTAAGAGCTGCACGGACCAAATTCATTGTAACACACGAGCGTTCACTAAAAACATACACTGCTGTGTTTAATACTTGCCAGCACGGGCATTTTTACATTTGTTTGACCACTGAAACCCAATTATCCATGAAAGAGCTGAATCCCGATCGCATGTTGTCTGAAAGGCGTGTGCGCGCGCTTCAGGTCAGAGTCCCGCGCCGTGCTATTATTTCCCTCATGCGCGCATGTTTCTGTTGCTTTCTTTTTCGTATATATTTAACTCTTCTGCTCCCAATGTTTAGTGAATAGTGGAAGCAGACCTCTGCGTTATCTGGTAATGTTATATGGGAAAGTTTCCATGTTGAATTTGAAATATTCGATATTCACGATATTTTCAAATTTTATATCGTCGTCAAAATTATTACGATATTATCGCTAATATTCGATATATCGCCCAGCCCTAATCTGAGTGTGTTGAACATGATGTTGTGCTGTTACCCTGTGCGTTGGCTCGGTGGCTGCTGTGACACTTGTTCACACTGCAGTGAGAGTGAGACAGAAACCATATGATGTCACTGACAGGCCACGCCCCTCACACATCTCGGTTCATTGGTTAAAACAGCAATTTAATGCAATTTACAGATAGTTGGAAACATTTGGGATATTGTAAGTACTGAACAAAATATATAACACTGGCCTTGTGGTTTTTGGGTATTTTACTGAAAATAAATGTTACATAGTGCAGCTTTAAGATTTTATACACTTTATACACATTAATGGATGAAGATTTTATCCAGAATCAACATTGCATTGATCTGATGTGATCAGTTGTATGTAAGCTTGTTTTCACCACGGAATAAAAAGGATTTATTTTAAAAATCTGATAATTCAGACTTACCCCAGACTTATTACCCTAATTTCTGGAATTTTTTTCTTGCAAATATGTGTAAATAACTCGCAATTCTGATTTTTTTTTTTTTCAGAATATAAAATCGGAATTGTGAGATATAAACTTGAAATAAAAAAAAAGGTAATTGCGACTTTTTTTTTTAGATAATTCTGAGTTTATATATTCTGAGAAATAAATTCAGAATTGTGAGTTATAAACTCACATTTGCGAGAAATTAATGCAGAATGGTTAGATAAAAGATCACAATGGTATATATATATATATTGTTTATTTATTTTAATTTTTTTATTGTTATTCATTTTTGTTATTATTGTAGTGGAAACAAACATCATTACATTTTCAATTTGACCAAAAAATAAATAAATACAAATGTTTTGAAAAGTTAAATCGGAGTCTAAAAAAAAGACCATTTAGGAGGCATTGGGAAAACTACTGGATTTCCAATTTTTCTGGCTGGCAGGTTAACCTGTCTCTCGCATGAGATCCACCAATAGCAAACCACAGCCATCCAATCAATAGACTTGGTCGGCATTACTGGGAACACCCACAAAAACGTCATATCCGTTGATGCCTTGGGGGAAAATGCGAATGAACACTCGTAGACCTTGTTAATCGCTTTATCTTTACTCTGTGCAATGATTAAGACCGAAAAGTTGCTGTGGCGTTCTGCACCTCTAGTAAGTTAAATCTGAAGTTTTAAAATCAAAGTCAAGCCCCGTCCTACATTAGTTCTTGTTTGTGAAGCAAACATCACAACAGGGAAGTAAAGACTAGCGCAACTTCAGCTTTGTTTGTGATTCAGCAATCACTGTTTGTCATCCTTTTTAGTTGTTTATTGTCATGTGGAAACTGCACGATTAATTGAAATCAAACCGTAATCGTGATTTGGCTTATGTGCGACTATGAAAGCTGTGATTTTACTGAAATAAATATATGCCCAGTGTGTGTGTGTGAAGAGCGTCTCAGTGATCTGGAGTAAACGCTGCTCCGTCTGAAAGACTGTCCGTTTGAGTCGCTTATATCGTGCGTTTGATAAAGCAACACGCGTCAATCATCTTCACAAACTAGTGATGCGAAGCGTTCATAACCCTGTTAAACAAAAGACAATGTTTACCAACACGTTTTACCTCACTTCATATCATCAGTTTGAAATGTCCTTTTGTGAGCTGATGCGGCTTCTTATCACAGAATGAGGTGGATAATATATTATTTTATAGTGTTCAATACATGTCGATAAACACTGCATTATAATATACTTTATTATCATTATGAAAATACCAGAGAAGGCTTAAAAAAACACTCCAGCGTTTTTAGAAATAGGGCTTATTCAAATTCTTTCCTGCATTTAGATATGTGGGCAAATGCATTTTTGTCTCAGTGCATGCATTGTTTTAGTTTGGCAGGGTCGCCGCTAGCTTAGCTTAGCATAATGAATGGAATCCTATGTTGCCAGCTAGCTTGTCCCGAGTAAACGTAATCCAATAAGCAGCAGAAGCACTGCTACTTGGGCGCAGAGCTATCACGCAACACGTGCTCAACATACTCCGGTGTGTTGACGGATGTTTGGGGATTTCATGTGTTGCATGATATCTATGATCCCAAGTAGCAGTGCTTCGCCTGTGCTTCCCCATAATATAGTCCCAATATCTGTCTAGGAAATCGCCTAGTCTTAATCTGCATCACTATTTGTATTCGTTGTGAATACGCAGGCCACAAGAAGTAATTAGGTGGGGGGGGATTGTGGGGGGTTATTGGATCACTTTTACTCAGGACATGCTAGCTGGCAACATAGGATTCCATTCATTATGCTAAGCTAAGCTAGCGGCGACCCTGCCAAACTAAAACCCACATATCTAAATGTGGGAAAGATGTTGAATAAGCCCTATTTCTAAAAATGGTGAAGTGTTCCTTTAAAGAACTCAAATACACCATAAATTGCCGCAGTCGTGTGTTTATTATCTTCATGTTTAATCAGTCAAAGCGTTTCAATCTTTTTGATCTGCTACACAGCGCGAGCTTCACATTAGGGATTTCCTGCCAACTTCACTATCACTTCTGTCTGAGGCGTCTGTGCTCGAGGGCGCCCTCTTGCCTCCAGGATGAATGAAACATGAGTGTGTTTAGTGCTAAGTAATGCTGAGGTAAAATATAGGAAAAATAAAATAGGAAAACATTTATGATAATCCATATAATATTTTCTCCAGTGTACAATATTTATTCTCATGTGGATCCCTAAGTGGATTATATTTCATATTAAAGACAGAGACTTTTGCATTCCTCCTGACAAAAATTAAGAAATTATTGTCACATATTTTTATAATAATAAAATAATGTAAAAGTCATGTTTTTCCGTAAAATACATATTATTATTATTATAGTGTTATATTTATTCTTAAATACTCCACATTAACACTTGTTCGGGAGAAGTGGATTTTTTTGAAGGCGCAAGTGAAAGAGAATTTTCACCCGATCGGGTAATCCTGATTATCCTAATTAAATCATCAACAATAAAAATAACTACGGGATCATCAAAACATGAGAATGATTCTGCATTAATTTAGTGTAAGTGGCGATTGATAGTGAATAATAATATATAATGTACTGACAGTAACAAGGCTCGCGCAGCCTCATAAGGAGAAATCACAACACATGGGCGCAGCTCAAAGAAACTAAAAAATAAATATCGGCATCGATTTTAATAAAAAATTTTACTCAGACAAGTGGATGATCGATTTACGTGACCAAAGGACAAGCACATGAAAAGGCTTATAGTAACATTTCTTATTTTTGTTAAATATTTTAATAAGCAATAATAGTTATTATTAGTCATATTAAAATATAAGCACAAAATTGTGCAGTCCTACAAACAAGCACAACAAACCAGGTGTTCTTAGATTTCATTTGTTTAAAAAACATTGCATTTTAAATCACATTCACACTTTTACCCCAAATTGTGCAGCCCTAGTAGAAACCTAGAGGAGAGACAAAGAATCATATATTCTATATTTGAAGTTAATGCAGATATGAAGAGAATAAGGTTATTTAACAAAAACACAAAAAACCAAAGAGATCCTGCTTGGTGAAATGGAAAGACCATAAAAATGTCTGTAACACTTTGCAATATGGTTGTAATGTTAACAACACTGTAGTTAACATGAATTAACATAGAATATATTTACAGCAGTTTTTAAATATTGGTTGATGTTAATCTCTCTGCTGGATTAAAGATATTAACTCTTTGAGTAAAATTTTTTTCTGCCTAGATCAAACCGCTTAAAACATCTGCAGATCTAAAAGGAAAAAGGAATATTTCCAGGTCTGTGCTTCATAATCTATACTTGATTGGCTCATAGGTGGAGCTGTTGTTGGCAGATGCAGAACTCGTCCAATCAGACGCTTCTAATGACCTCGCATCACCATGACGACCAATATGGAGGTGCTGGCTCAGCAGATGCTGAGCACTGAGCAGGTTTCAGAGGTGAGTGATGTGATGAAGTGATGAAGGACAAACACTAGAAGCCGATCTCCGGATGGGAACGCTATGAGACGTGTCTTCGGTTCCTCTGGACCTCAATACAGGATAACCATGAGCTGTGAGGTGTAAACAGGTCTTTAGGCCAGACTGAGAGCCAGGAAAATTTCTAGCATGTAGATTATTTTGACTGGGCTCTGTCACTTCAGCCGTGTGTTTTCATGTTGTCGCGGTCGGAGAGAGCTCTCATTGGCTGCGTTTCGCGTGACTCGCGGTCGGAGAGAGCTCTCATTTGCTGCGTGTTCGTGCCGTGTTTCGCGCGTGACTCGCGGTCGGAGAGAGCTCTCATTGGCTGCGTGTTCGTGCCGTGTTTAGCGTGACTTCGCGGTCGGAGAGACTCTCATTGGCTGTGTGTTCGTGGCGTGTTTAGCGTGACTCGCGGTCGGAGAGAGCACTCATTGGCTGCGTGTTCGTATGCGTGTTTCGCGTGACTCGTGGTCGGAGAGAGCTCTCATTGGCTGCGTGTTCGTGCGTGTTCGCGTGACTTCGCGGTCGGAGAACTCTCATTGGCTGCGTGTTCGTGGCGTGTTTCGCGTGACTCGTGGTCGGAGAGAGCTCTCATTGGCTGCGTGTTCGTGCCGTGTTCGCGTGACTCGCGGTCGGAGAGAGCTCTCATTGGCTGCGTGTTCGTGCGTGTTCGCGTGACTCGTGGTCGGAGAGAGCTCTCATTGGCTGCGTGTTCGTGTCCTGTTTCGCGTGACTCGTGGTCGGAGAGAGCTCTCATTGGCTGCGTGTTCGTGTCGTGTTTCGCGTGACTCGCGGTCGGAGAGAGCTCTCATTGGCTGTGTGTTCGTGTCGTGTTTCGCGTGACTCGCGGTCGGAGAGAGAGCTCTCATTGGCTGCGTGTTCGTGCCGTGTTTCGCGTGACTCGTGGTCGGAGAGAGCTCTCATTGGCTGCGTGTTCGCGTGGCGTGTTTCGCGTGACTCGTGGTCAGAGAGATCTCTCATTGGCTGCGTGTTCGTGGCGTGTTTCGCGTGACTCGCGGTCGGAGAGAGCTCTCATTGGCTGTGTTCGTGGCGTGTTTCGCGTGACTCGCGGTCGGAGAGAGCACTCATTGGCTGCGTGTTCGTGTGGCGTGTTTCGCGTGACTCGCGGTCGGAGAGAGCTCTCATTGGCTGCGTGTTCGTGCCGTGTTTCGTGACTCGCGGTCGGAGAGAGCTCTCATTGGCTGCGTGTTCGTGCTGCGTGTTTAGTGACTCGGTCGGAGAGAGCTCTCATTGGCTGCGTTTCGCGTGACTCGCGGTCGGAGAGAGCTCTCATTGGCTGCGTTTCGCGTGACTCGTGGGTCGGAGAGAGCTCTCATTGGCTGCGTGTTCGTCGTGTTTCGCGTGACTCGTGGTCGGAGAGAGCTCTCATTGGCTGCGTGTTCGTGTCGTGTTTCGCTTGACTCGCGGTCGGAGAGAGCTCTCATTGGCTGCATGTTCGTGTTTCGCGTGACTCGTGGTCGGAGAGAGCTCTCATTGGCTGCGTGTTCGCGGTCGTGTTTCGCGTGACTCGTGGTCGGAGAGAGCTCTCATTGGCTGCATGTTCGTGTTTCGCGTGACTCGTGGTCTGAGAGAGCTCTCATTGGCTGCGTGTTCGCGTGTCGTGTTTCGCGTGACTTCGTTGTCGGAGAGAGCTCTCATTGGCTGCGTGTTGCGTGTTTAGCGTGACTCGCGGTCGGAGAGAGCTCATTGGCTGCGTGTTCGTGGCGTGTTTCGCGCGTGACTCGTGGTCGGAGAGAGCTCTCATTGGCTGCGTGTTCGTGGCGTGTTTCGCGTGACTCGCGGTCGGAGAGACTCTCATTGGCTGTGTGTTCGTGGCGTGTTTCGCGTGACTCGCGGTCGGAGAGAGCTCTCATTGGCTGCGTGTTCGTGTCGTGTTTCGCGTGACTCGCGGTCGGAGAGAGCTCTCATTGGCTGCGTGTTGCGTGCCGTGTTCAGCGTGACTCGCGGTCGGAGAAACTCTCATTGGCTGCGTGTTCGTGGCGTGTTCGCGTGACTCGTGGTCGGAGAGAGCTCTCATTGGCTGCGTGTTCGTGCCGTGTTTCGCGTGACTCGCGGTCGGAGAGAGCTCTCATTGGCTGCGTGTTCGTGTCGTGTTTCGCGTGACTCGTGGTCGGAGAGAGCTCTCATTGGCTGCGTGTTCGTCGGGCGTGGCGTGACTCGCGGTCGGAGAGAGCTCTCATTGGCTGTGTGTTCGTGGCGTGTTTCGCGTGACTCGCGGTCGGAGAGAGCACTCATTGGCTGCGTGTTCGTGGCGTGTTTCGCGCGTGACTCGTGGTCGGAGAGAGCTCTCATTGGCTGCGTGTTCGTGGCGTGTTTCGCGTGACTCGTGGTCAGAGAGCTCTCATTGGCTGCGTGTTCGTGCCGTGTTTCGCGTGACTCGTGGTCGGAGAGAGCTCTCATTGGCTGTGTGTTCGTGGCGTGTTTCGCGTGACTCGCGGTCGGAGAGAGCACTCATTGGCTGCGTGTTCGTGGCGTGTTTCGCGTGACTTCGCGGTCGGAGAGAGCTCTCATTGGCTGCGTGTTCGTGGCGTGTTTCGCGTGACTCGCGGGTCGGAGAGAGCTCTCATTGGCTGCGTGTTCGTGCGTGTTTCGTGTGACTCGCGGTCGGAGAGAGCTCTCATTGGCTGCGTTTCGCGTGACTCGCGGTCGGAGAGAGCTCTCATTGGCTGCGTTTCGCGTGACTCGCGGTCGGAGAGAGCTCTCATTGGCTGCGTGTTCGCATGACTTCGCTGATCGCGGTCGGAGAGAGCTCTCATTGGCTGCGTGTTCGTGTCGTGTTTCGCGTGACTCGTGGTCGGAGAGAGCTCTCATTGGCTGCGTGTTCGTGTCGTGTTTCGCGCGTGACTCGCGGTCGGAGAGACTCTCATTGGCTGCATGTTCGTGTTTCGCGTGACTCGTGGTCGGAGAGAGCTCATTGGCTGCGTGTTCGTCGTGTTTCGCGTGACTCGTGGTCGGAGAGAGCTCTCATTGGCTGCATGTTCGTGTTTCGCGTGACTCGTGGTCTGGAGAGAGCTCTCATTGGCTGCGTGTTCGTGGCGTGTTTCGCGTGACTCGTTGTCGGAGAGAGCTCTCATTGGCTGCGTGTTCGTGGTCGTGTTTCGCGTGACTCGCGGGTCGGAGAGAGCTCATTGGCTGCGTGTTCGTGGTCGTGTTTCGCGTGACTCGTGGTCGGAGAGAGCTCTCATTGGTTGCGTGTTCGTGGCGTGTTTCGCGTGACTCGTGGTCGGAGAACTCTCATTGGCTGCGTGTTCGTGTCGTGTTCGCGTGACTCGCGGTTGGAGAGAGCTCTCATTGGCTGCGTGTTCGTGGCGTGTTTCGCGTGACTCGTGGTCGGAGAGAGCTCTCATTGGCTGCGTGTTCGTGCGTGTTTCGCGTGACTCGCGGTCGGAGAGAGCTCTCATTGGCTGCGCGTGTTCGTGTCGTGTTCGCGTGACTCGTGGTCGGAGAGAGCTCTCATTGCCTGCGTGTTCGTGTTTCGTGACTCGTGGTCGGAGAGCTCTCATTGGTTGCGTGTTCGTGGCGTGTTTCGCGTGACTCGTGGTCGGAGAGAGCTCTCATTGGCTGCGTGTTCGCGTGCGTGTTTCGCGTGACTCGCGGTCGGAGAGACTCTCATTGGCTGCGTGTTCGTGTCCTGTTTCGCGTGACTCACGGTCGGAGAGAGCTTTCATTGGCTGCGTGTTCGTGGCGTGTTTCGCGTGACTCGCGGTCGGAGAGAGCTCTCATTGGCTGCGTGGTCGTGGCGTGTTCGCGTGACTCGCGGTCAGAGAGATCTCTCATTGGCTGCGTGGTCGTGGCGTGTTTCGCGTGACTCACGGTCGGAGAGAGCACTCATTGGCTGCGTGTTCGTGGCGTGTTTCGCGTGACTCGTGGTCGGAGAGAGCTCTCATTGGCTGCGTGTTCGTGGCGTGTTTCGCGTGACTCGCGGTCGGAGAGCACTCATTGGCTGCGTGTTCGTGGCGTGTTCGCGTGACTCGTGGTCGGAGAGAGCTCTCATTGGCTGCGTGTTCGTGGCGTGTTTCGCGTGACTCATGGTCGGAGAGAGCTCTCATTGGCTGCGTGTTCGTGGCGTGTTTCGCGTGACTCGCGGGTCGGAGAGAGCTCTCATTGGCTGCGTGTTCGTGGCGTGTTTCGCGTGACTCGCGGTCGGAGAGAGCTCTCATTGGCTGCGTGTTCGTGCGTGTTCGCGTGACTCGTGTTCGGAGAGAGCTCTCATTGGCTGCGTGTTCGTGGCGTGTTCGCGCGTGACTCGTGGTCGGAGAGAGCTCTCATTGGCTGCGTGTTCGTGGCGTGTTTCGCGTGACTCATGGTCGGAGAGAGCTCTCATTGGCTGCGTGTTCGTGGCGTGTTTCGCGTGACTCGAGTCGGAGAGAGCTCTCATTGGCTGCGTGTTCGTGTCGTGTTTCGCGTGACTTCGTGGTCGGAGAGAGCTCTCATTGGCTGCGTGTTCGTGCGTGTTTCGCGCGTGACTCGTGTTCGGAGAGAGCTCTCATTGGCTGCATGTTCGTGTTTAGCGTGACTCGCGGTCGGAGAGAGCTCTCATTGGCTGCGTGTTCGTGCGTGTTCGCGTGACTCGTGGTCGGAGAGAGCTCTCATTGGCTGCGTGTTCGTGCCGTGGTTTCGCGTGACTCGCGGTCGGAGAAACTCTCATTGGCTGCGTGTTCGTGCCGTGTTTAGCGTGACTTCGCGGTCGGAGAGAGCACTCATTGGCTGCGTGTTCGTGGCGTGTTTCGCGTGACTCGTGGTCGGAGAGAGCTCTCATTGGCTGCGTGTTCGTGGCGTGTTCGCGTGACTCATGGTCGGAGAGAGCTCTCATTGGCTGCGTGTTCGTGGCGTGTTTCGCGTGACTCGCGTCGGAGAGAGCTCTCATTGGCTGCGTGTTTGTGGCGTGTTTCGCGTGACTCGCGGTCGGAGAGAGCTCTCATTGGCTGCGTGTTCGTGGCGTGTTTCGCGCGTGACTTCGTGGTCGGAGAGAGCTCTCATTGGCTACGTGTTCGTGTTTCGCGTGACTCGGTCGGAGAGCTCTCATTGGCTGCGTGTTCGCGTGGCGTGTTTCGCGTGACTCGCGGTCGGAGAGAGCTCTCATTGGCTTGCGTGTTCGTGCCGTGTTTCACGCAACTCGTGGTCGGAGAGAGCTCTCATTGGCGTGCGTGTTTCGCGCGTGACTTCGTGGTCGGAGAGAGCTCTCATTGGCTGCGTGTTCGTGCCGTGTTTGCGTGACTCGCGGTCGGAGAGAGCTCTCATTGGTTGCGTGTTCGTGGCGTGTTTCGCGTGACTCGTGGTCGGAGAGAGCTCTCATTGGCTGCGTGTTCGTGGCGTGTTTCGCGTGACTCACGGTCGGAGAGAGCTCTCATTGGCTGCGTGTTTGTGGCGTTTTTCGCGTAACTTCGCGGTCGGAGAGAGCTCTCATTGGCTGCGTGTTCGTGGCGTGTTTCACGTTACTCGCGGTCGGAGAGAGCTCTCATTGGCTGCGTGTTTGTGGCGTGTTTCGCGTGACTTGTAGTCGGAGAGAGCTCTCATTGGCTGCGTGTTCGTGGCGTGTTTCGCGCGTGACTTGTGGTCGGACAGAGCTCTCATTGGCTGCGTGTTCGTGCGTGTTTCGCGTGACTCGCGGTCGGAGAGAGCTCATTGGCTGCGTGTTCGCGTGTTTCGCGTGACTCGCGGTCGGAGAGAGCTCATTGGCTGCGTGTTCGTGCCGTGTTGCGCGTGACTTCGTGGTCGGAGAGAGCTCTCATTGGCTGCATGTTCGTGTTTCGCGTGACTCGTGGTCTGAGAGAGCTCTCATTGGCTGCGTGTTCGTGCGTGTTTCGCGTGACTCGTGTCGGAGAGAGCTCTCATTGGCTGGCTGCGTTCGCATGACTCGCGGTCGGAGAGAGCTCTCATTGGCTGCGTGTTCGTGTCGTGTTTCGCGTGACTCGTGGTCGGAGAGAGCTCTCATTGGTTGCGTGTTCGTGCGTGTTTCGCGTGACTCGCGGTTGGAGAGAGCTCTCATTGCCTGCGTGTTCGTGTTTCGCGTGACTCGTGGTCAGAGAGAGCTCTCATTGGCTGCGTGTTCGTGTCGTGTTCGCGTGACTCGTGGTCGGAGAGAGCTCTCATTGGCTGCATGTTCGTGTTTCGCGTGACTCGTGGTCTGAGAGCTCTCATTGGCTGGCGCGTGTCGTGCGTGTTTCGCGGTCGGAGAGAGCTCATTGGCTGCGTGTTCGTGCGTGTTTCGCGTGACTCGTGGTCGGAGAGAGCTCTCATTGGCTTGCGTGTTCGTGGCGTGTTTCGCGTGACTCGTGGTCGGAGAGAGCTCTCATTGGCTGCGTGTTCGTGTGTTTCGCGTGACTCGCGGTTGGAGAGACTCTCATTGGTTGCGTGTTCGTGGCGTGTTTCGCGTGACTCGTGGTCGGAGAGAGCTCTCATTGGCTGCGTGTTCGTGGCGTGTTCGCGTGACTCGCGGGTCGGAGAGAGCTCTCATTGGCTGCGTGTTCGTCGTGTTCGCGTGACTCGTGGTCGGAGAGAGCTCTCATTGCCTGCGTGTTCGTGTTTCGCGTGACTCGTGGTCGGAGAGAGCTCTCATTGGTTGCGTGTTCGTGGCGTGTTTCGCGTGACTCGTGGTCGGAGAGAGCTCTCATTGGCTGCGTGTTAGTCGCGTGTTTAGCGTGACTCGCGGTCGGAGAGCTCTCATTGGCTGCGTGTTCGTGTCCTGTTTCGCGTGACTCACGGTCGGAGAGCTTTCATTGGCTGCGTGGTCGTGGCGTGTTTCGCGTGACTCGCGGTCGGAGAGAGCTCTCATTGGCTGCGTGGCGTGGCGTGTTTCGCGTGACTCGCGGTCAGAGAGATCTCTCATTGGCTGCGTGGTCGTGGCGTGTTCGCGTGACTCACGGTCGGAGAGAGCACTCATTGGCTGCGTGTTGGCGTGTTTCGCGTGACTCGTGGTCGGAGAGAGCTCTCATTGGCTGCGTGTTCGTGGCGTGTTTCGCGTGACTCGCGTCGGAGAGAGCACTCATTGGCTGCGTGTTCGTGGCGTGTTTCGCGTGACTCGTGGTCGGAGAGAGCTCTCATTGGCTGCGTGTTCGTGGCGTGTTTCGCGTGACTCATGGTCGGAGAGAGCTCTCATTGGCTGCGTGTTCGTGGCGTGTTTCGCGTGACTCGCGGTCGGAGAGAGCTCTCATTGCCGTGTTCGTGGCGTGTTTCGCGCGTGACTCGCGGTCGGAGAGAGCTCTCATTGGCTGCGTGTTCGCGTGCGTGTTTCGCGTGACTTCGTGTTCGGAGAGAGCTCTCATTGGCTGCGTGTTCGTGGCGTGTTCGCGTGACTCGTGGTCGGAGAGAGCTCTCATTGGCTGCGTGTTCGTGGCGTGTTTCGCGTGACTCATGGTCGGAGAGAGCTCTCATTGGCTGCGTGTTCGTGGCGTGTTTCGCGTGACTCGAGGTCGGAGAGAGCTCTCATTGGCTGCGGTTCGCGATGCGTGTTTCGCGCGTGACTCGTGGTCGGAGAGCTCTCATTGGCTGCGTGTTCGTGCCGTGTTTCGCGTGACTCGTGGTCGGAGTGAGGTTTCATTGGCTGCATGTTCGTGTTTCGCGTGACTCGCGGTCGGAGAGAGCTCTCATTGGCTGCGTTTCGCGTGACTCGCGGTCGGAGAGAGCTCTCATTGGCTGCGTGTTCGTGGCGTGTTTCGCGTGACTCGCGGTCGGAGAGAGCTCTCATTGGCTGCGTGTTCGTGCCGTGTTTCGCGTGACTCGCGGTCGGAGAGAGCTCTCATTGGCTGCGTGTTCGTGGCGTGTTCGCGTGACTCGTGGTCGGAGAGAGCTCTCATTGGCTGCGCGTGTTCGTGGCGTGTTTCGCGTGACTCGCGGTCGGAGAGAGCTCTCATTGGCTGCGTGTTCGTGGCGTGTTTCGCGTGACTCGCGTCGGAGAGAGCTCTCATTGGCTGCGTGTTTGTGGCGTGTTTCGCGTGACTCGCGGTCGGAGAGAGCTCTCATTGGCTGCGTGTTCGTGGCGTGTTTCGGCGTGACTCGTGGTCGGAGAGAGCTCTCATTGGCTACGTGTGTTCGTGTTTCGCGTGACTCGCGGTCGGAGAGAGCTCTCATTGGCTGCGTGTTCGTGGCGTGTTTCGCGTGACTCGCGGTCGGAGAGAGCTCTCATTGGCTGCGTGTTCGTGCCGTGTTTCACGTGACTCGTGGTCGGAGAGAGCTCTCATTGGCTGCGTGTTCGTGCGTGTTTCGCGTGACTTCGTGGTCGGAGAGAGCTCTCATTGGCTGCGTGTTCGTGCCGTGTTTCGCGTGACTCGCGGTCGGAGAGAGCTCTCATTGGTTGCGTGTTCGTGGCGTGTTTCGCGTGACTCGTGGTCGGAGAGAGCTCTCATTGGCTGCGTGTTCGTGGCGTGTTCGCGTGACTCACGGTCGGAGAGAGCTCTCATTGGCTGCGTGTTTGTGGCGTTTTTCGCGCGAACTCGCGTCGGAGAGAGCTCTCATTGGCTGCGTGTTCGTGGCGTGTTTCACGTTACTCGCGGTCGGAGAGCTCTCATTGGCTGCGTGTTTGTGGCGTGTTTCGCGTGACTTGTGGTCGGAGAGAGCTCATTGGCTGCGTGTTCGTGGCGTGTTTCGTGACTTGTGGTCGGACAGAGCTCTCATTGGCTGCGTGTCGTGCCGTTTCGCGTGACTCGCGGTCGGAGAGAGCTCATTGGCTGCGTGTTCGTGTTTCGCGTGACTCGCGGTCGGAGAGAGCTCATTGGCTGCGTGTTGCGCTGCGTGACTTCGTGGTCGGAGAGAGCTCTCATTGGCTGCATGTTCGTGTTTCGCGTGACTCGTGGTCTGAGAGAGCTCTCATTGGCTGCGTGTTCGTGTCGCGTGTTTCGCGTGACTCGTGGTCGGAGAGAGCTCTCATTGGCTGCGTTTCGCATGACTCGCGGTCGGAGAGAGCTCTCATTGGCTGCGTGTTCGTGTCGTGTTTCGCGTGACTCGTGGTCGGAGAGAGCTCTCATTGGCTGCGCGTGTTCGTCGTGTTTCGCGTGACTCGCGGTCGGAGAGAGCTCTCATTGGCTGCGTTTCGCGTGACTCGCGGTCGGAGAGAGCTCTCATTGGCTGCGTGTTCGTGCCGTGTTTCGCGTGACTCGTGGTCGGAGAGAGCTCTCATTGGCTGCATGTTCGTGTTTCGCGTGACTCGTGGTCTGAGAGAGCTCTCATTGGCGCGCGTGTTTCGCGTGACTCGTGGTCGGAGAGAGCTCTCATTGGCTGCGTGTTCGTGCGTGTTTCGCGTGACTCGCGGTCGGAGAGAGCTCATTGGCTGCGTGTTCGTGCGTGTTTCGCGTGACTCGTGGTCGGAGAGAGCTCTCATTGGTGCGTGTTCGTGGCGTGTTTCGCGTGACTCGTGGTCGGAGAGAGCTCTCATTGGCCGCGTGTTCGTGCGTGTTCGCGTGACTCGCGTTGGAGAGAGCTCTCATTGGTTGCGTGTTCGTGGCGTGTTTCGCGTGACTCGTGGTCGGAGAGAGCTCTCATTGGCTGCGTGTTCGTGTCGTGTTTCGCGTGACTCGCGTCGGAGAGAGCTCTCATTGGCTGCGTGTTCGTGGCGTGTTTCGCGTGACTCGTGGTCGGAGAGAGCTCTCATTGCCTGCGTGTTCGTGTTTCGCGTGACTCGTGGGTCGGAGAGAGCTCTCATTGGCTGCGTGTTCGTGGCGTGTTCGCGTGACTCGTGGTCGGAGAGAGCTCTCATTGGCTGCGTGTTCGTGGCGTGTTTCGCGTGACTCGCGGTCGGAGAACTCTCATTGGCTGCGTGTTCGTGTCCTGTTCGCGTGACTCACGGTCGGAGAGAGCTTTCATTGGCTGCGTGTTCGTGGCGTGTTTCGCGTGACTCGCGTCGGAGAGAGCTCTCATTGGCTGCGTGTTCGTGGCGTGTTCGCGTGACTCGCGGTCGGAGAGAGAGCTCTCATTGGCTGCGTGGTCGTGGCGTGTTTCGCGTGACTCACGGTCGGAGAGAGCTCTCATTGGCTGCGTGTTCGTGGCGTGTTTCGCGTGACTCGTGGTCGGAGAGAGCTCTCATTGGCTGCGTGTTCGTGGCGTGTTTCGCGTGACTCGCGGTCGGAGAGAGCACTCATTGGCTGCGTGTTCGTGGCGTGTTTCGCGTGACTCGTGGTCGGAGAGAGCTCTCATTGGCTGCGTGGTCTTGGCGTGTTTCGCGTGACTCATGGTCGGAGAGAGCTCTCATTGGCTGCGTGTTCGTGGCGTGTTTCGCGTGACTCGCGGTCGGAGAACTCTCATTGGCTGCGTGTTCGTGGCGTGTTTCGCGTGACTCGCGGTCGGAGAGAGCTCTCATTGGCTGCGTGTTCGTGGCGTGTTCGCGTGACTTCGTGTCGGAGAGAGCTCTCATTGGCCGCGTGTTCGTGGCGTGTTTCGCGTGACTCGTGGTCGGAGAGAGCTCTCATTGGCTGCGTGTTCGTGGCGTGTTTCGCGTGACTCATGGTCGGAGAGAGCTCTCATTGGCTGCGTGTTCGTGGCGTGTTTCGCGTGACTCGCGGTCGGAGAGAGCTCTCATTGGCTGCGTGTTCGTGGCGTGTTTCGCGTGACTCGCGGTCGGAGAGAGCTCTCATTGGCTGCGTGTTCGTGTTTCGCGTGACTGCGTGTTCGGAGAGAGCTCTCATTGGCTGCGTGTTCGGCGTGTTTCGCGTGACTCGTGGTCGGAGAGAGCTCTCATTGGCTGCGTGTTCGTGGCGTGTTTCGCGTGACTCGCGGTCGGAGAGAGCTCTCATTGGCTGCGTGTTCGTGCCGTGTTTCGCGTGACTCGCGGTCGGAGAGAGCTCTCATTGGCTGCGTGTTCGTGGCGTGTTCGCGTGACTCGTGGTCGGAGAGAGCTCTCATTGGCTGCGTGTTCGTGTCGTGTTTCGCGTGACTCATGGTCGGAGAGAGCTCTCATTGGCTGCGTGTTCGTGGCGTGTTTCGCGTGACTCGCGGTCGGAGAGAGCTCTCATTGGCTGCGTGTTCGTGGCGTGTTTCGCGTGACTCGCGTCGGAGAGAGCTCTCATTGGCTGCGTGTTCGTGGCGTGTTTCGCGTGACTCGCGGTCGGAGAGAGCTCTCATTGGCTGCGTGTTCGTGTTTCGCGTGACTCGCGGTCGGAGAGAGCTCTCATTGGCTGCGTGTTCGTGGCGTGTTTCGCGTGACTCGCGGTCGGAGAGAGCTCTCATTGGCTGCGTGTTCGCGCGTGTTTCACGCGCGTGGTCGGAGAGAGCTCTCATTGGCTGCGTGTTCGCGCGTGTTTCGCGTGACTCGTGGTCGGAGAGAGCTCTCATTGGCTGCGTGTTCGTGCGTGTTTAGCGTGACTCGCGGTCGGAGAGAGCTCTCATTGGTTGCGTGTTCGTGGCGTGTTTCGCGTGACTTCGTGGTCGGAGAGAGCTCTCATTGGCTGCGTGTTCGTGGCGTGTTCGCGTGACTCACGGTCGGAGAGAGCTCTCATTGGCTGCGTGTTTGTGGCGTTTTTCGCGTAACTCGCGGTCGGAGAGAGCTCTCATTGGCTGCGTGTTCGTGGCGTGTTTCACGTTACTCGCGGTCGGAGAGAGCTCTCATTGGCTGCGTGTTTGTGGCGTGTTCGCGTGACTTGTGGTCGGAGAGAGCTCTCATTGGCTGCGTGTTCGTGGCGTGTTTCGCGTGACTTGTGGTCGGAGAGCTCTCATTGGCTGCGTGTTCGTGGCGTGTTTCGCGTGACTCGCGTCGGAGAGAGCTCATTGGCTGCGTGTTCGTGGCGTGTTCGCGTGACTCGCGTCGGAGAGAGCTCATTGGCTGCGTGTTCGTGGCGTGTTGCGCGTGACTCGCGGTCGGAGAGAGCTCTCATTGGCTGGAGAGAGCTCTCATTGGCTGCGTGTTTGTGTTCGCGTGACTCGCGGTCGGAGAGAGCTCATTGGCTGCGTGTTCGTGCGTGTTTCGCGTGACTCGCGGTCGGAGAGAGCTCTCATTGGCTGCGTGTTCGTGGCGTGTTCGCGTGACTCGCGGTCGGAGAGAGCTCTCATTGGCTGCGTGTTCGTGGCGTGTTTCGCGTGACTCGCGGTCGGAGAGCTCTCATTGGCTGCGTGTTCGTGGCGTGTTTCGCGTGACTCGCGGTCGGAGAGAGCTCTCATTGGCTGCGTGTTCGTGGCGTGTTCGCGTGACTCACGGTCGGAGAGAGCTCTCATTGGCTGCGTGTTCGTGCCGTGTTTCGCGTGACTCTTGTCGGAGAGAGCTCTCATTGGCTGCGTGTTCGTGGCGTGTTTGGCGTGACTTCGCGGTCGGAGAGAGCACTCATTGGCTGCGTGTTCGTGGCGTGTTTCGCGTGACTCGTGGTCGGAGAGAGCTCTCATTGGCTGCGTGTTCGTGGCGTGTTTCGCGTGACTCGCGGTCGGAGAGAGCTCTCATTGGCTGCGTGTTCGTGGCGTGTTTCGCGTGACTCGCGGTCGGAGAGAGCTCTCATTGGCTGCGTGTTCGTGTGCGGTTTCGCGTGATCGCGTGGTCGGAGAGAGCTCTCATTGGCTGCGTGTTCGTGGCGTGTTTCGCGTGACTCGTGGTCGGAGAGAGCTCTCATTGGCTGCGTGTTCGTGGCGTGTTTCGCGTGACTCGTGGTCGGAGAGAGCTCTCATTGGCTGCGTGTTCGTGGCGTGTTTCGCGTGACTCGCGGTCGGAGAGAGCTCTCATTGGCTGCGTGTTCGTGCCGTGTTTCGCGTGACTCGCGTCGGAGAGAGCTCTCATTGGCTGCGTTTTCGTGCAGTGTTTCGCGTGACTCGCGGTCAGAGAGAGCTCTCATTGGCTGCGTTTTCGTGGCGTGTTTCGCGTGACTCGGTCGGAGAGAGCTCTCATTGGCCGCGTGTTCGCGTGTTTCGCATGACTCGCGGTCGGAGAGAGCTCTCATTGGCTGCGTGTTCGTGTCGTGTTTCGCGTGACTCGCGGTCGGAGAGAGCTCTCATTGGTGTGTTCTCGCGTGATCGCGGTCGGAGAGCTCATTGGCTGCGTGTTCGTGGCGTGTTCGCGTGACTCGTGGTCGGAGAGCTCTCATTGGCTGCGCGTGTTCGTGGCATGTTTCAGCGTGACTCGCGGTCGGAGAGAGCTCTCATTGGCTGCGTGTTCGTGGCGTGTTTCGCGTGACTCGCGGTCGGAGAGAGCTCTCATTGGCTGCGTGTTCGCGGTCGTGTTTCGCGTGACTTCGTTGTCGGAGAGAGCTCTCATTGGCTGCGTTTCGCATGACTCGCGGTCGGAGAGAGCTCTCATTGGCTGCGTGTTCGTGTCGTGTTTCGCGTGACTCGCGGTCGGAGAGAGCTCTCATTGGCTGCGTGTTCGTGTCGCGGTTTCGCGTGACTCGCGGTCGGAGAGAGCTCTCATGGCTGCATGTTCGTGTTTCGCGTGACTCGTGGTCGGAGAGAGCTCTCATTGGCTGCGCGTGTTCGTCGTGTTTCGCGTGACTCGTGGTCGGAGAGAGCTCTCATTGGCTGCATGTTCGTGTTTCGCGTGACTCGTGGTCTGAGAGAGCTCTCATTGGCTGCGTGTTCGTCGTGTTTCGCGTGACTCGTTGTCGGAGAGAGCTCTCATTGGCTGCGTGTTCGTCGTGTTTCGCGTGACTCGCGGTCGGAGAGAGCTCATTGGCTGCGTGTTCGTGCGTGTTTCGCGTGACTCGTGGTCGGAGAGAGCTCTCATTGGTTGCGTGTTCGTGGCGTGTTTCGCGTGACTCGTGGTCGGAGAGAGCTCTCATTGGCCGCGTGTTCGTGTCGTGTTTCGCGTGACTCGCGTTGGAGAGAGCTCTCATTGGTTGCGTGTTCGTGGCGTGTTTCGCGTGACTCGTGGTCGGAGAGAGCTCTCATTGGCTGCGCGTGTTCGTCGTGGTTTCGCGCGTGACTCGCGGTCGGAGAGAGCTCTCATTGGCTGCGTGTTCGTGGCGTGTTTCGCGTGACTCGCGGTTGGAGAGAGCTCTCATTGCCTGCGTGTTCGTGTTTCGCGTGAGTCGTGGTCGGAGAGAGCTCTCATTGGCGTGTTCGTGGCGTGTTTCGCGTGACTCGTGGTCGGAGAGAGCTCTCATTGGCTGCGTGTTCGTGTCGTGTTTCGCGCGTGACTCGCGTCGGAGAGAGCTCTCATTGGCTGCGTGTTCGTGTCCTGTTTCGCGTGACTCACGGTCGGAGAGAGCTCTCATTGGCTGCGTGGTCGTGGCGTGTTCGCGCGTGACTCGCGGTCGGAGAGAGCTCTCATTGGCTGCGTGGTCGTGGCGTGTTTCGCGTGACTCGCGGTCAGAGAGATCTCTCATTGGCTGCGTGGTCGTGGCGTGTTTCGCGTGACTCACGGTCGGAGAGAGCACTCATTGGCTGCGTGTTCGTGGCGTCGCGTGACTCGTGGTCGGAGAGAGCTCTCATTGGCTGCGTGTTCGTGGCGTGTTTCGCGCGTGACTCGCGGTCGGAGAGAGCACTCATTGGCTGCGTGTTCGTGGCGTGTTTCGCGTGACTCGTGGTCGGAGAGAGCTCTCATTGGCTGCGTGTTCGTGGCGTGTTCGCGTGACTCATGGTCGGAGAGAGCTCTCATTGGCTGCGTGTTCGTGCCGTGTTTCGCGTGACTCGCGGTCGGAGAGAGCTCTCATTGGCTGCGTGTTCGTGGCGTGTTTCGCGTGACTCGCGGTCGGAGAGAGCTCTCATTGGCTGCGTGTTCGTGCCGCGTGTTCGCGTGACTCGTGTTCGGAGAGAGCTCTCATTGGCTGCGTGTTCGTGTCGTGTTTCGCGTGACTCGTGGTCGGAGAGAGCTCTCATTGGCTGCGTGTTCGTGTCGTGTTTCGCGTGACTCATGGTCGGAGAGAGCTCTCATTGGCTGCGTGTTCGTGGCGTGTTTCGCGTGACTCGCGGTCGGAGAGAGCTCTCATTGGCTGCGTGTTCGTGGCGTGTTTCGCGTGACTCGCGGTCGGAGAGACTCTCATTGGCTGCGTGTTCGTGCCGTGTTCGCGTGACTTCGTGTTCGGAGAGAGCTCTCATTGGCTGCGTGTTCGTGGCGTGTTCGCGTGACTCGTGGTCGGAGAGAGCTCTCATTGGCTGCGTGTTCGTGGCGTGTTTCGCGTGACTCGCGGTCGGAGAGAGCTCTCATTGGCTGCGTGTTCGTGCCGTGTTTCGCGTGACTCGCGGTCGGAGAGAGCTCTCATTGGCTGCGTGTTCGTGGCGTGTTTCGCGTGACTCGTGGTCGGAGAGAGCTCTCATTGGCTGCGTGTTCGTGTCGTGTTTCGCGTGACTCATGGTCGGAGAGAGCTCTCATTGGCTGCGTGTTCGTGTCGTGTTTCGCGTGACTCGCGGTCGGAGAGAGCTCTCATTGGCTGCGTTTCGCGTGACTCGCGGTCGGAGAGAGCTCTCATTGGCTGCGTGTTCGTGCCGTGTTTCGCGTGACTCGTGGTCGGAGAGAGCTCTCATTGGCTGCGTGTTCGTGTTTCGCGTGACTCGCGGTCGGAGAGAGCTCTCATTGGCTGCGTGTTCGTGGCGTGTTTCGCGTGACTCGCGGTCGGAGAGAGCTCTCATTGGTTGCGTGTTCGTGCCGTGTTTCACGTGACTCGTGGTCGGAGAGAGCTCTCATTGGCTGCGTGTTCGCGTGCGGTTTCGCGTGACTCGTGGTCGGAGAGAGCTCTCATTGGCTGCGTGTTCGTGCCGTGTTTAGCGTGACTCGCGGTCGGAGAGAGCTCTCATTGGTTGCGTGTTCGTGGCGTGTTCGCGTGACTCGTGGTCGGAGAGAGCTCTCATTGGCTGCGTGTTCGTGGCGTGTTTCGCGTGACTCACGGTCGGAGAGAGCTCTCATTGGCTGCGTGTTTGTGGCGTTTTGTGGCGTAACTCGCGGTCGGAGAGAGCTCTCATTGGCTGCGTGTTCGTGGCGTGTTTCACGTTACTCGCGGTCGGAGAGAGCTCTCATTGGCTGCGTGTTTGTGGCGTGTTTCGCGTGACTTGTGGTCGGAGAGAGCTCATTGGCTGCGTGTTCGTGGCGTGTTTCGCGTGACTTGTGGTCGGACAGAGCTCTCATTGGCTGCGTGTTCGTGGCGTGTTTCGCGTGACTCGCGGTCGGAGAGAGCTCATTGGCTGCGTGTTCGTGTTTCGCGTGACTCGCGGTCGGAGAGAGCTCATTGGCTGCGTGTTCGTGCCGTGTTTCGCGTGACTCGCGGTCGGAGAGAGCTCTCATTGGCTGCGTGTTCGTGCCGTGTTTCGCGTGACTCGCGGTCGGAGAGAGCTCTCATTGGCTGCGTGTTTGTGTTTCGCGTGACTCGCGGTCGGAGAGACTCATTGGCTGCATGTTCGTGTTTCGCGTGACTCGCGGTCGGAGAGAGCTCTCATTGGCTGCGTGTTCGTGGCGTGTTTCGCGTGACTCGCGGTCGGAGAGAGCTCTCATTGGCTGCGTGTTCGTGGCGTGTTTCGCGTGACTCGCGGTCAGAGAGAGCTCTCATTGGCTGCGTGTTCGTGGCGTGTTTCGCGTGACTCGCGGTCGGAGAGAGCTCTCATTGGCTGTGTGTTCGTGTTTCACATGACTCACGGTCGGAGAGAGCACTCATTGGCTGCGTGTTCGTGCCGTGTTTCACGTGACTCTTGTCGGAGAGAGCTCTCATTGGCTGCGTGTTCGTGGTGTGTTTCGCGTGACTGCGGTCGGAGAGAGCACTCATTGGCTGCGTGTTCGTGGCGTGTTTCGCGTGACTCGTGGTCGGAGAGAGCTCTCATTGGCTGCGTGTTTGTGGCGTGTTTCGCGTGACTCGCGGTCGGAGAGAGCTCTCATTGGCTGCGTGTTCGTGGCGTGTTTCGCGTGACTCGCGGTCGGAGAGAACTCTCATTGGCTGCGTGTTCGTGGCGTGTTTCGCGCGTGACTCGAGGTCGGAGAGAGCTCTCATTGGCTGCGTGTTCGTCGTGTTTCGCGTGACTCGTGGTCGGAGAGAGCTCTCATTGGCGCGCGTTCGCGCGTGCGTGTTTCGCGTGACTCGTGGTCGGAGAGAGCTCTCATTGGCTGCATGTTCGGTTTCGCGTGACTCGCGTCGGAGAGAGCTCTCATTGGCTGCGTGTTCGTGGCGTGTTTCGCGTGACTCGCGGTCGGAGAGAGCTCTCATTGGCTGCGTGTTCGTGGCGTGTTTCGCGTGACTCGCGGTCAGAGAGAGCTCTCATTGGCTGCGTGTTCGCGGAGTGTTTCGCGTGACTCGCGGTCGGAGAGAGCTCTCATTGGCTGTGTGTTCGTGGCGTGTTTCACGTGACTCGCGGTCGGAGAGCTCTCATTGGCTGCGTGTTCGTGTTTCGCGTGACTCTCGGTCGGAGAGAGCTCTCATTGGCTGCGTGTTCGTGGCGTTTCGCGTGACTCGAGGTCGGAGAGAGCTCTCATTGGCTGCGTGTTCGTGGCATGTTTCGCGTGACGTGCGGTCGGAGAGAGCTCTCATTGGCTGCGTGTTCGTGTCGTGTTTCGCGTGACTCGCGGTCGGAGAGAGCTCTCATTGGCTGCGTGTTCGTGTCGTGTTTCGCGTGACTCGTGGTCGGAGAGAGCTCTGATTGGCCGCGTGTTCGTGTCGTGTTTCGCGTGACTCGAGGTCGGAGAGAGCTCATTGGCTGCGTGTTCGTGTCGTGTTTCGCGTGACTCGTGGTCGGAGAGAGCTCTCATTGGCTGTGTGTTCGTGGCGTGTTTCGAGTGACTCGCGGTCGGAGAGAGCTCTCATTGGCTGCGTGTTCGTGTTTCGCGTGACTCGTGGTCGGAGAGAGCTCTCATTGGCTGCGTGTTCGTGTTTCGCGTGACTCGCGGTCGGAGAGAGCTCTCATTGGCTGCGTGTTCGTGGCGTGTTTCGCGTGACTTCGCGGTCGGAGAGAGCTCTCATTGGTTGCGTGTTCGTGCCGTGTTTCGCGTGACTCGTGGTCGGAGAGAGCTCTCATTGGCTGCGTGTTCGTGCCGTGTTTCGCGTGACTCGTGGTCGGAGAGCTCTCATTGGCGCGTGCGTGTTTCGCGTGACTCGCGTCGGAGAGACTCTCATTGGTTGCGTGTTCGTGGCGTGTCGCGTGACTCGTGGTCGGAGAGAGCTCTCATTGGCTGCGTGTTCGTGGCGTGTTTCGCGTGACTCGCGGTCGGAGAGAGCTCTCATTGGCTGCGTGTTCGTGGCGTGTTTCGCGTAACTCGCGGTCGGAGAGAGCTCTCATTGGCTGCGTGTTCGTGGCGTGTTTCACGTTACTCGCGGTCGGAGAGAGCTCTCATTGGCTGCGTGTTTGTGGCGTGTTTCGCGTGACTTGTGGTCGGAGAGAGCTCTCATTGGCTGCGTGTTCGTGGTGTGTTTCGCGTGACTTGTGGTCGGACAGAGCTCTCATTGGCTGCGTGTTCGTGCCGTGTTTCGCGTGACTCGCGGGTCGGAGAGAGCTCATTGGCTGCGTGTTCGTGTTCGCGTGACTCGCGGTCGGAGAGACTCATTGGCTTCGTGGCTGCGTGTTGCGCGTGACTCGCGGTCGGAGAGACTCTCATTGGCTGCGTGTTCGTGTTTCGCGTGACTCGTGGTCGGAGAGAGCTCTCATTGGCTGCGTGTTTGTGTTTCGCGTGACTCGCGGTCGGAGAGAGCTCATTGGCTGCGTGTTCGTGCCGTGTTTCGCGTGACTCGCGGTCGGAGAGAGCTCTCATTGGCTGCGTGTTCGTGTCGTGTTTCGCGTGACGTGCGGTTGGAGAGAGCTCTCATTGGCTGCGTGTTAGTGCCGTGTTTCAAGTGACTCGCGGTCAGAGAGAGCTCTCATTGGCTGCGTGTTCGTGGCATGTTTCGAATGACTCGCGGTCGGAGAGAACTCTCATTGGCTGCGTGTTCGTGGCGTGTTTCGCGTGACTCGCGGTCGGAGAGAGCTCTCATTGGCTGCGTGTTCGTGGCATGTTTAGGTGACTCGCGGTCGGAGAGAGCTCATTGGCTGCGTGTTTGTGTGCGTGACTCGCGGTCGGAGAGACTCATTGGCTGCGTGTTCGTGTCGTGTTTCGCGTGACTCGCGGTCGGAGAGAGCTCTCATTGGCTGCGTTTCGCGTGACTCGCGGTCGGAGAGAGCTCTCATTGGCTGCGTGTTCGTGGCGTGTTTCGCGTGACTCGCGGTCGGAGAGAGCTCTCATTGGCTGCGTGTTCGTGTCGTGTTCGCGTGACTCGTGGTCAGAGAGAGCTCTCATTGGCTGCGTGTTCGTGTCGTGTTTCGCGCGTGACTCGCGGGTCGGAGAGAGCTCTCATTGGCTGCGTGTTCGTGTGCGTGTTCGCGTGACTCGTGGTCAGAGAGAGCTCTCATTGGCTGCGTGTTCGTGGCGTGTTTCGCGTGACTCGCGGTCGGAGAGAGCTCTCATTGGCTGCGTGTTCGTGGCGTGTTTCGCGTGACTCGCGGTCGGAGAGAGCTCTCATTGGCTGTGTGTTCGTGGCGTGTTTCGCGTGACTCGCGGTCGGAGAGAGCTCTCATTGGCTGCGTGTTCGTGTCGTGTTTAGCGTTACTCGTACTGTCGGAGAGAGCTCTCATTGGCTGCGTGTTCGTGGCGTGTTTCACGTGACTCGTTGTCGGAGAGAGCTCTCATTGGCTGCGTGTTCGTGTCATGTTTGTTTCTGTGTGCCATATACTCTCTTGTCTAACCCCGCCCACCTTGTTTTTTGATTATTAGTTAATTTGCCCACATGTCCTCCCTCATTACCTGCCTTGTTTGCTGCTGCCTTTATTCTCCTTGTGTTTGCAGTCCTGTGCCAGTTCGTTGTCTTGCATCCCTTGTGTCTTGATCCCTGAAGCCATGTCGTGTCCTGCCAAGTCAAGCTGACCGGTCCTGATTTCCCCCACGGTGTAGTTTGTGTATATATATATATAACAAATAAAAGCCCATTTTTCTGCATCTTGAGTCCTCGCCTCATCCCTTCACCCAAACCTGACATTTATATGTGCATGAGAAGAATTTTAAAATTAAGTGTTGATAAAACTGGGTTGATATGATTGTCTTTGTTGGTTCTAGTAAGCGCTCTTGCTGCCACAGTTTGAACCAGTGTTAATTTTGACAGCACATTCTGATTTAGTTTTAGTCATATTTTAGTCACCTGAATTATTTTTAGTTTTAGTCGACTAATCTAATGAGTTTAGTTTAATTGTAATGCATTAATTGAGCATTTAAGAATTACATAACTGACTGTCACTTGAACTTACATTTTGACATCATTGTGTTTTTGACATTAAAAATACATTAAAGAGCTCAAATAACTTTTTTTGTTTTTAAAACATCTATATAGTTTTTATAACTTTGTATTTCTGTTTTAGTTAGTATACCAGGTTAAGCTAAAGCTTCAAATTATTTTTTATTTATTTTTCTGTTAATATTTATTTAATTTCAAGTAATGAGATTTTTCTATTATAAGACTGATATTGAATATGTGTCAAATACTGGTCTTTCCTCTTGACTTTGAATTAAATGGGTATGAAATTAAATACAGTTTAGTAACCAAAAACGAATATATAATTCGTGACTTTTAATTGTAAACAAGTTCGAAATTCACCAGGACTCTTATTTTGAAATGCCTCACTATTGCAGTTGCTCTTTCAAGTTTAGACGAGGAGTTAAATATGCGTTGTTACAACCGTCTAAAACATGTTACTATATAAACATTGTAAAGTAAACATCATCCTTATTCCTCAGCATGAGTTCATAATCATAATGTCATAAATGTGTGTTATTGATTGATTGAGCCGCTCTGAAGCGCTGTCGCGTGAGCCTGGAGAAGCTCAACTGTTGAAGCAGAGATTACCATCAAACCCACCCAACAAATGATGTGGTCTTCAGAGAGAAAAGAGTTACTTTAAAACTTCATTTGTAATGTATTTCTTTAGTAAGTTTTGGGCTTGAAACACAAACATAGGACTGGGTTTTCCTCTGCATATTATTTTAAACAACATCAGGTTTCCACAATATTTCTTGAAGCAAAAAGTGCAGACAATCTAAGAAAAAGGAAAACAAAAAAATTGATGCTCAAGAAGGAAACATGATGCATTAATATCTGGGGGTGTAAACTTTTTCACACTGGGTAAATTGTACTTAAATTGTCTTCTGTGAAACATGTAGAAACTATTAGCTTGTGAAGAGAAGTGCTTAAGCTTGTTTTCTCCACTTAAATAAAACCGGTAATTGTTCCTCAGAATTGGATATTATAACTCGCAATTGCAATTTTTATCCCACAAAGAAGTCCGAATTGTGAGATAAAAAGTGGCAACTACCTAAACAATTGACTGAACATCATCAGGTGATGACAGACAGTTTCATGTATATTTGTGAATGTGGCATTTTGTATAAATTGCATATGTAAACATATGTTATTTGAAATGGCTTATTCAGGACAGTACTAAATAAAAACAATTTTTATGATCCCAGATCACTCTCATTTAGTTAAAATAAAATCAAAGATAATTGTATATTGTGCAAGGGTTATGAAGCTTGTGAGCAGAAATGTAACTTAAGCCCTATTGGGACGGTACACTCTAAAAAATGCTGTGTTGTTTTAACCCAATGTTGGGTCAAATATGGACTAACCCAGGAGCTGGGCTGTTTTAGCCCTGTGGTTGGGTTAAATGTTTGCTTAAGACAACCAAATCGCTTGGTTAAAACAACCCAATTGCTAGGTTAATCCATATTTGACCCAACATTGGGTTGCTTTTTACCCAGCATTTTTTAGAGTGTAAGTGTTTCTTGTGGGGTCATAAGGTATTCTCATCATTGACAGGGGCTAGACTGGGATGTCCATGTTTTTCTCCCACCACCCGCATAAAAATCCCCGGCCGAATGACCTCCTGTTTTTAGACAAACACCAATGTCGTGTTCAATCCACAGATCGCTTCAAAAGTTCACTGGTTATATCCTGTTTGACCCCTGCAGAGCACCGTACGGCTGCGCTGTCATTCGGATGCATTTTAAAGATCTAGCCTACACTTTTATTCCTGAAATGCTGGAAAGTATTCACAAGAATTATCTTTCATCATCGCTCAAAAGAACGAGAAGAAAGCACGCAAACATTTGAAATGGGCCGTTATTACGGCAGTAGTTAACGTTATATATGTTAAATTAGCAACATTATGTTTACCTCATGTCAATAAGAGGCTGTATTCACTTATTGGATTTAATGATAAGTGTGTTCACACCATTCTTTGTAAACCCTAGAAATGGTTGTGTGTGAAAATCCCAGTAACTGAGCAGATTGTGAAATACTCAGACCGGCCCGTCTGGCACCAACAACCATGCCACGCTCAAAATTGCTTGAATCCCCTTTCTTTCCCATTCGGACATTCAGTTTGGAGTTCAGGAGATTGTCTTGACCAGGAACACACCCCTAAATGCATTGAAGACACTGCCATGTGATTGGTTGATTAGATAATTGCATTAATGATAAATTGAACAGGTGTTCCTAATAATACTTTAGGTGAGTGTATAGAATAGGTGCAATCTGTCATGATTCATTTTTCTCTAGTATAATCGAATATGGTTCTTCATTCAGCAAACCCTCCTCTGTTACTTGGTAAAGGCAAATCTGGATTTCTGATTACTTCAGCTTCTTGCTCATTTATATATTTAGAAAGCTGTCTAGTCTTGTCCATTTGCATCCGGTATTTCAACACACACGTACTGTCCCAAGTTTTGGGGACATTTAGTTTTCATATGCATGTTAATCCTGCAAGGAAAAAGGAATGTTAGTTTAATTTTTAATTATTAAAAATGTCCTTCACAAAAGCACATGCCAGGAGAAAAGCATAGGACCTAATCCCGAGCCCTGTGGCACTCCATACTTGAGTTTGCCATCTCCTCACTAACAAACTACTAGTTGTGATTGGATAGGCCTAAACCCTGCTACTGTCTCACGCTTATCCAGGGAAATGTAATGCTTTATAATGTCAAAGGCAGCACTTATTTAAGAAGGAAGATGTAGCCTTGGTCAGATGATACGAGCAAGTCATTTGTAGCTCTTGATAAGTGCAGTCTCAAATCTGAATGAAACTCTTCACAGACACTGTTTCTGCAAAAACGCAAGTGCTAACAATACAAAGTCCTAAAATAGTACTGGCTAGAGCAATGAGGGATTTAAAGTTCCTTGTTATGCTATTTTACAGGTCCCTAATGTTTTGTTGGAGTCTCCTATAATTAGGGGTGTGCGAAATTGTCAAAAAAATTATATCTTAATATTTTCTGGCATGTTTACCTTTATAAAGGCATTTTTTTCTAAGCTAATTATATGTATGCATCATCTTTTGTGTCAAATTCTTACATTTAATCGATAAATTAAATTCTAATAATAAGACACAACAGTGTTACCAATCAAATTAAATGTGTAGCAGCATAATTCATCTTTGCAATGGAGAGGAAACACAGAAGCTGGCATTAGATAATTTACACAGACTGTTTAATGCAGCTCAGAGGGGCATGAATCAATAACCTGCAGTTACAAATGCATAATGATTTAAAGTTTTAAACATGAGATGTTGAATATTGATGTTTGAAATGATTTAAAACATGGAAATTATATATTAAATGTCACGCTCAGGTCACTGGGGGACCACTTAGTTGCCATGGAAACACTGCCTTTGACTCTCAGATAGATGAATGCACGTGTGTGTGTGTGTGTGTGTGTTGCAGGTACAGTCATCTCCATCGGACAGCTCAGTGATGAGCACCTCTCCCCAGCACTTTCAGATCATCTCCACTGACCCCTCCGGCACGACCCCGCAGAGAATACAGGTTCACACACAATACACACGCAGGCACGCTTCAACAGAGGATGCACTGGCACATTCACACACACACACGCTTTCTCTCCCACAGATAGTCACTGAGCAGCAGACGGGTCAAAAAATCCAGATAGTGACAGCACTGGACTCCGCTGTGCCCAAACAGCAGTTTATCCTGGCAGCACCCGATGGCTCTTCAGCAGGCAAAGTCCTCCTGGCCTCACCTGAGAGCACTAGTGCCAAACAGCTCATCTTTGCCACCGCTGACAGCCTGGTGCCCGGCCGAATTCAGGTATGAAGTCAGTCACACAAATGCACGGGTGTTTCTTCAACTCTGGGCACATTTATGCATCAGCTCTTTTTATTATTCCACCATCTTCATTTGCTTATGCTACTTTCCAAATGCCTTTAATGTGAAACCCATCATAAATAGCTGAATTGTTTATGCACAGATTGCGAATGGCCGAGGGGAATTTCCCAGCTTCTGCTTTTGATAATGCAAATAGCGATGGATGCTGTTTATAAGTATAAATAGCAACAAAAAGTATTTTGAGAGCAAATCGTGTTAAATGCTATTTATAGTGACAGATACTATTTGCACCTCAGTGTATTGTAGTAGAGCCCCGCATGGGCCTCAAAACTAGGCCCTAGCCCAGCCCTGGTCCGAGACGCTCAGGCCCTATCCCGGCCTGTGTCCGAGACGCTCAGGCCCTAGCCCGGCCCGTGTCCGAGACGCTCAGGCCCTATGCCGGCCTGTGTCCGAGACGCTCAGGCCCTAGCCCGGCCCGTGTCTGAGACGCTCAGGCCCTAGCCCAGCCCGTGTCTGAGACGCCAGGCCCTAGCCCAGCCCGTGTCTGAGACACTCAGGCCTAGCCCGGCCCGTGTCTGAGACGCTCAGGCCCTAGCCCGGCCCGTGTCTGAGACACTCAGGCCTAGCCCGGCCCGTGTCTGAGACGCTCAGGCCCTAGCCCAGCCCTGGTCCGAGACGCTCAGGCCCTAGCCGGCCCTTGTCCGAGACGCCTCAGGCCCTAGCCCGGCCCGTGTCTGAGACGCTCAGGCCCTAGCCCAGCCCGTGTCTGAGACGCTCAGGCCCTAGCCCAGCCCGTGTCTGAGACGCTCAGGCCCTAGCCCGGCCCGTGTCTGAGACACTCAGGTCCTAGCCCGTCCCCTGTCCGAGACGCTGTTACACTGTGTTTCTACAATGTCTAAATTTCTGCATTAAAATTTAAATGAAGACACTCCAGTGGGCGGGGCCAAAGTTGCGATGATGAAGTAGGCGCTGATCTTGGCCTTTCTCTTAATGAGTCGTTCTCTGGGCTTGGTTACAATAAAAGCTGTTTTTGGACTAACAAGGAAGTTTCCATTCTGAAACATACATAATATTCTGATTGTATGATGACCTCTTAAATGTCAAAAGCTGTCAGTTCATGAACCCTTTAAATAATAATGCTTCCATGTCTCGTTTTCACATGAAAATAGAGTACAATCTGTACACATTTCTACTGTTGCACAGTTGGCCTTATACTGTCATACTACCCATTGCTGTGCTCAAAGGATTCTTATTCATTTTTCAACTAGCGGCATCATCATCATCTGTGCCTTGGGTTGATCTGTGGGTTTGTAATTGTGCTGTAAAAATCCTAACCCTGAATGCCAAGTAAGTAATCTGTCTGCCTTTTCTGGTAGTTTGTGACAGATGCTGTGTCAATGGAGAGGCTTCTGGGTAAAGGGGCAGACATGAGCCGAGCCCAGCCTATTGAATACTGCTTGGTGTGTGGAGATAAAGCCTCAGGTACAAACACATTCAGTGTCAATAATGCCACGTTACACAACGTTACATATGAGAAAGGTTTATCACATTGTTCTCACACTGCACCTGATAAGTATTGCATATTGCATGAGGAGAGTATTTAAATGAATCACACAAGGTGATTTACTAAGGTTTGTGAAAACAAAATGAGAATTTGTTGGTCACTTTACATGCCAATATCTAGTGTGCACTGATAAGATGTGTCGGCCAGAGTATCACTGTCAGCTGCCAATGATTTAGTGACAAAACAGGGAAGCACCATAGATTTAATCAAATATTACTGGAATCTGGGACCAGGGAAAAGGGATTTAGAAACCCTATTTTCAAGATTCAAGATTCAAGAGTTTTATTTGTCACATACACAATTATATACAGAATATATAACTGGCAGTGAAATGTAAACAGGTCCACTTCATAGACAGTGCAAATAACAGTTACAAGAAACACAAGGAGGAAATTAAAAATAGAAATAGAATAAAAATAGAATAAGAAGTACTCAACATAGAATTATAAGTAATCAAGTAAAAGATAAAATAAAATTCTGCTTCAGGTGCTTTGTTTACCTAGCAGATTGGTTTGACTATAACTCATGCCCTGTTTACTCTGGTGTTAAGATGCGTTTTGGTCGATCGGATCACAAGTAGACGAGGGAGACACATTCCCGTTTACACCTGGTGTTTTAAGCCGTCTCTTTTGTCCACTTTCAAACACTTCTGCTCTGATTTATTCGAGGGGAGGGTCTATGGGTGAGTGAATGGAAGGGCTTTTTCAGATCTTTCGCTATGTATGATGAAATAATCTCATGCGGTTTACATATGAACACGTTTCTGAACGCTGTGAGTGTGTGTTAGAGATCAGGACCGGAGAGAGAACACTGTGCTTGGGACGTCTCTCATCCTCAAACCAAACTTGGGTCTCCAGCTGACAGTTTAAATCCCGCCTGGCAAGCGCTCTTCCCATAATGTTCACGCGTTAGGTCAGTCGGAGGAGAGTAGGGCGTCTTTTAGAGGCTGTTCGAACACATTAGATGAGCGAAACTACGAAAGCAATCCGGTCGAATGTGTTTTCCTCTGGAAGTGGTAGGGATGACTCTACCACAATTTTGGCTTCGGTACGGTACCCCAATCTAAGACCGAAGTACCAATATTAAATCGTTACCACACGGTCTGAATTTTGGCGCGGGTATTGTGCATCATTTTACTAACTCTTGCAAGTTTGGGGTTTATTTATAAATTGCTTCTTGCCTCAAAAGCTGACAGAAATCACTTTCCCATTTGGCAATTTGAACCAGCAACGGTTTTTTAGCATTTTGTAATATATGGGATGGGAGCTCTGTGAGGGAGTTTTCTTTGCGCTCACACCAACAACAAACACACAAGCCTGTAAAGAGCTTGCGCATATAGGATTTTTCCAACACACAAAATTATGTCAAAAATGTCAATTTTTAGTGAGTATTCACATAAACACAGTCGGTTGTGTCTTACGTGAATGTAAATAGTGCAATAGTATGCATGCAAATATTATGAAATCTAAACGTCACTGGTTGAAATCGAGATTTCTTTATATTTAAACGATACGATCTTATGGATGTGCGTTGATCCGTGTTAAAAGAAAATACATGTCTAAATTAGATGGTTTGAATTATGCACTCACCTGTCGGGCTCTACAAGACAGGAATGGCAAAAGACTGATGATTGGCTAGGTTTGATGGTTCTTCATCAGTTTTATATGAAAAGTAATTCCAAATTTCATGTCTACTCCTCTCTTTATTAGTTAGTTTTGGGCATGTTGAGTGAGATTCAACTGCCTTATCCATTTCTTCCCCCCGGTTTCACGTCAGTTTGTGTAGCGCACTGCCACCTAGCAGTGAACTTCAGAACAGCAGAATATACCAAAATGAGCAAAATCATGATATTGTACCGTTTTAAATAAAATATATACTGGTATTTTCCCAGTACCAGTATACCGCGCATCCCTAGGAAGTGGTCGAAAGTGGACAAGCTCAAATCATTCAGACCCGTTGTATTTAGCCTTGACCACTTGTGATCCGATTGAACCAAACACATCTTCACACCAGGAGTAAACACGGCCTAAGAATGTTTTTACATGTGAGTTGGTGATTATATTATGTATGTATATGATGTTCGATGTTTTTGTTTACATTGATGCCACTCTCTGATTTGTGACAGTCTAAATTATAGTAATTATTTTCCCTGGAAGAACATAAATGTATGTTATCTTCAACATTTACATTTATTTATACACTCATACTCCAGTCCCTTTGAGTGAAGCTTAAAACCAACACGATACTCGACCTTTATTCATGCATCTCATCTCTGTGTGGGTTTGTGTATTTGAAGGGAGGCATTATGGGGCAGTCAGCTGTGAAGGTTGTAAGGGCTTCTTCAAGCGAAGTGTGCGCAAGAGTCTGACGTACAGCTGCCGCAGTAACCAGGACTGTGTGGTCAACAAACACCATCGCAACCGCTGCCAGTTCTGCCGTCTCAGGAAATGCTTGGAGATGGGCATGAAGATGGAGTGTGAGTGTTTAAGACCACATGATCATGCATAAAACTTGTCCCGTTTCCTGTGACTCAAGCCAAACATTGATTTAACTGACTGTGATACTACACAACCTTCCCACTTACAAACAGTGCCTTTCAGTCTCGCAGGTTTTTCAAGCATATTGTTATCATGAAAAAAATAAATGATGAGTTTTGGGGTGCAAGAATGCATTTTAAAGAAGACTTGTAATGCCACTTTTCAAAGTCTTGATGTTGTTTATGGCTCTACTAGAGCAGGTTTTCCTGCTTGAATGTTGATTATTCCTCATATTCTCCTCTCTTCCCAGTCTGTCAGTAACGCTCTATTGAGTTCCTGTCTCTATGAAGCCCCTCCTTCTGTAAAGCACACTGTGCTCTGATTGGTCGGCTGGAGCAGTGTGTTGTGATTGGTGTTTGGGAAATGCCCCGCCCCTTACCATAACAGCCAGTTACAACACACGACTAACTAACTCAACCAGGCCCCGCCCCTTTATTCTGTATATGAATTATTATAATGAAGAATATTGTGAGGAAAACTCAAGACTACAATGGAGGCGTCTCAGGAGTTCAGGAGCACTGATAGAGAGAAGAACTCATGCTCAAACAGCATCACCACACACTAAAGACAGATGAACATGTGAAAAAAGCATGTTTCATAATTGCACAGTGAAATAAGTTTCTGACAGTGTGTAATATGTATATGTTACTCCCAGCTGTACAGAGTGAGAGGAAACCCATTGATCTTCCCAGAGAAAAACCTGCCAACTGTGCAGCATCCACGGAGAAAATCTACATCAGGAAAGACCTGAGAAGTCCCCTCATTGCAACGCCAACCTTCATCACCGAGAAAGACGCTTCACGGTGAGACTGGAAATCACAAAAAACGTCTACACATACTTTAAACCAGAGGTTTAGTTTCAAAACAATGCTTAAAGGTGCTGTATGTAAGTTTTTGACTGTACTAAGGCATAAAAAACCATATTATGTTTGCAGATATTTACATGCGGAGTTCACATACTCCTCTCAGAAAAGCAATGCTACACCAGTTATTCTGCTTTAAAATGTGCGTTGCGTGTGGAAATGTGTGTTTTTGTTTCGGTCTCGCTGCCATTTTACCCAACAGTTTTTCAACACTGATGTAAACACAAGCGTAGTGCTGCCATGGAAGCCAGCAAACAAACTGGGGCAGAGACGGGTTGAACGATTTTTTTAAAGTCGACATTTATGTGATGAAAGTTGAGTCGACGTCGACTAGTCGCTAATGACTTCATTAATTTAAGGTGCCCTAGAATGAAATATTTAATTAACCTTGGCACAGTTGAATAACGAGAGTTCAGTACATGTAAATCACATACCGTATGAGTTCATACAGTCACTCCGCTCGCTCTGTTATCTCTGGATGTATGTTTAAGGCTACAATAAAACCAAATATGTCATAAAACACCACAAGCCTCTTTTCGTTTTCATTTTTAAAAATCTTAAACCTATTAATAGCCACACCCATGTAGTTCAGGAAATGTGTACATTGATTATCGTCACTGCATATATTCATAACAGAACAAAATATAAAACACAACCCACAACGCCCGCTGGTCGACTCCAAAAACAGCAGATAAAAATTTTCAATAGGCGCTCTATTTATAAACAAACCACAGATTTGAGCTTTAAACTACTTAATTTTTACAGAAACAGGCTCAGGCCAATGAGGTTGGATCAATGGCTAAACTCTCTATTGACAGCTGTGTGCAGTGAAACAGCCAATCAGAGAGCAGAGCTCCATATTAATATTCATGACCCTTCCAAATAAGGCAAAATATGTAGACATCAGAGAACAATTAAAAATATAGTTTCAACTCGTTCTAAGGCACCTTTGACAAATAAGCCTGAACCTTGAGCTGAGATGCAAATGCAGGGGGTTATTTTGTGCACAGGAAACCCTCAAGGTTATTGCTCCTACATAGCAGCTTTTTATCAGTTCTTTTGTCTTTAGGTCGTTATATTTCTCACCGATTTCTGCTCTTTCTGAATCAGATACAGATAAATTCAAAGCACAATAAAGATTACATCTATATGAATGCATTAGTGAGAGAGAGAGAGAGAGAGAGAGAGAGAGAGAGAGAGAGAGAGCGATTGTGTGCGAATTTGTCATTTTAACAGTTGAAAACGGAGCATGCATGCCAGGAAATGGCTTATCCTGTTGCGCCCTCTATAGGCCAGCGACTAGTCGACGTCAAGCTTAAAGAGTCACGGCAGAGCATAAAGTCGACTAGTCTGTGCGACCCCTATCAGAGACCGCAGATTCTACCCGACCTAAAAAGCCTCGGCATCCATCTAAAAATCTTTATGAACGTAAGCACATTAAAACGCGGATAAATCTCCAAGTGCTCTCCAATATTTTGAATTTGGACTGCAGTACTTATTTCGAACACTAGCTGTCATTCCCACACACCGCACCTTTAAGATCATTCAAATTAGAATGAAGGACATACCCCCAGTTTCACAGACAAGGCTTAACCCTAGTCCTAATCTAAAATGCACGTTTGAGCTGTTTAAACGGAAAGCAACTTGCACTGGTATATCTTAAATAATGTCAGTATTTTGATTATGATTTAATCCTCTGTGCAGGTCCAGGCTGTTGGACTCTGGGATGCTTGTCAATATCCAACAACCTTTAATACAGGCTGATGGCACGTTACTTTTAGCAACAGACAAAGTAAAAACATCTACATGTCTTTTGTGTAGTCCAGAGTTATTGCTGTGAAATTAATTGTTTTCTTTCATTATGATTTTACATATTATAAGCATTTAGAGGGGTTGTATCTTTATGTTTAGTTTTCCATGCTACAGTATAAATGCAGATGTTATTTGTTGATCAGGCAGAGTCGGGACAGGGTGATCTGGGGACGCTGGCGAATGTGGTCACGTCATTAGCCAACCTGAACGACTCGCTCAGTAACGGAGAATCGACAGACGGCCAGCTGGAGGAATCGCCCACTGAAATCACACGGTGTGCTATTAATGCAGACAATACATGCGTATGTGTTTACACAGTAAAGAGATATGCCATTATAGTATTAGTTAAAGAAGTAAGACATGTTTACTCACCCTCATGTAGTTCCTAACCCATATGGAGCACAAAAATGACTGAAAAGTGTTTTAACTAGGGTTGGGAATCGTTTTTTTTTTTTTCGATGCCGGTGCCGAACCGATACTTTTAAAACGGTACAAGTGCCTAAACGGTGCATGAACCGATACTTTTAAAAAAAGAGCCATAAAATGAGGTGGATGAGATTAAAGAATGGCTTTTTATTTAATTTGAAAACTAAAGCCACCTAACCCAACTACAACAGGCCTGATTTAACTCTAAATAACAGTTACAGCACTAATAACAGCAGGAGTCGCTATTCTTGCTCTGCTACAAACCAGCTTCAGCTTTATTATGCAGAAACATGACCATATTCTCTGGCTGAATACTTTCGAACGCATTGCCTTATTGTTTCCATTGAGACGCATCACGCTTCTCACATGACACGCCGCAGCCTCACCAGCACTGTGTGACACCTCAGCTGTATCGGGTTTTTCTTTTTTCTTCAAAATATTCACAAACTTGCTAACTATGTCATGAACTATCTGATATTCTGATGTTCAAATATGTGAGTAAATGTGTGTTAGTTGATCTATAATGCGCGATGGGCGGCGCCACGTTAGTTTGCGCCTCAGAGAATCGGATCTCGGATTTACATCACATAAGTTTATCTTCCTCTCACGAAACACATGAAAGTAAGTGAGCGCTGCAGAACTGGGAGAAGAATAGAGTAAACTATAGAGTCACTATATAATGTGTATCTGATGTGAATAAAACACGTAGTCAAGTTATCTTAACTGTCTGCGCTTCCATAGACATCAGTGTGTATTTTTTTGCTAGTACTCTTTACAGCGTTTACATGTCTGAAACCTAAAATAAACATGATGTAGCTGAAATCACTGAATAGTTGTGATATGTGACGAGCGCTGAGCCGTTTGAATTTAAGTGGCACCGAAATGAGGTACCGAAATCTTGGCACCGGGTTTTGGTACCCAACCCTAGTTTTAACATACCATATTTTTTTTACACCCTTACTCCAGTTCCTTTGCCATTCCTACATTTTTGGACTGACATTTAAGGGGACATATTATGCCCATTTTCACAAGATGTAATATAAATCCCTGGTGTCCCCAGAGTGTCTGTAAAGTTTCAGCTCAAAATTTCCTGGTCAAAGTTTCCCCCTATTTGGGTGTGAGCAAAGGTTTTAGTGTGTGTCCCTTTAAATGCAAATGAGCTGCTGCTCCCCGCCCCCCTTCCGGAAGGGGGCGGATCCTTTACAAGAGCTTCGAAAACTCCATCAACAACAAAACAGGCCAATCTCACTCAGCTTAAATGTCAGAAAGATAAGCAGTTGTGCCACTGTCGCCTCTGGCTTGGCTTGCTCAGTTGGGGACACTATCACCCGACTATACGATGCATAATAAATGTGCTTTGATGAATTACACAGACGGTGAGTGTTTTCGGAATAACGTAAAACTAACGACACAGCTCTAGTCTCTGTGAATACAGTCAGAGATGATGCTAACTTTAGCCATATTAGCCCTACAGCGTTCAGCTCATTCAGAAAGGAAATCTGCAAACATTCACAGTATATGAAGTGCCATCCTCACTTGTTCTGGATATGAAGTTAAAGGACGAAGCGTTGGGTTTGACCCGTCCAGAAACAACTTTTTTTGGCAACTTGAGCGTTGTACTGACCCTCGTTAATGAAGCAGTCATGCCTCAAATGATTTGGGCAAATATATAACATTTTACCAACATTCTTCAGCACATTTCCTTCAAAAAGGAAATTTTTTTAGTGGCTCGGATGCCGGGAGTCAGTAGCCGCGTTTCCATTACTCTTCAAAGTGCGCAAATTGAAATTGCGAATTGAAAATACGCTTAATGGAAACGCGTCAATTTTGCAAAAACTCCCATATATCGCTAAAAAGTTTTTACGCTCGCATGAGGTGCTTTTTCAGGCAATTCGAAAAAGGACATTTTCGCGAAACTGCAACGGAAACAGTTTTTTCTCCGCATTTACAGATCACCTGGTGTACGGTGACGCACTGGTGCCACATAGGGCCTGGCCTACATATGATTTCCACTCAATTATGTTGTAACATCATCTTTTTTTCCGTAATAACAAGATGTTATGTCGTAAAAACTGCATTTTTTTTTCTCACTAAAACGACATATTGCCTCATAATAAGGACATATGTTGTATAGTGATGTGTACAAAAATAAGCCTTTATCCACATTAAAAATACAAAATATAAAAGTAGGCCTATAATATAAAGTAGCCTATATCAGTCTGGTGACTAAACAAAAAAATTACTAGCCAATGGCGATTCTATTGCCAAGGTTTGCGTAGAAGGTTGTGCTCACGTTTCATAATCAACATATGAAGTGTAAAAAATAATAATATTATAGGCTAATAACTACAAAACAATATAGGCTATGTTTTCTATAACCCTCTGTCTGACAAAAGCGCCGGCGACGCGTTCTGATGGATATTTTCCTTTATGACATCGGAAACCTCTAACAGTACTCCGTCATTATTAGCCACACAGATAAATGCAAGACATAATTATAAACTATTAACTGTCTACTTTTATTTGTGTAGACTTAGACTCACAATAACAAGGGCCGTGGATAAAGGGAACGGATTATTTTGCATGCGCTGCAGTCCAAGTCCCAACGGCGTTTTCATTTTAAAAATTAATTTAGTTTATTAAACTCAAAGTTTTTCATTTAAAAAGCATTTCTAAATTCAGGTTATATTTTCAACAAACGAAATTTCAAGCCAAATAACGAAATGGTTTAAAAAAATGAGTTGCCACCATGCAAATTCACACATTTCGTTCTTTTAATTTTAATCAATGCTTGAATAACACGCCTATGTCTCCTTCCATTAAATAATGGCTATTGCGGTGGCTGGGATATACATACACCTACCAACTTACCTGGCATCTTTTTTTTAATGACTTATCACAAAAAAAAATATATACTTTTAGTCGCATAACATCTGTTAATGAAAACGCAATCGTTTTTATTTCGCAATAATTTTTTTATCGGCATTTAGAAAATATCGCAAAAGTTTTGCACAAATATGTAATGGAAACGCGGCTTGTGTGACTCTTATGTTCATTGCTACATCAACAAAAGAATATTTAGAATGTTTTAGGCGCAGACATTGTAATACTCGAGTGCTGATAGACTCGGTCGGCATTACTGGGAACGCCCACAAAAACGGCATATCCACCGTCATGCCATGGGGGAAAACAACCCATTCGAATAAACGCGCGTAAACCTTGTTTGACGCTTTATCTTTAGTCTTTGTAATGATTACGGTATATTTTTGCTTGGTGCAATACCGAGAAGTTGCCATGTGGCGTTCACCTCTAGTAAGTTAAAAACCCTGATCTGAAGTTTTATTCTGCCGAATAACAGACGGAGCCGTTCATCAGTTCCGAAAGCCTGTGCAATACGTCCATTACAATTAAACATTTGCACTATGATATGCTGATATTATTGTAAAGATTAAAAAGAGAGATTTTATTCATTGCATTGACAAAAGTTTGTTGAACAAAACACCAATAAAGTCGTACTTGTCACGGGACTCGAACTGCGGCAGAAATGCAGTTAATTTATCGTTAAAATTCTCAAGGTGAACGCATATCTTGAGACAAAAGGTCTAATAACAAAAATCAAGTCAGGAATCTTGGTGTGATTTTGGAGTCAGACCTGAGTTTCAATAGTCATGTCAAAGCAATAACTAAATCAGCTTACTATCATCTGAAAAATATTGCAAGAATTAGATGCTTTGTTTCCAGGCAAGACTTAGAGAAACTCGTTCATGCTTTCATCACCAGCAGGGTGGACTATTGTAATGGTCTTCTAACCGGCCTTCCCAAAAGACCATTAGACAGCTGCAGCTCATACAGAACGCTATGCCAGGATTCTGAGCAGAACAAGAAAATATGACCATATCACGCCAGTCCTCAGGTCTTTACACTGGCTTCCAGTTACATTTAGGATCAATTTTAAAATATTATTACTTGTTTATAAATCACTCAATGACCTAGGACCTCAATACATTGCAGATATGCTGATTAAATACAAACCCATCAGATCACTCAGATCATCAGGATCAAGTCAGCTAGAAATACCAAGAGTTCACTCAAAGAAAGGAGAGTCTGCGTTCAGCTATTGTGCCAGCCGTAGCTGGAACCAGCTTCCAGAAGAGATCAGATGTGCTCCAACAGTAGCCACATTCAAATCTAGACTCAAAACACATCTGTTCAGCTGTGCCTTTACTGAATGAGCACTGTGCCACTGTACGTCCGACTGATTGCACCTATTCTAATCTATGCATCATCTTAATTTTTATTTTTATTTTATTTTTTATCTATATATACACTGTAATAATTTTATTCTTTTTAAATATCTTTACAACTATATATTTCTATTGTCTTCTTATTTTAAAAATTCTCTTTACAACTGTTTTTAATTATCCTGTTTTATTTTTAAGTCTTACACGTGGTATTCTTAATTCTTATCACTATTTAATTTCATTTTCATGTAAAGCACTTTGAATTGCCATTGTGTATGAAATGTGCTATATAAATAAACTTGCCTTGCCTTGCCTTGCCTTAAAGCAGTTTTCCACGATGAGCGATCACGTAGCCACAGAATGCGAGGAGAGAGGAGAGGTTATTCAAACCTTCTTTATTTCATTAAGGGAAGGGCTGGGCTCATCTTTGTGCTTACAAGCTGATAGTCACAGTACACGTACGACACTTGATTGTACATTTTCTCGTCTAAATGCACGCTGCTCCCCCGAATATTACATGACACAATAGCTTGCCTACTTCAGAAATCAGTCTTTTGATGAAGACGGTTGCAATAAAAGATTGTCAGTAATTTGAATAATATTGTGACACTCACATGTCAACTCCAAATTTGCTTTGTAAAATGTAAATGCTGAAGGAGGAATTCATTGGTGCATGGCTGTATAAGAAAAACGAATAAATAAACAGATTAAATCACATGAATGCAAGACAACAGAAAACTGACGGATGTGTAAACTTTATCTAAACCCGTGTCATTGATGCCAAACCGCTCATCATATAATGGATTTTAGGCTTTTGACAAATGTTTGTTAAACGTGGCACTGCGGTAAATTGACGTTTGACATTTCATGTTTCTATTCTAACATACTTAAACATAAACGCCACACGGCATATTCAGAAAAATATCAATTTCATAGCACAAGACACGTTTTATGATCATTTTAAATAGATACTTTTATCCATTAAATTCAGGAACACTGAATTAACGTCTTCATTATAAGTGATTTATGAAGTTTATGAAGTGAGACGCCGCCCGCATGGCGCAGCCGGGCCCCACCCTGGAGCCAGGCCTGGGGTTGGGGCTCCGAGCACCTGGTGGCCGGGCCTCCCCATGGGGCTCGGCCGGGCTTAGCCCGTAGAAATGACGTGGGGCCGCCTCTCCTGTGGTCTCACCACCTGCAGGAGGGAGCGTAAGGGGCCGGTGGCATAGTGGATCGGGCGACAGTCGGCGAGGCCCCGACGACCCGATCTCTGGACACGGAATCTGGCTTTAGGACGTGGAATGTCACCTCGTTGGCGGGAAGGAGCCGGAGCTTGTGCGGGAGGTCGAGAGGTACCGACTAGAGATAGTCGGGCTCACCTCCACGCACAGCTTGGGCTCTGGAGCCACACTTCTTGAGAGAGGCTGGACTCTCTACCACTCTGGAGTTGCCCATGGTGAGAGGCGGAGAGCTGGAGTGGGTTTGCTTATAGCCCCCCAGCTCAGCCGCCATGTGTTGGAGTTCACCCGGTGAACGGAGGGTCGCTTCCCTGCGCTTCGAGTCAGGGATAGGTCTCTCACTGTCGTGTGTGCCTACGGGCCGAACGGCAGTGCGGAGTACCCGGCCCTCTTGGAGTCTCTGGGAGGGGTGCTGGAAAGTGCTCCGACTGGAGACTCCATCGTCTACTGGGGACTTCAACGCCCACGTGGGCAGTGACAGTGACACCTGAGGGGCGTGATTGGGAGGAAAGGCCCCCTGATCTGAACCCGAGTGGTGTTCTGTTATTGGATTTCTGTGCTAGCCACGGTTTGTCCATAACGAACACCATGTTCACATAAGGGTGTCCATCAGTGCACGTGGCACCAGGACACCCTAGACCGGAGGTCGATGATCGACTTTGTGGTCGTGTCATCAGACCTTCGGCCATATGTCTTGGACACTGGATGAACAGAGGGGCAGAGCTGTCAACTGATCATCCATTGAGGAAGCAGTGGCTGGGGACTCGGAAGTGGACTCGCCCATCACCCGGGCTGAAGTCATCGAGGTGGTTAAAAAGCTCCTCGGTGGCAAGGCACCGGGGGTGGATGAGATCCGCCCTGAGTACCTCAAGTCTCTGGATGTTGTGGGGCTGTCTTGGCTGACACGCCTCTGCAACATCGCATGGCGGTTGGGGACAGTACCTCTGGACTGGCAGACCGGGTGGTGGTCCCTCTTTCAAGAAGGGAGACGGGAGAGTGTGTTCCAACTATAGGGGATCACACTTCTCAGCCTCCCGGAAAGTCTATGCCAGGGTACTGGAGAGGAGAATTCGGCCGATAGTGGAACCTCGGATTCAGGAGGAACAGTGTGGTTTTCGTCCCGGTCGTGGAACACTGGACCAGCTCTATACCCTTTTCAGGGTGCTGGAGGGTTCATGGGAGTTTGCCCAACCAGTCCACATGTGTTTTGTGGATTTGGAGAAGGCATTTGACCGTGTTCCTCGTGGCATCCTGTGTAGGGTGCTCTGGGAGTATGGGGTTGGCGGCCCCTGCTTAGGGCTGTTCGTTCCCTGTATGACCGAGCAAGAGCTTGGTTCGCATTGCCGGCAGTAAGTCAGACCTGTTCCCGATGCATGTTGGACTCGGCAGGGCTGCCCTTTGTCACCGGTTCTGTTCATCATTTTTATGGACAGAATTTCTAGACGCAGCCAAGGGCCGGAGAGTGTCCGGTTTGGGGACCATACGATTTGTCGCTGCTTTTTGCGGATGATGTTGTCGTGTTGGCCTCCTCAAACCAGGACCTTCAGCGTGCACTGGGGCGGTTTGCAGCCGAGTGTGAAGCGGCTGGGATGAGAATCAGCACCTCCAAGTCCGAGGCCATGGTTCTCAGTCGGAAAAGGGTGCATTGCCCACTTCAGGTTGGAGGAGAGTTCCTGCCCCAAGTAGAGGAGTTCAGGTATCTTGGGGTCTTGTTCACGAGTGAGTGAAGGATGGAGCAGAGATCGACAGGCGGATCGGTGCAGCTTCTGCAGTAATGCAGTCGATGTGCCGGTCTGTCGTGGTGAAGAAGGAGCTGAGCTGTAAGGCAAAGCTCTCGATTTACCGGTCGATCTACGTTCCTACTCTCACCTATGGTCATGAGCTGTGGGTCATGACCGAAAGGACAAGATCCCGGATACAGGCGGCTGAAATGAGCTTTCTCCGTAGGGTGGCTGGGCGCTCCCTTAGAGATAGGGTGAAGCTCGGTCACTCGGGAGGAGCTCAGAGTAGAGCCGTTGCTCCTCCACATCGAGAGGAGCCAGCTGAGGTGGCTAGGGCATCTATTTCGGATGCCTCCTGAACGCCTTCCCAGGGAGGTGTTCCAGGCACGCCCCACCGGGAGGAGGCCCCGGGAAGACCTAGGACACGCTGGAGGGATTATGTCTCCGGCTGGTCTGGGAACGCCTCGGGGTTCCCCGGAAGAGCTGGAGGAAGTGGCTAGGGAGAGGAAGTCTGGGCGTCTCTGCTTAGACTGTTGCCCCGCGACCCGGCCCTGGATAAGCGGAAGATAATGGATGGATGGATGGATGGATGGATGGATGGATGAAGTGCGCATGTCATATTTTTGGGGTCGGTGGAGCAGCATGCATATTGATGAGGAAGTGACACCTCTGTATGGAGGACGAGAAATTAAGTAAATAAATAAATACGTAAATGCAGAATTAAATACATAAATGTAGAAATACATAAATAAATAAATTCTGAAATAAATGCGGATATGCATGAATGAATGAATAAATAATTTTGTCAAAAGTATCATTTTTAATTGTGCTATTTTTGTGCTATACTATAATTTTACATTTGTTTATGCATTTCTACATTTATTTATGTATGTGTACGTATGTTAATAAGGTAGGCGGTCCTAACCTCTCTCAATGTAGGACTGGTCAATTAGGCAAACCAGTCAGAACCGTTTCTTTGGAATGAAGACGAGATAGTTAGCCTTCTTTTTTGACTAAATCATGGTAATTCATACTAGAAAGATGGTAAATCAAGCTGGAATGTGGTAAATCATTAGACTGGGTAAACCCAGCCTGATCAGCCGGTGATTTGATTTCTCCCTGCAGCTCAGTCTGGAAACCTGTACATTCATTTCTACGTCTCCTGTTACACTTTTGCGGGAACCAATCACAGGCTTATCCACCTGGCAGGTTTAACACGATGACGGTTAGAGAAGCGATGGGTCATTGTCTGTGATCACACTCCTCGTGGTCTGATTGGTTGAAGGGCTATCCAATTGCGTACAGAGTCATGTGAACTATGCCCGTTGATCACGCCTCTTGTGCAGTGGAAAATACACAGTAGACTCCCCAGACCAGGGTTCAGTCTTACATTGAGCTTGATCTGGTGATAGCCAGACAAGTAAATCATGGTAAACTATGGAAAATCATGCTAGTACGTGGTAAATCGTGAATGTGGTAAATCATGGTAAACTATGGAAAATCATGCTAGTACGTGGTAAATCGTGAATGTGGTAAATCATGGTAAACTATGGAAAATCATGCTAGTACGTGGTAAATCGTGAATGTGGTAAATCATGGTAAACTATGGTAAATCATGCTAGAAGTAAATCGTGAATGTGGTAAATCATGGTAAACTGGTAAATCATGCTAGAACGTGGTAAATCGTGAATGTGGTAAATCATGGTAAACTATGGTAAATCATGCTAGAACGTGGTAAATCGTGAATGTGGTAAATCATGGTAAACTATGGTAAATCATGCTAGAACGTGGTATATCGTGAATGTGGTAAATCATGGTAAACTATGGTAAATCATGCTAGAACGTGGTAAATCGTGAATGTGGTAAATCATGGTAAACTATGGTAAATCATGCTAGAACGTGGTAAATCGTGAATGTGGTAAATCATGGTAAACTATGGTAAATCATGCTAGAACGTGGTAAATCGTGAATGTGGTAAATCATGGTAAACTATGGTAAATCATGCTAGAACGTGGTAAATCGTGAATGTGGTAAATCATGGTAAACTATGGTAAATCATGCTAGAACGTGGTAAATCGTGAATGTGGTAAATCATGGTAAACTATGGTAAATCATGCTAGAACGTGGTAAATCGTGAATGTGGTAAATCATGGTAAACTATGGTAAATCATGCTAGAACGTGGTAAATCGTGAATGTGGTAAATCATGGTAAACTATGGTAAATCATGCTAGAACGTGGTAAATCGTGAATGTGGTAAATCATGGTAAACTATGGTAAATCATGCTAGAACGTGGTAAATCGTGAATGTGGTAAATCATGGTAAACTATGGTAAATCATGCTAGAACGTGGTATATCGTGAATGTGGTAAATCATGGTAAACTATGGTAAATCATGCTAGAACGTGGTATATCGTGAATGTGGTAAATCATGGTAAACTATGGTAAATCATGCTAGAACGTGGTATATCGTGAATGTGGTAAATCATGGTAAACTATGGTAAATCATGCTAGAACGTGGTAAATCGTGAATGTGGTAAATCATGGTAAACTATGGTAAATCATGCTAGAACGTGGTATATCGTGAATGTGGTAAATCATGGTAAACTATGGTAAATCATGCTAGAACGTGGTAAATCGTGAATGTGGTAAATCATGGTAAACTATGGTAAATCATGCTAGAACGTGGTATATCGTGAATGTGGTAAATCATGGTAAACTATGGTAAATCATGCTAGAACGTGGTATATCGTGAATGTGGTAAATCATGGTAAACTATGGTAAATCATGCTAGAACGTGGTAAATCGTGAATGTGGTAAATCATGGTAAACTATGGTAAATCATGCTAGAACGTGGTAAATCGTGAATGTGGTAAATCATGGTAAACTATGGTAAATCATGCTGGAACGTGGTAAATCGTGAATGTGGTAAATCATGGTAAACTATGGTAAATCATGCTAGAACGTGGTAAATCGTGAATGTGGTAAATCATGGTAAACTATGGTAAATCATGCTAGAACGTGGTAAATCGTGAATGTGGTAAATCATGGTAAACTATGGTAAATCATGCTAGAACGTGGTAAATCGTGAATGTGGTAAATCATGGTAAACTATGGAAAATCATGCTAGAACGTGGTAAATCGTGAATGTGGTAAATCATGGTAAACTATGGTAAATCATGCTAGAACGTGGTAAATCGTGAATGTGGTAAATCATGGTAAACTGGTAAATCATGCTAGAACGTGGTAAATCGTGAATGTGGTAAATCATGGTAAACTATGGTAAATCATGCTAGAACGTGGTAAATCGTGAATGTGGTAAATCATGGTAAACTATGGTAAATCATGCTAGAACGTGGTAAATCGTGAATGTGGTAAATCATGGTAAACTATGGTAAATCATGCTAGAACGTGGTATATCGTGAATATGGTAAATCATGGTAAACTATGGTAAATCATGCTAGAACGTGGTATATCGTGAATGTGGTAAATCATGGTAAACTATGGTAAATCATGCTAGAACGTGGTAAATCGTGAATATGGTAAATCATGGTAAACTATGGTAAATCATGCTAGAACGTGGTATATCGTGAATGTGGTAAATCATGGTAAACTATGGTAAATCATGCTAGAACGTGGTAAATCGTGAATGTGGTAAATCATGGTAAACTATGGTAAATCATGCTAGAACGTGGTATATCGTGAATATGGTAAATCATGGTAAACTATGGTAAATCATGCTAGAACGTGGTATATCGTGAATGTGGTAAATCATGGTAAACTATGGTAAATCATGCTAGAACGTGGTATATCGTGAATGTGGTAAATCATGGTAAACTATGGTAAATCATGCTAGAACGTGGTATATCGTGAATGTGGTAAATCATGGTAAACTATGGTAAATCATGCTAGAACGTGGTAAATCGTGAATGTGGTAAATCATGGTAAACTATGGTAAATCATGCTAGAACGTGGTATATCGTGAATGTGGTAAATCATGGTAAACTATGGTAAATCATGCTAGAACGTGGTAAATCGTGAATGTGGTAAATCATGGTAAACTATGGTAAATCATGCTAGAACGTGGTAAATCGTGAATGTGGTAAATCATGGTAAACTATGGTAAATCATGCTAGAACGTGGTATATCGTGAATGTGGTAAATCATGGTAAACTATGGTAAATCATGCTAGAACGTGGTAAATCGTGAATGTGGTAAATCATGGTAAACTATGGTAAATCATGCTAGAACGTGGTATATCTTGAATGTGGTAAATCATGGTAAACTATGGTAAATCATGCTAGAACGTGGTAAATCGTGAATGTGGTAAATCATGGTAAACTATGGTAAATCATGCTAGAACGTGGTAAATCGTGAATGTGGTAAATCATGGTAAACTGGTAAATCATGCTAGAACGTGGTAAATCGTGAATGTGGTAAATCATGGTAAACTATGGTAAATCATGCTAGAACGTGGTATATCGTGAATGTGGTAAATCATGGTAAACTATGGAAAATCATGCTAGAACGTGGTATATCGTGAATGTGGTAAATCATGGTAAACTATGGTAAATCATGCTAGAACGTGGTAAATCGTGAATGTGGTAAATCATGGTAAACTATGGTAAATCATGCTAGAACGTGGTAAATCGTGAATGTGGTAAATCATGGTAAACTGGTAAATCATGCTAGAACGTGGTAAATCGTGAATGTGGTAAATCATGGTAAACTATGGTAAATCATGCTAGAACGTGGTAAATCGTGAATGTGGTAAATCATGGTAAACTATGGTAAATCATGCTAGAACGTGGTAAATCGTGAATGTGGTAAATCATGGTAAACTATGGTAAATCATGCTAGAACGTGGTAAATCGTGAATGTGGTAAATCATGGTAAACTATGGTAAATCATGCTAGAACGTGGTAAATCGTGAATGTGGTAAATCATGGTAAACTGGTAAATCATGCTAGAACGTGGTAAATCGTGAATGTGGTAAATCATGGTAAACTATGGTAAATCATGCTAGAACGTGGAAATCGTGAATGTGGTAAATCATGGTAAACTATGGTAAATCATGCTAGAACGTGGTAAATCGTGAATGTGGTAAATCATGGTAAACTATGGTAAATCATGCTAGAACGTGGTAAATCGTGAATGTGGTAAATCATGGTAAACTATGGTAAATCATGCTAGAACGTGGTATATCGTGAATGTGGTAAATCATGGTAAACTATGGTAAATCATGCTAGAACGTGGTATATCGTGAATGTGGTAAATCATGGTAAACTATGGTAAATCATGCTAGAACGTGGTATATCGTGAATGTGGTAAATCATGGTAAACTATGGTAAATCATGCTAGAACGTGGTAAATCGTGAATGTGGTAAATCATGGTAAACTATGGTAAATCATGCTAGAACGTGGTAAATCGTGAATGTGGTAAATCATGGTAAACTATGGTAAATCATGCTAGAACGTGGTATATCGTGAATGTGGTAAATCATGGTAAACTATGGTAAATCATGCTAGAACGTGGTATATCGTGAATGTGGTAAATCATGGTAAACTATGGTAAATCATGCTAGAACGTGGTATATCGTGAATGTGGTAAATCATGGTAAACTATGGTAAATCATGCTAGAACGTGGTATATCGTGAATGTGGTAAACTATGGTAAATCATGCTAGAACTGGTATATCGTGAATGTGGTAAATCATGGTAAACTATGGTAAATCATGCTAGAACGTGGTATATCGTGAATGTGGTAAATCATGGTAAACTATGGTAAATCATGCTAGAACGCTGGTAAATCGTGAATGTGGTAAATCATGGTAAACTATGGTAAATCATGCTAGAACGTGGTAAATCGTGAATGTGGTAAATCATGGTAAACTATGGTAAATCATGCTAGAACGTGGTAAATCGTGAATGTGGTAAATCATGGTAAACTATGGTAAATCATGCTAGAACGTGGTATATCGTGAATGTGGTAAATCATGGTAAACTATGGTAAATCATGCTAGAACGTGGTATATCGTGAATGTGGTAAATCATGGTAAACTATGGTAAATCATGCTAGAACGTGGTAAATCGTGAATGTGGTAAATCATGGTAAACTATGGAAAATCATGCTAGAACGTGGTAAATCGTGAATGTGGTAAATCATGGTAAACTATGGTAAATCATGCTAGAACGTGGTAAATCGTGAATGTGGTAAATCATGGTAAACTATGGAAAATCATGCTAGAACGTGGTAAATCGTGAATGTGGTAAATCATGGTAAACTATGGTAAATCATGCTAGAACGTGGTAATGATACAGTACTCACAGTCGTTGCCTTTCCTGTTGCTCGAATGCTTCTCTCTGCTCACTCAGGGGCGTGTCAATGCTAAAAGGGCCAATCATCAACAGTCATGGGCGGGGCTTCCCTACTATTATGTAGCAGTAGGGGGAAATATAAAAACAGCGCGTTATGAGAGATTGATAATGATTGATGGGATTATAAAAGTATTGGGTGGATTTTTACCATTATAGGCTGGTTGTTTACACACACTGTGGACACACATCTGTGAATTTTGCATAATATGTCCCCTTTAAATTCCGAACAGCTAATTTCTAACTGTACCTTTAAAACAAGGTGAAAATGCATTAATATTTGTCATTGTTTCTGAGTGTGATGTGTTTGGTGTTGCAGTGCCTTTGACACGCTGGCTAAAGCTCTGAACCCCAGTGATGCGGGAGAGGGGCGGAGCTTGTCGGAGGTGGATGGGGTGGGCGGAGCTACAATACAGGTGATCAGCAGGGATCAGATCACACCGCTCATAGAAGTCGAGGGACCGCTGCTTACAGACACACACGTCAGCTTTAAGGTGTGTACACTGCATTCTCACACTCTCACAAACGGCCAACATGAGATTAAAAATGTCGATAGTCCACTCCAACTAATTCTCATTAGAGTAGGTAGGATTCGGTTTAGTAGAATAAGATGACATGTACTTGCAACGTTACTTATAGTTAGTGTAATGCCTGTTGGGGAGCATCAAAATAAAGAGTTAGCAGATATTAAACAGACAGTCTACTAATACTCTAATGAGAGTTAGTTGACATGGAGGTGCAAAGTTAATATAATGTCGAAAATGTCACTTCATTTTGATCAGTTTCACAGAAAACAAAAACTTCATATTTCATGTTGTTTTAAATGTATCTTGAGAATCATTTGTGCTGGAAAACCAGACAGAAACACAGAGGAAGAGCATGACTTCTGTGCATTATGATCAGACGCTTCAGGAGAACTGATTCTGTATCCTAGTGCTGGAGATCAGAAGTGACTTTTGTCAAATTAATATCAAACTCTGAAGTGCTGCTAATAAAACTCATCTTGTTTCTCCCTAGACATGTACATTTAGAGAACATCAATTTACTCCTCACATTTTCTTCACTTGGTCTTAGAAAGGTCTTAAATTGACCTGCATAAAACCCTGATTATAATAAAAAATTATTTAAAGGTGCACTATATAAAATTTTTTTTTAGTAAAATATCCAAAAACCACTAGGCCAGTGTTATATATTTTATTCAGTACTTACAATATCCCAAATGTTTCCAACTATCTGTAAATCGTATTAAATTGCTGTTTTAACCAATGAACCGGGACGTGTGAGGGGCGTGGCCTGTCAGTGACATCATATGGTTTCTGCCTCACTCTCACTGCAGTGTGAACAAGTGTCACAGCAGCCACCGAGCCAACGCACAGAGTAACGGCACAACATCATGTTCAACACACTCAGATGTGTCTAATATGATAACCAGAGCTGCGTTACCTCACACTCATGAGCGGAAGAGAGGAAATGGCGCCGGCGCCTGTGGCATAATAAAAGTCCCGCTGCTCACGAGGCGTGTTGCGTTCATCTCATTAGCACTCTCGCTCAGCTCCTCAACACTCGCCCCTGCTCTGCTTCACACTACAGTAACGTTAATAATCACATCCATGAACATGATTTCTCCCCGAGTCCTGTCCCGATTCTTTCCCACCGGCTGTGAGGTGAACACCACATGTCCCAAGATTCACCGCTCAAACCTGCCGTCATCAAACTACGCCTTTGTTTTGGATAGGCGACCTCTAGCGGACGGAAAAGTTACATAGTGCACCTTTAAATGTGTGGTAACATTTCCTATGAAGCCTGTATTTTTAATGCAATACATGCATAATGCCTTATTAAGGGTATTCGCTTCATAGAAAGTCTTACCAAATTATATATAATCTATATAATCATTCATCAAAAATGCGACCAACTTTTCTTTTCTTCTGACACCACCTATAGGATAACGTTAACCAAATAGCCATTTAGCAGTTGTTTTACACAGTTATTGTAGATAATGCAGCCTTCCCAAGTGCTCTTATTAAGTTGGTTAGCATTAATGTGATGAAGTTGAGGTTGATAAAGAAGTGTCACATTGGACTATATTTTGTTCAAAAAGTCTCCTGATAAATGGGTGACAGACGAATTAATCTTCCACAATACTCTGCAAATTTGCATAAGATCTGATTTTTCCTCACTGAGCCATCCAGTCAATTCCTGATGGATAAAAATCATGTCTTGCCCTACATTGTTTATTTAAATGTCACAAAATGGGTTTTGAATGCCGGTTTATGTTGAGTTTAACAGGGTTCCCACTCATCCTGGAAAACCTGGAAAAGTAAGGAACAGTTTTCCAGCCCTGGAAAACATGGAAAATGAGAGAAAACATAAAAAAGAAATGCTCTTGTTCATTGAAGAACAAACTCTATACAATTAGTCCGAAACAATTAACGCAATCACACAGTGAGGTTTTGTTTCTGAATGAATCGTTTGAGAAAGTGATTCAGTGACCCGTTCATACGGTTCATACAGACCATCTTTATCTTCGTTCATTAATTAATTAGCTGAATGAATGTTAGAAAGAACGACTCTCGTGACTCTTTGAGATGTTATTTGCTGCCACCTACTGGTGGAAGTATTAAAAGCATCCATCTATCCTTCTTTGCTGTTCAATATTGTAATTATTTTAAAACATTAAACTCATACTCAGCTGTGATATCTTGTTTGATTATATTATAATAATTCATTAAATTTTTACTAATGATTGTTTGGATCATTTTATCAAAAAGTAATATCAATGCACTATAACATAATATTTACATTTACATTTAGTCATTTAGCAGACGCTTTTATCCAAAGCGACTTACAAATGAGAGTAATAGAAGCAACCAAGACCAGTCAAGGGCAACAATATGCAAGCGCTGTAACAAGTCTCACAGAATCTAACACAAAACACATAGGACAGTTTTTTTTTTTTTTTAAATAACAAACAGAAACGAATAGAGTGATAAGTGTCTCTTATATTACTGTCCTATGTAATATAAGATGAATATAGAAAGTGTGCTTTTCGCAAAAAGAAAAGAGTGAAGTTCAATGACCGAATACAGTCAATAATATATACATTCAAACAAAATCTAATTAATATTATTTTAATTATTACTTTAGGCCGTGAATCTGTTACCCTTGTCTTTTATTCCCATCATACTGAAAAGTCCAGGAAAATTATCTCTGAAAAAAAGTGGGAAGCCTGTCTAATAATGCATGTGTGTTATCGAATGATTATGCATAAAGTGTGGCGTTAGTATAGTCATTTTTCAATAATCCTTATATATATACACTATATTGCCAAAAGTATTGGGACGCCCCTCCAGATCCCAGAGTTCAGGTGTTCAATCCCTTCATGGCCACAGGTGTATAAATCAAGCACTAGGCATGCAGACGCTTCTACACACATTTGTGAAAGAATTGGTGAAATTTACTCACTACTAAATATTCCACAATCAACATATTCTCTGGAGTGACCAATCACGCTTCTCTGTCTGGCAATCCCATGGATGAGTCTGGGTTTGGAGGTTGCCAGGGGAACGGGACTTGCCTGACTGCATTGTGCCAAGTGTAAAGTTTGGTGGAGGGGGGATTATGGGGTGGGGTTGTTTTTCCGGGGTTGGGCTTGGCCTCTTTAGTTCCAGTGAAAGGAACTCTTAATGCTTCACCAAGACATTTTGGACAATTTCATGCTCCCGACTTTGTGGGAACAGTTTGGGGACGGCCCCTTCCTGTCCCAACATGACTGCGCTCCAGTGCACAAAGCGTCGCTCCATAAAGACATGGATGAGCGAGTTTGGTGTGGAGGAACTTGACTGGCCTGCACAGAGTCCTGACCTCATCCCGATAGAACACCTTTGGGATGAATTAGAGCGGAGACTGCGAGCCAGGCCTTCTCGTCCAACATCAGTGCCTGACCTCACAAATGCGCTTCTAGAAGAATGGTCAAAAATTCCCATAAACACACTCCTAATCCTTGTGGAAAGCCTTCCCCGAAGATTTGTTCATGTGTATGTAAAGGCAGGCGTCCCAAAACTTTTGGCAGTATAGTGTATTTCACTTTAATAAAATTGATATTGCAGATAAATTGATATTTTCAAGATAATGAAAGAAAGATGTTCTCATAGAGTGTGTTTGGTTATCTCTCTCTGTAGTTGACGATGCCAAGCCCAATGCCTGAGTATCTGAATGTGCATTATATCTGTGAGTCTGCATCACGCCTACTCTTCCTCTCCATGCACTGGGCGCGCTCTATCCCAGCATTCCTTGCTCTTGGGTGAGATTTCTATTGCAGGGTTCCTCTCTATACTTACGCACGCTATCTCTCAACAGTATGTCATTTCTCTCTCTCTCTCTCTCTCTCTCTCTCTCTCTCTCTCTCTCTCTCTCTCTCTCTCTCTCTCTCTCTCTGTGTGTGTGTAGGCAGGAGTGTAACACAGCTCTGGTACGAGCATGCTGGAATGAGTTGTTTATTCTGGGTCTGGCGCAGTGCACTCAGATCATGAGCCTTTCCACCATTCTCACTGCCATCGTCAATCATCTCCAGTCCAGTATCCAGGACGGTACGGTTCACATCAAGCCTGACATCCACAATGTTTACAGAGTTTACTTTGTGCTGGAGACTTGAGATATTATACAATGAAACAGTTAGAAGCTCTTAACCAGGGCCAACACCACCCTAGACATTGAGTGGACATTGAGAAGTCCCCAAATAATTAGAAATGGCCCAATTTGATATGCTGCTCTTCTCCCCTCCATTACGCTCCGCTCTGTTTGATGTAAGGATGACAATCAGATTTAAAAGTTATATTTTTAGTCTGGTCTGCCTCCACGGTCTAACAGCGCTCATCAATGTCAGAATGATTGAGATAGCCAATCAAATCAAAGAAGGCAGGGCTTACTGTTCACAGAAGCAAAGCTTTAGTTTTAGCAGTGTATATCAATAATATCTGACAACTGTTTTACGATCGAAATTACGCTTGGATTACCCGTCTCTCCTGTCTTGTTTGTCTGTTACGTACTTCTCTGAGACTCAAATGCTGAGAATCCAAACGCAGCTTTATTAAAGGATAATCCACAATCGTAGTCAAAAACTGGCAAAAGCTCATACAAATGCAAGCAGTCCAAACAGACAAAATCAACCCCCCCCCACATACAATAAAGTGTTAGCATTTGTCAAGCAAGAATTAGCACATTCTTAACATGTTTTAACTTTTTGCTAACACAAATGAGCAAATTTGCTAGCATGCTTCAACCTTGAATTCACACATTGCTACCATGTTTTAACATGTTGCTATCATGAATAAGCACATTGTTAGCATTTGTCTAGCAAGAATTAGCACAATCTTAACATGTTCTAGCATTTTGCTAGCATAAATGAGCAAATTGTTAACATGTTTCAAGCTTGAATTAACACATTGCAACCATAGACTGTATAAAAATATGGGCGTAGTGTCTGTGACGTCACCCATAGGATTCTGCAGAGTGGTTTTGAAGCCTAAAGTAGGGTCGAGCTGGCCGTTGCCATCTTGGCAGCGCGTCATCAACCGTCACTCCCGGATAACAGAAAATGGGCAAAGAGGCGGGACGTGTGCGGAGCTGAGGTGACGCGTGACTAACAAACAACAGATAAATGGCTACCCACCTGCCACTCAAAGTGGCCACACCCTTAATTATGCAGAACTTTAAGGCTTAATGTAATGTAAACAAATGCGCTATAAAAAAATTCACCCCCCTCAGAGTTGTCATGAAGGGCAAAACTAGCCGTTTAGACCAAAACTAGAATTTGTACCAGGCTGTAAACATGTTTTATTCTGCTGTAAAGTTGGGCATTTTAACATGGGTCTCTATGAGATTCTGCTCCCTTCTGGAGCCTGTCCCTAGTGGCCAGTCGGTGAACTGCAGTTTAATCCACTTCCGTATCGGCTTCAAGAGAGACACCGGGAGGTTGCCGCTTGATTGCAACCATGTTTTAGCATTGTGCTATCGTTAATAAGCACATTGCTAACCATATTTAGCATTGTTACCATGTTTCTAACACTTTGCTAGCATGAATTAGCACACTTGTAACATGTTTTGCATTTGTTAACATTATTTAACATGTTGCTATCATGTTTCTTACAAGAATTAGCACATAGATAACAAGTTCTGCATTTGCTAGCATTATTTAACATGTTATCATGTTTCTATCATGAATTAGCGCATTGTTAGCATTTTTTAGCATTTAGCATGGTTCTAGTAGGAATTAGCATGTTGCTAGCATGTTTTAGCAAGTTGTCCTAAGATAGTTTTATATAATTACACTGTAACAATGACACCGTAAAATAAAGTGTTACCGAGGTATTGTGTAAAAGTTTTAACCCCCTCAGTGAGAGTCTATGGGAATTTGGGATTGTTAGGAAGTCAGACACTGGAGTCAGTTAGAAAAGATATAGCAACGTGAGTCAGAACAGACTTAAGGTCTGAGCTGAGATCAGTGCTGAGTGGTCATCGGTCTTTAATGAACTAACAACTGATCTCCTCTCAGTAGACAAGCTATCGAGTGAACGCATTAAACTAGTGATGGAGCACATATGGAAGCTGCAGGAGTTCTGCAACAGCATGGCTAAGCTCCAGACGGACGGATATGAATACGCATATTTAAAAGCCATCGTCCTCTTCAGTCCAGGTACATGTGCCCTTAAATTCCAGTCCAGAATGTTGCATTTTAAACAGTTGCAATACCCTTATAAACTCACAGCTGATCCGTTTCTTCTCAAGATCATCCAGGCTTGAGTAGCTGTAGCCAGATTGAAAAGTTCCAGGAAAAAGCGCAGATGGAGCTCCAGGACTATGTGCAGAAGACCTATCCCGAGGATACCTACAGGTCTGATATTCTGGGTGAAATACATCTCTATCAACAGCATTTGTGACATGCTGTCAGTTACCAGTAGGATTTTAAAGTGCCCCATTATGCTATTTTAAAGATTCCTAATTGTGTTTTGGAGTCTCCTACAATAGCTTTACATGCGTCCAAGGACAAAAATCACTTCCACCTTTTTTCCTGCTGGTGCTTCCACCACGCTACCCAAGAGAAACATCAAATGGCAAACTAAGTGAAAGCGGAACGGAATGGCTAGGTTATGTAAACGTAAAAGCGCCTATTTAACTCTCTCCCGCCAGTGTTTTTTTTTTGTGTTAAAGTTGGTTTTTGATAATTTTCACCAAAATTTAATAGACCATAGAATATTTTGTTTTATGAATATCTGAGCATGCAATATATCAAAAGAAAGAGCCGCCTCTTTTAAACAAACAAACAAACAAAAAAATGTTTTTTTTATTCTAGCTTCATGCATTCCTTTTTTATCAACACTTGAATATGGGTAAGAATATGGGTAAGTTTCATTAAAAGGCAACATTTTGAACAAAAACTGCATCCAGATCAAATTCAGAGCGATGATCAAACACAGATGGAGTAGATTGAGTCCATCAGAACCCTGAATGCTTAAAGTAGCTCGTCCTGGGTCCACATCTCATTCAGTAACATCAGTTTTGATTTATATGATGTTTAATGTTGACGATCACGTCATTTTTACATGCGATTCTTACATACGATCGCTTGTTTTACTGCGTCTTCCTGGCTTGTGTTTTGATCAGGAGATTCTGTACGCATTCAGAAGATGCGTAAAAGCCCCCCCTAGCGTATAACAGAGAAAACACGTAAAATTCTGTGTTTGGCCGGGAAAGAGATGAGAGAGTTTGTCATTGTACGGTTGTGTTTTTCATTAAGAATAATAGGCGAATTAACTCACTATTTAAGCAACCCACCCCAAAATTGGTTAATTCTAAACTGAAAATAAAATGCACACTGCCGCTCTTTCATTCATTCACGGGACACGCCCACTGGTGTGTTTTCAGTACATTTCTATGCAGCTTTATTTAATTAATTGATAATGTTAATTGAAAACACTCGCTTTGCTCCACACCGTTATGAATGCTAGAGCAGCCATGTGCATTTTACTTTCGGTTTGAAATTTGCTTTTTAAAAGCCCCTGCCCGTGATACCGGTATTACCGGTGTTGTCAAACATCGATTAACCAGTGGGAATCTTCACCGTCACATCGCCATAGTAATGCTAACCGTAACCATGGTATTGCGGCAGAAATCGTTTTTTATTTTACATTATTTATCTCAGGGTTTGTACAACCTTCTAAGACTGAAATTTAAGCACTTTTCAAGGGCGTCGCACCTTTTCCAGCTTTTCAAAGCACTAAATATTATAAAATTTTAATGTTATTTTTATTGTAAGGATTTGTAAAAAAAAAAAAAAAAGTTTAAAAACTTTCCACAATTTGTGGCAAATAAACACTTTTATTTTAAAAAGACATGAAATGCACACTATAAACAGTAGATGGCGGCAGAGGAGCACGCATGGACTTATTAACCATTTCCACTCCTTAATATATACGGAGAAAAGTAGAAAGAACAAAAACTTTATGCGAATTGTGACTGAATTACACAGAAAGTAAGTAAAGAGTTGCTTTTATAATCACTTAAGCTGTTGATCAGTTCAGTGTGAGACGATAGAAGAAAAATGGTACATTTAATAAGAGTAGAATATGAGTAGAGTAGAGAGTAGGGCTGCAGTGATGGTTGACTTTCTACAACTTTCTCCCCTGTCTCCTGACTGCATCTCTGGAGCTCAGCCACAGTGATCTTTGGGTTCTTCTTTACCTCTCTCACTAAGGCTCTTCTCCCCTGATAGCTCAGTTTGGCCGGACGGCCAGCTCTAGGAAGGGTTCTGGTCATCCCAAACGTCTTCCATGTAAGGATTATGGAGGCCACTGTGCTCTTAGGAACCTGAAGTGCAGCAGAAATGTTTTTGTAACCTTGGCCAGATCTGAACCTAGCCACAATTCTGTCTCTGAGCTCTTCAGGCAGTTCCTTTGACCTCATGATTCTCATTTGCTCTGACCAGCACTGTGAGCTGTAAGCTCTTATATAGACAGGTGTGTGGCTTTCCGAATCAAGTCCAATCAGTATAATCAAACACAGCTGGACTCAAATGAAGGTGTAGAACCATCTTAAGGATGATCAGAAGAAATGGACAGCACCTGAGTTAAATATATGAGTATCACAGCAAAGGGTCTGAATACTTAGGACCATGTGATATTTCAGATTTTCTTTTTTAATAAATCTGCAAAAATGTCAACAATTCTGTGTTTTTCTGTCAATATAGAGTGCTGTGTGTACATTAATGAGAAAAAAAAAACTTAAATGATTTTAGCAAATGGCTACTATATAACAAAGAGTGAAAAGTTTAAGGGGGTCTGAATACTTTCCGTAGCAAGCCTCCAAGTAGCCTGCTGAGTTTCGGTTTATTAATGAGACATGTTCAAGAGCAATGCAAGTGATCGCTCCAGCACCTCCATGTCACGATTGTTGTCTGCAATAGTCTATTTGCTTCTTATTTATTAAATCCAGGCAATCGGCTGATGAAACATTGATTAAAATTAAGGCAATTTATACAAAATGAAAGTCACTTTAAAGAAAGGCTTTCTACAAAACAAAACTTAATGACATGCTCAAAATCATTTCTGAACATATTGAACATCTTTTCACTTTTCATAATCAATATACCCTAGATGAAATTTAAAAATAACATTATCATATTTAAACATAAACAGGAACTTCCTGTAAATAGTCTGTAAGTCCGAATTATACAGAAAAAAATTTCACACTAGAAATGAACCAAACCTTTGTTCAGTTTGAGCCGGACCGAGACTACCTCTTTCGTCTGACCAAATTTCGTCTGTTTGGTCCAGACCGTGGTCCGAGGGAGGTTTCACACCTGTAATTTAGATTCGCACCAAACTGAAAAGTAGGTAGGTACAAGGTATGTGTGAAAGGGCCCTTAAAATGCATAATAGAGGCACTTTAACATGTTTGCAATACCCTTATAGTGGGAATGTATAATGCACTTTTGCACCCATAATAACATGTCCAGTGCTGTCCACAAAAGTGCTGTTGAGATGCTATTGAATTGCTTGCCTCAGGTATTATAGACCTTCTTGGACAGGAGTGTCTGAAAGGCCCTGTTTACTCTGGTGTTAAGATGTGTTTTGGTCGATCGGATCACAAGTAGACGAGGGAGACACATTCCCGTTTACACCTGGTGTTTTAAGCCGTCTCTTTTGTCCACTTTCAAACACTTCTGTCCTGATTTATTCGAGGGGAGGGTCTATGGGTGAGTGAATGGAAGGGCTTTATCTTTCGATCTAATGGACAAAATAAGCTCACGCAATTTATACATGAATGAGCCGCGAGATGACGGAGAAACACACGGAGAACATCAGCTTTAGTTTCTGCTCTGACAGACACGAGACCAGCCGAACGCTGAGAGTGTGTGTTAGAGATCAGGACCGGAGAGAGAACACTGTGCTTGGGACGTCTCTCATCCTCAAACCAAACTTTTGGTCTCCAGCCGACAGTTTAAATCCCGCCTGGCAAGCGCTCTTCCCATAATGTTCACGCGTTAGGTCAGTCGGAGGAGAGTAGGGCGTCTTTTAGAGGCTGTTCGAACACATTAGATGAGCGAAACTACGAAAGCAATCCGGTCGAATGTGTTTTCCTCTGGAAGTGGTCGAAAGTGGACAAGCTCAAATCATTCAGACCCGTTGTATTCAGCCTCGTCCACTTGTGATCCGATCGACCCAAACACATCTTAACACCAGGAGTAAACACGGCCTAAAGTATCGTTTCCATAAAGCAAACCTCACCCACAGGAATTAGTTGTATAGTTAGACTTCACTGCTTTTAAATTCTCTGGAACATCAACTTGCTTTGTAAGTATATGTGGTTTCTGACTACATGTCTCATTTGCTGTTCACAGAGCTGAGGTTGTATTTCATTTAGGCTGCGTCTACATTAATCCGGATTTATTTCTATGTTAAGGCCCTCCGTCCACAGCGTGTCAAAAAAAATGAGGTAAAATACTGACTGTGGACTGTAAAAAGAAAGAGATATCTTTCTGATCTCATGCTATCATCTCAGCTTTTATAATGTTTTATACATGAGTAAAATGACAGTAAGATGATTTCAATGTGGACAAGAAACTTTTGGCAAACGCTTAAAGGAACACTCCAGCGTTTTTAGAAATAGGGCTTATTCAACATCTTTCCTACATTTAGATATGTGGGCAAATTCACTTTTGTCTCAGTGCATGCATTGTTTTAGTTTTGCAGGGTTGCCGCTAGCTTAGCTTAGCATAATGAATGGAATCCTTTGTTGCCAGCTAGCATGTCCCGAGTAAAAGTACTATGGGGGACTATATATAGGACTATATTATGGGGAAGCACAGGCGAAGCACTGCTACTTGGGGGCAGAGATATCACTCAACACATGAAATCCACAACTTCCGTCAACATACCGTCGTATGTTGTGCATGTGTTGTGTGATATCTCTGCCGCAAGTAGCAGTGCTTCGCCTGTGCTTCCCCATAATATAGTCCAAAGTCAATATCTGCCTAGGAACTCGCCTAGTCTTAATCTGCGTCGCTATTTGTACTCGTTGTGAATATGCAGGCCTCGAGAAGTAATTAGGTGGGGGGTTGTATCACTTTTACTCTGGACATGCTAGCTGGCAACATAGGATTCCATTCATTATGCTAAGCTAAGCTAGCGGCAACCCTGCCAAACTAAAACAATGCATGCACTGAGACAAAAATGCATTTGCCCACATATCTAAATGTAGGAAAGAAGTTGAATAAGCCCTATTTCTAAAAACGCTGGAGTGTTCCACGGTGTGTTTTGAAATGAAAAGGCATTTCTGGATTAATGTAGTAGCTTTAGGTGTTTGTTAATTGGCTGATGTGTTCATGTGCTCTCATTAATTGATGTGGCAGGTTGGCCCGAATCCTGTTGCGTTTGCCAGCGTTGAGGTTGATGAGTTCCAATATAACCGAGGAGCTGTTTTTCACCGGCCTTATTGGCAATGTGCCGATCGACAGCATCATCCCATATATCCTTAAAATGGAGACTGCAGACTACAACAGCCAAATGACAGGCCCCGCCGTGTGATCGCCACTCCTATCATCAAATATATCACGTTATATTGAACCGACCAACAAGCTCTACCTCAAGAGGAGCTGCAACAGTGGAAGCCTTTCAGTGTGTGACCGTTACCCTAGAAATACTGTGTTGTAGTTTACAGAAAGGTGCATTATGGGACTTTGAGTTCCCAAGGACAGGACATTTGCCTCGAAAAATTTAACAAATGCCTTTCTTTTTTTTAAAGCATAGTTTAAAAACATTTGAGCACTTCATGATGATTCCATTGGATACAATCCAAGACGATGTTTTAAACCTCCATCAGTTTTTTTTATTACTTATGAGAACAATATCTACAGCAATGGGCTGTTGAACGATCCTTTCCCATGGAAGACGCAATCCTCGATTGAATGTAACAGTTGATATCAAGACCCCTGAATCTAGACTCCAACGAAAACAGGTCCAGGTCACATTTTACAGCTCGGATCTGGTTTAATAATGCAGTTATTGACATGAACAGGAATATTCTGTTTCCCACAGCTCATTTTTGCTCTGTAATGTCACTTCTGCCGTCATGACAATCAGCATCTCCCCAATATCCTTTATTTATTATCTCACCGAGTCCAACTCTAAAGTCCATACAAATGTAGATGGTCTGATTTGCTTGATTTCAAAAATCATCTGTGTTATTAAATGACATATTTGATGTGTATCTTTATAGCATTCGACCGCTGCTGCGATGTACAAAAGGTGTCGTTTCAGATGTAATATATGCACAACCATGATGGTTTAATGCAATTAGATTACTAACATGTTTTAATTTGCAGATCTGTGCACAGTTAGGCTTTTGTAAATTTGGTCGTCATTTCAAAACAACCGAATGTGTCATTTTGTCCCGTTTTATAGCAACTGACATGCACTTATTTAACAGGATTTTTCTGAAGCAGAACTATATTCACCTAGACTGTATGGTAGCTTGAAAAGGAAAAAGTAAATATACTTGAACTTCCAGACTATGCTAGCCTGACACATTATTGGTTAGCCGCAGTGTTTTTTATGTCCAAACTAATTATTAAATGATAAACCACACACTCCCACAGTTACATGGTAAAGCATGTCAAGTCAGTGTATATTTAACCCTTAATGCCATACTTGTGAGGTGAGCAGAAGCATTTGAATGCTCTCTAATTCATTTGTTTCAGCTTTCACCACCAACTGTGCAATCTGCCTAAGATCTGCCCAAAATGTGCCTCATGTATTTGAAAACCTACAGACTAACTCACAAAACTTTTGCATGCTTTGCTCATGCAGCAAAACGATTTTGGGCTATGGAAGCTTGTTTCAGCCACTGAATAAAAAATAAAAAAGGTAATTGCGACTTCTCACAATTCCAACTTTTTTTATCTCGATCTCGCACACAATTGTTAGTTATAGTCAGAATTGAGAGATATAAAGTCAGAATTGAGAGATATAAAGTCAGAATTGAGAGATATAAAGTCAGAATTGATAGATATAAATATTGCGAGTTATGTCAGAATTGAGAGTTATAGTCAGAATTATGAGTTATGTCAGAATTGCGAGTTATGTCAGAATTGAGATATAGTCAGAATTATGAGTTATGTCAGAATTGCGAGATATAGTCAGAATTATGAGTTACTGTCAGAATTGCGAGATATAGTCAGAATTGTGTGATATAAAGTCAGAATTGAGAGTTATAGTCAGAATTGCGAGTTACTGTCAGAATTGCGAGTTATGTCAGAATTGAGAGTTACAGAAGTGCGAGATATAGTCAGAATTGAGTTATAGTCAGAATTGCGAGTTATAGTCAGATTTGCGAGTTATGTCAGAATTGAGATATAGTCAGAATTATGAGTTATAGTCAGAATTGTCAGAGAGTTATAGTCAGAATTGAAAGCTATAGTCAGAATTATGAGTTATAGTCAGAATTGAGAGCTATAGTCAGAATTGAGTTATAGTCAGAATTGAGATATAGTCAGAATTGAAAGCTATAGTCAGAATTATGAGTTATAGTCAGAATTGAGAGCTATAGTCAGAATTGAGAGCTATAGTCAGAATTGTGAGTTATAGTCAGAATTAAGTAGATATAGTCAGAATTGCGAGTTATAGTCAGAATTGCGAGTTATAGTCAGATTTATGAGTTATGTCAGAATTGAGATATAGTCAGAATTATGAGTTATAGTCAGAATTGAGTTATAGTCAGAATTGAAAGCTATAGTCAGAATTATGAGTTATAGTCAGAATTGAGAGCTATAGTCAGAATTAGAGTTATAGTCAGAATTGAGATATAGTCAGAATTGAGAGCTATAGTCAGAATTATGAGTTATAGTCAGAATTGAAAGCTATAGTCAGAATTATGAGTTATAGTCAGAATTGAGAGCTATAGTCAGAATTGAGAGCTATAGTCAGAATTGGGATCTAGTCAGAATTGTGAGTTATGTCAGAATTATGCAGTTATAGTCAGAATTGAAAGCTATAGTCAGAATTATGAGTTATAGTCAGAATTGAGAGCTATAGTCAGAATTCAGTTATGTCAGAATTGAGATATAGTCAGAATTGAAAGCTATAGTCAGAATTATGAGTTATAGTCAGAATTGAGAGCTATAGTTAGAATTGAGAGTTATAGTCAGAATTGGGATCTAGTCAGAATTGTGAGTTATGTCAGAATTGCGAGTTATAGTCAGAATTGCGAAGTTATAGTCAGAATTATGAGTTATAGTCAGAATTGCAAGTTATAGTCAGAATTATGAGTTATAGTCAGAATTGGGAGCTATAGTCTGAAATGCGAGATATAGTCAGAATTATAGATATAGTCAGAATTGAGAATTATAGTCAGAATTATAGATATAGTCAGATTTAGATATAGTCAGAATTGAGAGTTATAGTCAGAATTGAGTTATAGTAAGAATTGAGAGCTATAGTCAGAATTGAGATATAGTCAGAATTGAGATATAGTCAGAATTATGAGTTATAGTCAGAATTGAGAGCTATAGTCAGAATTGAGATATAGTCAGAATTGAGAGTTATAGTCAGAATTGAGATATAGTCAGATTTATAGATATAGTCAGAATTGAGAGTTATAGTCAGAATTGTGAGATATAGTCAGAATTAAGTGAGTTATTGAGAGTTATAGTCAGAATTGAGAGTTATAGTCAGAATTGTGAGATATAGTCAGAATTAGTTATAGTCAGAATTGCGAGTTATAGTCAGAATTGAAAGCTATAGTCAGAATTGAGATATAGTCAGAATTGAGATATAGTCAGATTTGCGAGATATAGTCAGAATTGAGAGTTATAGTCAGAATTGCGAGATATAGTCAGAATTGCGAGATATAGTCAGAATTGAGAGTTATAGTCAGAATTGAGAGTTATAGTCAGAATTGTGAGATATAGTCAGAATGAGTTATAGTCAGAATTGCGAGTTATAGTCAGAATTGAAAGCTATAGTCAGAATTATGAGTTATAGTCAGAATTGAGAGCTATAGTCAGAATTGAGAGCTATAGTCAGAATTATGAGTTATGTCAGAATTGCAGTTATAGTCAGAATTGCGAGATATAGTCAGAATTGTAGATATAGTCAGAATTGAGAGCTATAGTCAGAATTGAGAGCTATAGTCAGAATTGCAGTTATGTCAGAATTGCGAGTTATAGTCAGAATTGGAAGATATAGTCTGAATTGAGAGCTATAGTCAGAATTGGGATCTAGTCAGAATTGTGAGTTATAGTCAGAATTATGCGAGTTATAGTCAGAATTGCGAGTTATAGTCAGAATTGCGAGTTATAGTCAGAATTGCGAAGTTATAGTCAGAATTGGGAGCTATAGTCTGAAATGCGAGATATAGTCAGAATTGCAAGATATAGTCAGAATTACGAGATATAGTCAGAATTGAGAATTATAGTCAGAATTGCGAGATATAGTCAGATTTATGAGATATAGTCAGAATTGAGAGTTATAGTCAGAATTGAGAGTTATAGTAAGAATTGAGAGGTATAGTCAGAATTGTGAGATATAGTCAGAATTGAGAATTATAGTTAGAATTGAGAGTTATAGTCAGAATTGAGAGTTATAGTCAGAATTGCGAGTTATAGTCAGAATTGAGAATTATAGTCAGAATTGCGAGATATAGTCAGAATTGAGAGTTATAGTCAGAATTGAGAATTATAGTCAGAATTAAGTAGATATAGTCAGAATTGAGAGTTATAGTCAGAATTGAGAGTTATAGTCAGAATTGAGAATTATAGTCAGAATTGCGAGATATAGTCAGAATTGCGAGATATAGTCAGAATTGAGATATAGTCAGAATTGAAAGCTATAGTCAGAATTATGAGTTATAGTCAGAATTGAGAGCTATAGTCAGAATTGAGAGCTATAGTCAGAATTGAGAGCTATAGTCAGAATTGGGATCTAGTCAGAATTGCGAGTTATAGTCAGTTATAGTCAGAATTGAGAGTTATAGTCAGAATTGAGAGTTATAGTCAGAATTGTGAGATATAGTCAGAATTATGAGTTATAGTCAGAATTGAAGTTATAGTCAGAATTGAAAGCTATAGTCAGAATTATGAGTTATAGTCAGAATTGAGAGCTATAGTCAGAATTGAGAGCTATAGTCAGAATTGAGAGCTATAGTCAGAATTGAGAGCTATAGTCAGAATTGAGTTATGTCAGAATTATGAGTTATTGTCAGAATTAAGTAGATATAGTCTGAATTGAGATCTAGTCAGAATTGTGAGTTATAGTCAGAATTGCGAGATATAGTCAGAATTGCGAGAGTTATAGTCAGAATTGCGAGATATAGTCAGAATTATGCGAGTTATAGTCAGATCTGGGAGCTATAGTCTGAAATGAGATATAGTCAGAATTGCAAGATATAGTCAGAATTAAGTAGATATAGTCAGAATTGAGAATTATAGTCAGAATTCAAGTAGATATAGTCAGATTTGTAGATATAGTCAGAATTGAGAGTTATAGTCAGAATTGAGAGTTATAGTAAGAATTGAGAGTTATAGTCAGAATTGTGAGATATAGTCAGAATTGAGAATTATAGTTAGAATTGAGAGTTATAGTCAGAATTGAGAGATATAGTCAGAATTGAGAATTATAGTCAGAATTGAGATATAGTCAGAATTGAGAGTTATAGTCAGAATTGAGAATTATAGTCAGAATTGCAAGATATAGTCAGAATTGTAGATATAGTCAGAATTGAGAGTTATAGTCAGAATTGAGAATTACAGTCAGAATTGAGAATTATAGTCAGAATTGAGATATAGTCAGAATTAAGTAGATATAGTCAGAATTGAGAGTTATAGTCAGAATTGAGAGTTATAGTCAGAATTTAGAATTATAGTCAGAATTAAGTAGATATAGTCAGAATTGTAGATATAGTCAGAATTGAGAGTTATAGTCAGAATTGAGAGTTATAGTCAGAATTGAGAGTTATAGTCAGAATTGAGAATTATAGTCAGAATTGCGAGATATAGTCAGAATTGAGAGTTATAGTCAGAATTGAGAGCTATAGTCAGAATTGTAGATATAGTCAGAATTAAGTAGATATAGTCAGAATTGAGATATAGTCAGAATTGAAAGCTATAGTCAGAATTATGAGTTATAGTCAGAATTGAGAGCTATAGTCAGAATTGAGAGCTATAGTCAGAATTGAGAGCTATAGTCAGAATTGGGATCTAGTCAGAATTGTGAGTTATGTCAGAATTATGAGTTATAGTCAGAATTGCGAGTTATAGTCAGAATTGCGAGTTATAGTCAGAATTGCAAGTTATAGTCAGAATGCAGTTATAGTCAGAATTGGGAGCTATAGTCTGAAATGCGATATAGTCAGAATTGCAAGATATAGTCAGAATTAGAGATATAGTCAGAATTGAGAATTATAGTCAGAATTAAGTAGATATAGTCAGATTTATAGATATAGTCAGAATTGCGAGTTATAGTCAGAATTGAGAGTTATAGTAAGAATTGAGAGCTATAGTCAGAATTGAGATATAGTCAGATTTGAGATATAGTCAGAATTGAGAGTTATAGTCAGAATTGTGAGATATAGTCAGAATTGAGTTATAGTCAGAATTGAGAGTTATAGTCAGGATTGTGAGATATAATCAGAATTGCGAGTTATAGTCAGAATTGCGAGTTATAGTCAGAATTGAAAGCTATAGTCAGAATTATGAGTTATAGTCAGAATTGAGAGCTATAGTCAGAATTGAGAGCTATAGTCAGAATTGAGTTATAGTTATAGTCAGAATTGCGAGATATAGTCAGAATTGAGATATAGTCAGAATTGAGAGCTATAGTCAGAATTATGAGTTATGTCAGAATTGCGAGTTATAGTCAGAATTGCGAGATATAGTCTGAATTGAGAGCTATAGTCAGAATTGGGATCTAGTCAGAATTGTGAGTTATAGTCAGAATGCGAGTTATAGTCAGAATTGAGAGTTATAGTCAGAATTATGAGTTATAGTCAGAATTATGAGTTATAGTCAGAATTGGGAGCTATAGTCTGAAATGCGAGATATAGTCAGAATTGCAAGATATAGTCAGAATTGAGATATAGTCAGAATTGAGAATTATAGTCAGAATTAAGTAGATATAGTCAGATTTATAGATATAGTCAGAATTGAGAGTTATAGTCAGAATTGAGAGTTATAGTAAGAATTGAGAGTTATAGTCAGAATTGAGAGTTATAGTCAGAATTGAGAATTATAGTCAGAATTGAGAGTTATAGTCAGAATTGAGAGTTATAGTCAGAATTGAGAGTTATAGTCAGAATTGAGAGTTATAGTCAGAATTGCGAGTTATAGTCAGAATTGAGAATTATAGTCAGAATTAAGTAGATATAGTCAGAATTGCGAGATATAGTCAGAATTGAGTTATAGTCAGAATTGAGAGTTATAGTCAGAATTGAGAGTTATAGTCAGAATTGAGAATTATAGTCAGAATTGCGAGATATAGTCAGAATTGCGAGATATAGTCAGAATTGAGAGTTATAGTCAGAATTGAGAGTTATAGTCAGAATTGAGAATTATAGTCAGAATTGAGATATAGTAAGAATTGAGAGTTATAGTCAGAATTGAGAATTATAGTCAGAATCAAGTAGATATAGTCAGAATTAAGTAGATATAGTCAGAATTGAGAGTTATAGTCAGAATTGCGAGAGTTATAGTAAGAATTGCGAGTTATAGTCAGAATTGAGAGTTATAGTAAGAATTGAGAGTTATAGTAAGAATTGAGAGTTATAGTCAGAATTGAGAATTATAGTCAGAATTGCAGATATAGTCAGAATTGAGATATAGTCAGAATTGAGAGTTATAGTCAGAATTGAGATATAGTCAGAATTGAGAGTTATAGTCAGAATTGAGAGTTATAGTCAGAATTGAGAATTATAGTCAGAATTGAGAATTATAGTCAGAATTGAGAGTTATAGTCAGAATTGACAGCTATAGTCAGAATTGAGAGCTATAGTCAGAATTGAGAGCTATAGTCAGAATTGAGAATTATAGTCAGAATTGAGAGTTATAGTCAGAATTGAGAGCTATAGTCAGAATTGAGAGTTATAGTCAGAATTGAGAGCTATAGTCAGAATTGAGAGTTATAGTCAGAATTGAGAGCTATAGTCAGAATTGAGAGCTATAGTCAGAATTGAGAGTTATAGTCAGAATTGAGAGCTATAGTCAGAATTGAGAGTTATAGTCAGAATTGAGAATTATAGTCAGAATTGAGAATTATAGTCAGAATTAGAGATATAGTCAGAATTGAGAGCTATAGTCAGAATTGAGAATTATAGTCAGAATTGAGAATTATAGTCAGAATTGAGAGTTATAGTCAGAATTGAGAGCTATAGTCAGAATTGAGAGCTATAGTCAGAATTGAGAATTATAGTCAGAATTGAGAATTATAGTCAGAATTGAGAATTATAGTCAGAATTGGGAGATATAGTCAGAATTGAGAGATATAGTCAGAATTGAGAGTTATAGTCAGAATTGAGAGTTATAGTCAGAATTGAGAATTATAGTCAGAATTAGAGTTATAGTCAGAATTGAGAGTTATAGTCAGAATTGAGAATTATAGTCAGAATTAAGAGTTATAGTCAGAATTGAGAGTTATAGTCAGAATTGAGAATTATAGTCAGAATTGAGATATAGTCAGAATTGTAGATATAGTCAGAATTGAGAGTTATAGTCAGAATTGTAGATATAGTCAGAATTGAGTTATAGTCAGAATTGAGAGTTATAGTCAGAATTGAGTTATAGTCAGAATTGAGTTATAGTCAGAATTGAGAGTTATAGAAAGAATTGAGAGTTATAGTCAGAATTGAGAGTTATAGTCAGAATTGAGAATTATAGTCAGAATTGAGAATTATAGTCAGAATTGAGAATTATAGTCAGAATTGGGAGATATAGTCAGAATTGAGAGATATAGTCAGAATTGAGAGTTATAGTCAGAATTGAGAGTTATAGTCAGAATTGAGAATTATAGTCAGAATTGCGAGTTATAGTCAGAATTGAGAGTTATAGTCAGAATTGAGAGTTATAGTCAGAATTGAGAATTATAGTCAGAATTAAGTAGATATAGTCAGAATTAAGTAGATATAGTCAGAATTGAGAGTTATAGTCAGAATTGTAGATATAGTCAGAATTGAGTTATAGTCAGAATTGAGAGTTATAGTCAGAATTGAGTTATAGTCAGAATTGAGTTATAGTCAGAATTGAGAGTTATAGTAAGAATTGAGAGTTATAGAAAGAATTGAGAGTTATAGAAAGAATTTAGAATTATAGTCAGAATTGAGATATAGTCAGAATTGAGATATAGTCAGAATTGAGAGAGTTATAGTCAGAATTGAGAGTTATAGTCAGAATTGAGAATTATAGTCAGAATTAGAGATATAGTCAAGTAGATATAGTCAGAATTGAGAGTTATAGTCAGAATTGAGTTATAGTCAGAATTAAGTAGATATAGTCAGAATTGAGAGTTATAGTCAGAATTGTAGATATAGTCAGAATTGAGAGTTATAGTCAGAATTGTAGATATAGTCAGAATTAAGTAGAGTTATAGTCAGAATTGAGAGTTAAAGTCAGAATTGAGAATTATAGTCAGAATTGAGAGTTATAGTCAGAATTAGTTAAAGTCAGAATTGAGAGATATAGTCAGAATTGAGAGTTATAGTCAGAATTGAGAGTTATAGTCAGAATTGAGAGTTATAGTCAGAATTGAGAGTTAAAGTCAGAATTGAGAGATATAGTCAGAATTGAGAGATATAGTCAGAATTGAGAGTTATAGTCAGAATTGAGAGTTATAGTCAGAATTGAGAGTTATAGTCAGAATTGCAAGTTAAAGTCAGAATTGAGAGATATAGTCAGAATTGAGAGATATAGTCAGAATTGAGAGTTATAGTCAGAATTGAGAGTTATAGTCAGAATTGAGAGTTATAGTCAGAATTGCGAGTTATAGTCAGAATTATAGATATAGTCAGAATTGCGAGATATAGTCAGAATTGAGAGTTATAGTCAGAATTGAGTTATAGTCAGAATTAAGAGATATAGTCAGAATTGAGAGTTATAGTCAGAATTGCGAGATATAGTCAGAATTGAGAGTTATAGTCAGAATTGAGATATAGTCAGAATTATAGAGTTATAGTCAGAATTGAGAGTTAAAGTCAGAATTGAGAATTATAGTCAGAATTGAGAGTTATAGTCAGAATTGCGAGTTAAAGTCAGAATTGAGAGATATAGTCAGAATTGAGAGTTATAGTCAGAATTGAGAGTTATAGTCAGAATTGAGAGTTATAGTCAGAATTGAGAGTTAAAGTCAGAATTGAGAGATATAGTCAGAATTGAGAGATATAGTCAGAATTGAGAGTTATAGTCAGAATTGAGAGTTATAATTGAGAGTTATAGTCAGAATTGAGAGTTATAGTCAGAATTGAGAGTTATAGTCAGAATTGCAAGTTAAAGTCAGAATTGAGAGATATAGTCAGAATTGAGAGATATAGTCAGAATTGAGAGTTATAGTCAGAATTGAGAGTTATAGTCAGAATTGAGAGTTATAGTCAGAATTGTGAGTTAAAGTCAGAATTGAGAGATATAGTCAGAATTGAGAGTTATAGTCAGAATTGCGAGAGTTATAGTCAGAATTGCGAGATATAGTCAGAATTGAGAGTTATAGTCAGAATTGCGAGTTACTGTCAGAATTGCGAGATATAGTCAGAATTGCGAGTTATAGTCAGAATTGCGAGTTATAGTCAGAATTGCGAGTTATTGTCAGAATTGCGAGATATAGTCAGAATTGAGAGTTATAGTCAGAATTGAGAGTTATAGTCAGAATTGAGAGTTATAGTCAGAATTGAGAGTTATAGTCAGAATTGAGAGTTATAGTCAGAATTGAGAGTTATAGTCAGAATTGAGAGTTATAGTCAGAATTGAGAGTTATAGTCAGAATTGAGAGTTATAGTCAGAATTGAGAGTTATAGTCAGAATTGAGAGTTATAGTCAGAATTGCGAGATATAGTCAGAATTGAGAATTATAGTCAGAATTGCGAGATATAGTCAGAATTGAGAGTTATAGTCAGAATTGCGAGATATAGTCAGAATTGAGAGTTATAGTCAGAATTGTGAGATATAGTCAGAATTGAGAGTTATAGTCAGAATTGAGAGTTATAGTCAGAATTGAGAGTTATAGTCAGAATTGTGAGATATAGTCAGAATTGAGAGTTATAGTCAGAATTGAGAGTTATAGTCAGAATTGCGAGATATAGTCAGAATTGAGAGAGTTATAGTCAGAATTGCGAGAGTTATAGTCAGAATTGAGAGTTATAGTAAGAATTGAGAGTTATAGTCAGAATTGAGAGTTATAGTCAGAATTGAGAGTTATAGTCAGAATTGAGAGTTATAGTCAGAATTGAGTTAAAGTCAGAATTGAGAGATATAGTCAGAATTGAGAGTTATAGTCAGAATTGAGAGTTATAGTCAGAATTGAGAGTTATAGTCAGAATTGAGAGTTAAAGTCAGAATTGAGAGTTATAGTCAGAATTGAGAGTTAAAGTCAGAATTACGAGATATAGTCAGAATTAAGTAGAGTTATAGTCAGAATTGAGAGTTATAGTCAGAATTGAGAGTTATAGTCAGAATTGAGAGTTATAGTCAGAATTGAGAGTTATAGTCAGAATTGAGAGTTATGTCAGAATTGAGAATTACAGTCAGAATTGAGAGTTATAGTCAGAATTGAGAGTTAAAGTCAGAATTATGAGTTATAGTCAGAATTGTAGATATAAAGTCAGAATTGCGAGAGTTATAGTCAGAATTGCGAGATATAGTCAGAATTGCGAGAGTTATAGTCAGAATTGCGAGATATAGTCAGAATTGCGAGATATAGTCAGAATTGCGAGAGTTATAGTCAGAATTGCGAGATATAGTCAGAATAGCGAGTTACTGTCAGAATTGCGAGATGAAAACCCTTTTTTAATGTTTTTATTGTGCCGGAAACAAGCTTCCATTTTGTACTGAACTTTGAACTAAACTATATGTATTTTAAGATGCCTAAAGTTTTTGATTTCAATCCGTCAGTGACTGGTTTATAGGTGTTGTAATGCCATGTTGTAATTCTGTTTTCATCTGTCTGAGACGATCAGAAAAACTGTGCATGAGCTAGCTTACACATTTTATTAAATTCTATACTGATGTGGAGTTTAAATATTGTGGCTTGAGAAAAAAAAATGTACAGTGCATTTAGAAAGTATAATATTCAGACCTTTATATTTTAATTTCTTACAATTTTATTATGCTGCAACCTTATGCTAAAATGAATCCTAATAACAAGTGACAGCTAAACCCAGATTTGTTTTAAAGAGTCAGACCCTTTACTCTAGCACTTGAAATGTATTTCAGGTTTATCCCATGTCTCCGGGTCATCTTTGAAATGTTTCTACCGTTTGATTGGAGTCCATCTGTGAAAATTCAGTTGATATTTCAGGACTTTTAAAGGCACGCTAGGCTGGAGCTAAACTGAAAACAGCCCTCCAGGAACAGGGCAGGACACCGGTAAAACACACCTGAACCAGCTAAACAAGGTCTTCAGAGGCCTGTTCCATAAAGTGCACTAGGAAGATTAGGGATTACAGTCCAAAACCTGAGTTGAATTAACACATCAGTCGGGGCTAAAGCGGTTCCAAAAAGGACCACAATCCCACTAATTTGACCCAGGTTAAGTGAGTCAAGACAAAGTCCCGTTCAGACTCGACGGCCATCTTTGAAACGCCTCTCAGCCGGTTATTTAAGTCATGCAAGTGCAGCTTCAATCTCATTGAATGGGGAAACATCCAAAGCTGTTCACCAAGCTTACAATTCAATTTCATAATTGAAACCACCAATGAAATCTGACAACAACTGGATCATAAATGTGTTTTTTTATGCTCAAATAGCGTTAAAAAGCTTCTTTGTGCACTACACACGTCTCAGAACACTGCCTGTTTCTATAGCAACCGAAGCTGGCAGCTGCAGTGACGCATGACTTTACCAATCAGCGATTGGCTCTTTTATTTAGAAGGCGGGATTTTATTTATTCAGCCACTTTCTTCCATTCATAGTAATAGTGCGTGCCGTTTTTCTATATCCTCCTTTACACCGATCAGACATAGCATTATGACCTAATATTGTGTTGGTCTCCCTTTTGCTGACCCGTCGAGGCATGGACTCCTCTAGACCCCTGAAGGTTTGCTGTGGTATCTGGCACCAAGATGTTAGCAGCAGATCCTTTAAGTCCAATAAGTTTGCGTCAGGGCGCATGATCCTGCTGGAAGAGCCACAGCCACCAGGGAATACCGTTTCCATGAAAGGCTGTACATCGTCTGCAACAATGCTTAGGTAGTTGGGACGTGGTAAGGCAAGTTTATTTATATAGCACATTTCATACACAATGGCAATTCAAAGTGCTTTACATAAGAAATAAGAATACCATTGAAGGAACTGTAGGATAATGGGAATGGTTCAGGTAGAGAGAGTGTGGTGAGCAAACAGTGTCTCGGTCAGAAGACGTCAGGTAATATGGAGTGATGAATTAAGCAGGGAGAAGGCAGTGGTTGTAACAACACCAGTAGCATTTATTTCAGGTGGACTTTGGTTCAATGCATTTTCTGTGTGCTGCAGAAGTGAATAAAGAAATAATACAATTAGTGACCGTGGTCAATCAACACAAATTATACAAATGAAAATAGGAAATGTGAGTTTACAAATCACAACTGAACAGGCTTGAAACAATGCAAACAGACTTCCCACATGGCTCATGGCACATGTCTGGCAAACATAGAAATCAATCAACAGTGCACATGTTCACAGAGGGACAGTAAATCATAAAAAGGTATTAAAAAAAAAAGACAAATCAAAATGATTAATTCAGAAAGACGCACACAGTATGCATCAGAGTGCTGGTAGAGAGTGCAAAGAATGAGCCAAAGGGTTCACAATCAATTTATAAGCAACAGGTGAGGCGGACGTGGTCAGGTGGCAAAAGTATTCTTAAAAGAGTGAAATGGACTAAAAATTGAATGGAATGACTAGAGTCTTTTCAACCATGTCCTCCAATCTCCAATCTCCTCCAGTCAGACAGCCCTAACCAACAATGATAATAAACAGATACATAAGAAATAGAAATATACAGTTGTAAAGAGAATTAAAAAGAATAAGATTATATATAGATAAAACCAAAAATAAGAACAAAGGTAAACAGTTATAAAATAATAAAAGATGATGCATAGATAAGAGCAAATCAGTCATACATACAGTGGCACAGTGCTCATTCAGTAAAGGCACAGCTGGACAGATGTGTTCTGAGTCTGGACGTACAGTGGCACAGTGCTCATTCAGTAAAGGCACAGCTGGACAGATGTGTTTTGAGTCAGGACGTACAGTGGCACAGTGCTCATTCAGTAAAGGCACAGCTGGACAGATGTGTTTTGAGTCTGGACGTACAGTGGCACACAGTGCTCATTCAGTAAAGGCACAGCTGGACAGATGTGTTTTGAGTCTGGACGTACAGTGGCACAGTGCTCATTCAGTAAAGGCACAGCTGGACAGATGTGTTTTGAGTCTGGACGTACAGTGGCACAGTGCTCATTCAGTAAAGGCACAGCTGGACAGATGTGTTTTGAGTCTGGACGTACAGTGGCACAGTGCTCATTCAGTAAAGGCACAGCTGGACAGATGTGTTTTGAGTCTGGACGTACAGCGGCACAGTGCTCATTCAGTAAAGGCACAGCTGGACAGATGTGTGTTGAGTCTGGACGTACAGTGGCACAGGGCTCATTCAGTAAATGCACAGCTGGACAGATGTGTTTTGAGTCAGGACGTACAGTGGCACAGTGCTCATTCAGTAAAGGCACAGCTGGACAGATGTGTTTTGAGTCTGGACGTACAGTGGCACAGTGCTCATTCAGTAAAGGCACAGCTGGACAGATGTGTTTTGAGTCAGGACGCACAGTGGCACAGTGCTCATTCAGTAAATGCACAGCTGGACAGATGTGTTTTGAGTCAGGACGTACAGTGGCACAGAGCTCATTCAGTAAAGGCACAGCTGGACAGATGTGTTTTGAGTCTGGACGTACAGTGGCACAGTGCTCATTCAGTAAAGGCACAGCTGGACAGATGTGTTTTGTGTCTGGACGTACAGTGGCACAGTGCTCATTCAGTAAAGGCACAGCTGGACAGATGTGTTTTGAGTCTGGACGTACAGTGGCACAGTGCTCATTCAGTAAAGGCACAGCTGGACAGATGTGTTTTGAGTCAGGACGTACAGTGGCACAGGGCTCATTCAGTAAAGGCACAGCTGGACAGATGTGTTTTGAGTCTGGACGTACAGTGGCACAGTGCTCATTCAGTAAAGGCACAGCTGGACAGATGTGTTTTGAGTCTGGACGTACAGTGGCACAGGGCTCATTCAGTAAATGCACAGCTGGACAGATGTGTTTTGAGTCAGGACGTACAGTGGCACAGTGCTCATTCAGTAAAGGCACAGCTGGACAGATGTGTTTTGAGTCAGGACGTACAGCGGCACAGTGCTCATTCAGTAAAGGCACAGCTGGACAGATGTGTTTTGTGTCTGGACGTACAGTGGCACAGTGCTCATTCAGTAAAGGCACAGCTGGACAGATGTGTTTTGAGTCAGGACGTACAGTGGCACAGGGCTCATTCAGTAAAGGCACAGCTGGACAGATGTGTTTTGAGTCTGACGTACAGTGGCACAGTGCTCTTTCAGTAAATGCACAGCTGGACAGATGTGTTTTGAGTCAGGACGTACAGTGGCACAGGGCTCATTCAGTAAAGGCACAGCTGGACAGATGTGTTTTGAGTCTGGACGTACAGTGGCACAGTGCTCATTCAGTAAAGGCACAGCTGGACAGATGTGTTTTGAGTCTGGACGTACAGTGGCACAGTGCTCATTCAGTAAAGGCACAGCTGGACAGATGTGTTTTGAGTCTGGACGTACAGTGGCACAGTGCTCATTCAGTAAATGCACAGCTGGACAGATGTGTTTTGAGTCTGGACGACAGTGGCACAGATCTCATTCAGTAAAGGCACAGCTGGACAGATGTGTTTTGAGTCTGGACGTACAGTGGCACAGTGCTCATTCAGTAAAGGCACAGCTGGACAGATGTGTTTGAGTCTGGACGTACAGTGGCACAGTGCTCATTCAGTAAAGGCACAGCTGGACAGATGTGTTTTGAGTCTGGACGTAGTGGCACAGTGCTCATTCAGTAAAGGCACAGCTGGACAGATGTGTTTTGAGTCTGGACGTACAGTGGCACAGGGCTCATTCAGTAAAGGCACAGCTGGACAGATGTGTTTTGAGTCTGGACGTACAGTGGCACAGTGCTCATTCAGTAAAGGCACAGCTGGACAGATGTGTTTTGAGTCTGGACGTACAGTGGCACAGTGCTCATTCAGTAAAGGCACAGCTGGACAGATGTGTTTTGAGTCTGGACGTACAGTGGCACAGGGCTCATTCAGTAAAGGCACAGCTGGACAGATGTGTTTTGAGTCTGGACGTACAGTGGCACAGTGCTCATTCGGTAAAGGCACAGCTGGACAGATGTGTTTTGAGTCTGGACGTACAGTGGCACAGTGCTCATTCAGTAAAGGCACAGCTGGACAGATGTGTTTTGAGTCAGGACGTACAGTGGCACAGTGCTCATTCAGTAAATGCACAGCTGGACAGATGTGTTTTGAGTCAGGACGTACAGTGGCACAGTGCTCATTCAGTAAATGCACAGCTGGACAGATGTGTTTTGAGTCTGGACGTACAGTGGCACAGTGCTCATTCAGTAAAGGCACAGCTGGACAGATGTGTTTTGAGTCTGGACGTACAGTGGCACACAGTGCTCATTCAGTAAAGGCACAGCTGGACAGATGTGTGTTGAGTCTGGACGTACAGTGGCACAGTCCTCATTCAGTAAAGGCACAGCTGGACAGATGTGTTTTGAGTCAGGACGTACAGTGGCACAGTGCTCATTCAGTAAAGGCACAGCTGGACAGATGTGTTTTGAGTCTGGACGTACAGTGGCACAGTGCTCATTCAGTAAAGGCACAGCTGGACAGATGTGTTTTGAGTCTGGACGTACAGTGGCACAGGGCTCATTCAGTAAAGGCACAGCTGGACAGATGTGTTTGAGTCTGGACGTACAGTGGCACAGTGCTCATTCAGTAAAGACACAGCTGGACAGATGTGTTTTGAGTCTGACGTACAGTGGCACAGTGCTCATTCAGTAAAGGCACAGCTGGACAGATGTGTTTTGAGTCTGGACGTACAGTGGCACAGGGCTCATTCAGTAAAGGCACAGCTGGACAGATGTGTTTTGAGTCTGGACGTACAGTGGCACAGTGCTCATTCAGTAAAGACACAGCTGGACAGATGTGTTTTGAGTCTGGACGTACAGTGGCACAGTGCTCATTCAGTAAAGGCACAGCTGGACAGATGTGTTTTGAGTCAGGACGTACAGCGGCACAGTGCTCATTCAGTAAAGGCACAGCTGGACAGATGTGTTTTGAGTCTGGACGTACAGTGGCACAGTGCTCATTCAGTAAATGCACAGCTGGACAGATGTGTTTTGAGTCTGGACGTACAGTGGCACAGTGCTCATTCAGTAAATGCACAGCTGGACAGATGTGTTTTGAGTCTGGACGTACAGTGGCACAGGGCTCATTCAGTAAATGCACAGCTGGACAGATGTGTTTTGAGTCTGGACGTACAGTGGCACAGTGCTCATTCAGTAAAGGCACAGCTGGACAGATGTGTTTTGAGTCTGGACGTACAGTGGCACAGGGCTCATTCAGTAAAGGCACAGCTGGACAGATGTGTTTTGAGTCAGGAACAGTGGCACAGTGCTCATTCAGTAAAGGCACAGCTGGACAGATGTGTTTTGAGTCTGGACGTACAGTGGCACAGGGCTCATTCAGTAAAGGCACAGCTGGACAGATGTGTTTTGAGTCTGGACGTACAGTGGCACAGTGCTCATTCAGTAAATGCACAGCTGGACAGATGTGTTTTGAGTCTGGACGTACAGTGGCACACAGTGCTCATTCAGTAAAGGCACAGCTGGACAGATGTGTTTTGAGTCTGGATTTGAATGTGGCTACTGTTGGAGCACATCTGATCTCTTCTGGAAGCTGGTTCCAGCTGCGGCTGGCACAATAGCTAAACGCAGACTCTCCTTGCTTTGAGTGAACTCTTGGTATTTCTAACTGACTTGATCCTGATGATCTGAGTGATCTGATGGGTTTGTAGTTAATCAGCATATCTGCAATGTATTGAGGTCCTAGGCTATTAAGTGATTTATATACCAGTAATAATACTTTAAAAGCTATCCTAAATGTAACTGGAAGCCAGTGTAAAGACCTGAGGACTGGTGTGATATGGTCATATGTTCTGGTTCTGCTCAGTGTTCTGTATGAGCTGAGTCTAACTGTCTTTTTGGGAAGGCCGGTGCGAAGACCATTACAATAGTCCACCCGGCTGGTGATGAAAGCGTGAACGAGTTTCTCTAAGTCTTGCCTGGAAACAAAGCATCTGACTCTTGATATATTTTTCAGATGATAGTAAGCTGATTTAGTTATTGCTTTGACATGACTATTGAAACTCAGGTCTGACTCCAAAATCACACCAAGATTCCTGACTTGATTTTTTGTTATTAGACCTTTAGCCTCAAGATATGCGTTCACCTTGAGAATTTCATCTTTGTTTCCAAATGTAATGATTTCAGTTTTGTCTTTGTTTAACTGGAGATAGTTTTGGCTCATCCAACTGTTAACTTCATCAATGCATTTGCACAGGGAGTCAATGGGGCTATAGTCATTAGGTGATAGTGCTAAGTAGATCTGGGTATCGTCAGCATAGCTGTGGTAAGCCATTTGGTTCTCTCTCATTATTTGGCTCAGTGGCAGCATGTACAGGTTGAATAGGAGTGGTGCTAGAATTGACCCTTGTGGGACTCCGCAAGTCATGGATGTCCAGTCAGACTTATGGTCACCTATACTCACATAATAACCTCTCCTTCAAAGAACGACCTGAACCATTTAAGGACCATCCCAGAAAGTCCGACCCAGTTTTCCAGCCTGTCAAGAAGTATGTTATGGTCAACAGTGTCGAATGCAGCACTGAGGTCGAGTAGCACCAGAATTGATGTTTTGCCTGTATCTGTATTGAGGCGAATATCATTTATAATCTTTATGAGCGCTGTTTCTGTGCTGTGATGTGGTCGGAAACCAGATTGTAAATTGTCAAAGTATCCGTTTGAGCTTAAGAATTTGTTCAGCTGACTGAAGACAACTTTTTCAATGATCTTGCCTATGAAGGGGAGATTTGAGATTGGTCTGTAGTTGCTCAATATGGAGTTATCCAGATTTCACTTTTTCATTTGGGGCTTAACTACTGCGGTTTTAAGGGAGTTTGGAAAAGTCCCATAGAGAAGCCTCACTTCTCTAAGTGTAAACTCAGAGTAACATCCACATGGATGGCAGGACACAAGGTTTCCCAGCAGAACATTGCCCAAAGCATCACCTCCGCCGGCTCGCCTTCTTCCCATAGTGCATCCTGGGGCCATGTGTTCCCCAGGTAAGCCACACACACACACCCGGCCATCCACGTGATGTAAAAGAACACGTGATCATCAGACCAGGCCACCTTCTTCCATTGCTCCGTGGTCCAGTTCTGATGCTCACGTGCCACTGTTGGTGCTTTCGGCGGGGTCAGGGGTCAGCATGGGCACCCTGACTGGTCAGCGGCTATGCCGCCCCAAACACAACAAACTGCGATGCTCTGTGTATTCTCACACGCTTGCCCACGCTTTTCCTGCTTCTAACACATCAACTTTAAGGACAAAGTGTTCACTTGCTGCCTAATATATCCCACCCACTAACAGAATCTGTGATGAAGAGATCATCAGTGTTATTCACTTCACCTCTCAGTGGTCATGATGTTATGCCTGATCAGTGCTATGGTGTATTCAGTCAGGTATACTTTAATTCGCCATCTATAAATGTATGAAAGTCATGCAAATATTTACAAATTTTCTGCACATGCGCTCCAAACAAAGTGCAAAAACTCTCAAAATTTTGCTAAAATATTTGCTGTTGGACATTAAATGTGCCATATTTCAAGATGTAGAATTTTACAAGTAACTGTAGAGGGAGTTTACTTTTGTTATTTTCATTTTGTTTTTAAAGTATTCTACTAATAATTCTACTAACCATTAAAGGCTTGCTGCCATAAACAAAACCAGAGAGAAACATGAATATTTGATATTATACTATATCATTGAACACGTTTGTGGGTCTATATTGTATAATTTATCATTGTAGCCTATTATGCATAATTATGTATTTGGTTGATAGTGGTTAATAGTCAAATAATGAGACCGGTTCACACAGAACGTGTTTTTTGCTGTTACCTGAGATCCAGGTAAAGTGCAAAATCTAGGGACGTGTTTTTTAAAAGTTTGACTTATTTTAACGTTTTTTAAAGCGTCATGTGATGTCATGCGCGAGACCCAAGCTCGACGTTTTTATTTTTTTTATTTGCGAGCTCAAGAGCCTCCTCACAACATATATATAGCATAATATAAACTGAATATTTTCTGAATGGACTGCATTTTATAATTGCAGCATTTCATGATGTATTCGGTTATGTGTGATGCATATGTTATGTTGTCTGCCGCATTTTATTTCAAAGTTGTCGTTTTTGTGATTATATTATTCTTACATTTGATTGTACTTTGGTTTATTGCAACAAACCATGACGTATTTATTCATGTATTTGTATATAAATGGATTTATTTAGTTTAGTCTGTTAAATCCTATGTGTGTGTGTGTGTGTGTGTGTGTGTGTGTGACAGCAGGCGCATGTTAACTCCTCCAGTCCTCTAGGTGGCGTGGCCCCCGACGGCGCGTGTAGCGGACGTCATCAATATGCGCGAGGCAGGCGCAGCATGAGCTGAATTGGGAATCGGTGTAACACATATTAATCATATAATCATGCCGATGAAGGGAAGATTCCCCATACGGAGGACGCTGGAGTATCTGCAGAAAGGAGAACTCGTGTTTAAGAAGTCTGTGAAGATTATGACTGTCAATTACAACACGTACGGAGACCTGAGTGAAGGAGCAAGGTCAGAAAACAACATCTCATTACTTTACTTTATTTGACACTTTAAAGAAATGTCTTATTGAAAGAGTGTTAGTCGTTTTCACTGTCAAAATGTTGGATAGAAATACTAATTGTGTTGTGTAATGAAGGAAGAAGGCCAAAAAACTGGATAGATGTTACAAAGTCACTCATCTATAGGAGGATCACCACCCAGAACACTTTAGCAACACCATAGCAACCACCAGAACACTTTAGCAACACCATAGCAACCACCCAGAACACTTTAGCAACACCATAGCAACCACCAGAACACTTTAGCAACACCATAGCAACCACCAGAACACTTTAGCAACACCATAGCAACCACCATGAACACTTTAGCAACACCATAGCAACCACCATGAACACTTTAGCAACACCATAGCAACCACCATGAACACTTTAGCAACACCATAGCAACCACCCAGAACACTTTAGCAACACCATAGCAACCACCATGAACACTTTAGCAACACCATAGCAACCACCCAGGACACTCTAGCAACACCATAGCAACCACCCAGGACACTCTAGCAACACCATAGCAACCACCCAGAACACTTTAGCAACACCATAGCAACCACCCAGGACACTCTAGCAACACCATAGCAACCACCCAGGACACTCTAGCAACACCATAGCAACCACCCTGAACACTTTAGCAACCACCCAAACAACTCTAGCAACACCATAGCAACCACCCTGAACACTTTAGCGACACCATAGCAACCACCCATACTACTCTAACGACACCATAGCAACCACCCTGTACACTTTAGCGACACCATAGCAACCACCCAAACCACTCTAGCAACACCATAACAATCACCCAGGACACTCTAACAGCACCATAGCAACCACCCAGAACACTTTAGCAACACCATAGCAACCACTCACATCACCTTAACAACCGCCAAGAAACACCATAGCAACTGACCAGAACAACCTAGCAACCACCCAGAGCACTATAGCAACGCCATAACAACCGCCCAGAACACTCAAGCAACCCCATAGCAACCACCCTGCACACTTTAGCAACACCATAACAATCACCCAGGACACTCTAACAGCACCATAGCAACCACCCAGAACACTTTAGCAACACCATAACAACCACCCAGGACACTCAAGCAACACCATAGTAACCACACAGAACACTCTAGTAACATCATAGCAACCACCCAGAACACCCTGGCAACCCTTCAGATTACCTTAACAACCGCCAAGCAACACCATAGCAACTGCCCAGAACAATCTAGCAACCACTCCAGAACACCTTAGCCACCACCTAGCAACTGCCCAGAACACCATAGCAACTGCCTAGCAACCACTACAGAACACCTTAGCCACCACCTAGCAACTGCCCAGAACACCATAGCAACACCCTAGCAACCGAGTGCAGAGATTTGCCACTGCAAGCACCACTCACATTTTCTTCAGGACAGTACACTCTAGTCCCTGGTGTATGAGAGGGATAATGTTCATGTGTTTGACAGGAAGTTTGTGTTCTTCAACATCCCTCAAATCCAGTACAAAAACCCCTGGGTTCAAATAATGATGTTCAAAAACATGACGCCGTCCCCTTTCCTGCGGTTTTACCTCGGTGAGTGCTGTATTCCTCTCAGTGTTGATCTGTGCCGGGGTTTATCCTCTAACTCCGGAGTCTGTGTTCAGATGATGGAGAGCAGGTGCTGGTGGACGTGGAAGGAAAGCACCATGGAGAAATCACACACCATGTGAAGACCATCCTTGGCAAGCCGGAGTAAGTCTCAGTTCATGATGAGCTTTAAAGAGCCTGTGAGATCAAACTTGCGTTGAACTTTAGGCCTAGTTCACACTGCACGATTTTGACTCGCCGACAGGTTTTGCGGAATCACAGACAAATGCCCGAAATCATCGGCAAACCGGAGTGACAATAACGCAGTGTGAATGATCAAAGACACGATCAGAGAGAATCACAGACGCTCGCGAGATATTCGGCATGCTAAATATCTGGACCTGTCGGCGATTCAAACTCCTGCTGTGTGAAATGTAGCCTGGCGTGGTCATACTCAACTCTAGTCAGATATGAGTCCCGCTCCATTGAGCTGTGATTATGGGGTGTTTCAACCGAACCAGGAAATACCTCAATTGGATAGACCCACAACCAATCAGAGCAGCGGAGCGACGCGTAACGTTAGTTATCAGCAGAACTCGACTGATCTGTGTTGCCAAGTCCGTGTTTTTCCCGCAGGTTGAAGCGACCCCAATTATGTGATTATATAAACCCAGGAATGCGAATTTTAGCAGGCAAACTTGCCAAAATAACATATTTTGCCAACCAAATGCAATTTTTTTCCGGAGAACCCCCTGGAAAGTTATTGTTTTGGGCTATAGTTTTGAGGAGCAATTGCGACATTGCAAAAAACATGGCAACGCCTGTCTGCGCTGGATTAAGTAACGTTAGAAGAAAACGATCTTTGCCAGTATTGTAATAAAATAATTTAAGGATACACAGAGTACTTCCCAACACAATCAGCGTTTCTGAGAGAAATAGTGAAGGTGAATGCATATACGAACAAGTTCTCCGTTTAGGATAAGAGCAAACTCAACCCAAAGTGCCTTTGATGACGTGGATGATTACGTTACTGTTGATCATCTGTCCATCATCGGCTAAAGCCCGCCCTGATGATTTCATTGGTCCGAACAGTTTCTGTTCAGGCATAATAACTCCTCTATGGAGCGATTCCAGACCGAATTGCCCGAGAAAAAAAAATTGTGGGCGGGGCTAAATTCGGCTGGCATTAGGGATGCGGTATACCGGTACTGGGAAAATACCGGTATATATTTTATTTCAAACGATGCGATATCATGATTTTGCTCATTTCGATATTTGCTGCTGTTTTGAAGCTACGCGCTACCCAAAATGACGTGAAACCGGCAAATGTGCAACAGAATAAAATGAATACAGCGGTTGACTCGCTCAACACGCACAAAACTCATTAATAAAGACAGGAGTAGACGTGAAATTTGGAATTACTTTGCTTATAAAACTTCTGAAGAACCATCAAACCTTACCAAGCATCGGTCACTTAATTCCTGACTTGTAAGACATTAAGAGATCGACAGGTGAGTGCATCATTCAAACGATCTAATTTAGACATTTATTTTCTTTCAACACTTATCAACACACATACATAAGATCGTATCGTTTAAATATAAAAAATCTCCGGCGTTCATTTCAACCAGTGACGTTTAGACCTCATAATATTTGCACGCAGACTATGCGTATTTACATCCACGAAAGACATAACCAACTGTGTTTATGTGACTAACGTTACTCATGTGACATATTTGACATAATTTCGAGTGTATTTGACTAAGGAAAAACAACTTAATTTGGAATGCGCGAGCTCATGCTTGTGTGTTTGTTGTTGGTATGAGCGCAAAGAAAACTCTCAAAGTGCTCCCATCCCATATGTATTACGAAATGCTATAAAATCGCTTGCATGTTCAAATTGGCAAGGTTTAAAAAGACGTGGGCAGTGATTTCCGTCAGCTGTCCCGCAACAGAAGCGAAAGTGTTGAATCTGGGTGCGATGTCTTTTGAAGCCAGAAGCAATTTGCTCATTTGAGAGAATGGAGACGCGCAGTAATGCTGAAATTACTTACAATACATTTTCCAAATGACTGATTGATGTGATAATCTTTGTTGATTAATTTAATAATAAACATTTGCGGTTATTTCCGCTTCATAAACCTAAAACTTGCGAGAGTTAGACAAATTATGCGCAATACTTCAGAAAATTCAAAATTCAGACCCTGAATGGTATCGATTTAATATCGGTACTCGGTATTAGATTGTAGTACCGCATCAAGCCAAAATTGTGGTATCGAGCCATCCCTAGCTGGCATCCAGGCTACAAAGACACGATCATAGAGAATCGCAGACGAGTCGCAGACGCTCGCGAGATATTCGGCATGCTAAATATCTGGACCTGTCGGCGATTCGAACTCCTGCTGTGTGAAACGAGTCCTGACTGAAAATAACACCAGCGATGACCGACAGCCAATGAGAGAGCAGGAGACAGGGCAGCGGGAGGTTCAGGGAGGAGTTATAGACCAGAATATCAGTGTTTTAATAGATATATTTACACTTCTATCAAACAGAAACAAAACCCAAACATTTGCACGTCCAGCCGCAGCAGCAGAACATTGCAAAATGATTTATTTACCTCAAACTCTCTTCACAGTCATTGCTCCTGTGTCTCTCCGCCATAATTTTTTCTTTTTCTCCTTTTCGCTGGAAATCAGCGCACAGTCTACTTGGAGCGCAAACTTTCTGCAGTTTATCATTTTTAATATCAATTCCTGTCTCGCACAAGAACTTCAGTCACGTGTGATCTCGCATTGTTTACTAGTGTTTGGTTGGGAACGTTGGGAAACGTAGTTTGCGCACCGGAGAGGTTGAGTTGTCGGTGATTCTTCCTCTTGTACAGTCATGCGGTGTGAAACCCCCTGTCGCCGATCCATCAGTGTGAACTCAGCAGGGACTGAATGCTGATAGTCATGCGGTGTGAAACTAGGGGTGCACCGATCCAACTTTTTCAGTCCCGATACCGATACCTGGGCTTTGTGTATCTGTCGATACCCGATACCGATCCGGTACTATTGTTGAATTAATGATAAACTGTATACTTTCCACCTTATACCCTCCTTTCGTTACGGTCTATGGTCACATTTAACCATCAATGAGTATGAGTGTAACCAATTAGTAGGAACACCTGAGGGCTAAATACAAGAATAACAGTAATGTGTGTTGCATCTCTATCACTCTCCATGATAAAACGATCCTGTAAATATGGTTGACTTAATAATCAATGCACACTATTCTGGACTGTTTACCAAAACTTGCTGCAAACATCTGTATAGTGAAACTTGTGTATCCACTTAAGCCATTTAAAAACATTGACACAGCGAGAGCATGCGCAACTCCGGTTTTCAACGCCTCTGGCTTTAACATTATGCCACATTAGCACCAAAACGCTATTTATTGTTTGAAAAATGTAAAAGCTAAGCTTTGTTTAATATCAAAAGCAGGTTTGCCAACTTGGCGTGAGATTAAGTTGGGCAGAGTGAGAGCATGGCTCGCTTCATGTTGCTTCAGGCATGCGACACACGTGAAGCTGACGAATGACGTAGGTTCTGCTGCGGGAAAAAATTAATAAATAAAAACCTGGATCAGTAACACACACCTGAGGCCTGTTGCATGAAGCTAGCTGAACAAACTCTGAGTTTCAGAGAAGGTTTAGAGTTGACAAATCCAGATCAATCCAACCTGGTTTAGATCAAGTTCAATGGTTTCTCAAAGCTTAGTATAAACTTTCTCTGTCAACTCAGGTTTAATCCAGAGTTTGTGATTAACACTGAAGCGCTTGCAGCTGAAAGCGTGACACATGGCAAACAGCCAATCACAGCGTCCGTTTGATTCACTCTTCTGAAGATTATCATGAAATTAAATGCGTTTAAAGCAGGAATAAACACTTGTACTGCAGCGTTAATTTAAGAAGGCAGCTGAAAGAATATCTGACTATATCAATGCATGATGTTAATCAAAGAAATATGCCTAATAATTATAGGTTCACATAGAGCTCAAATAAATACACGTTGTTTAAAAGAATTATGAATGCATGTTTTATATTTATATTAATATTTGGCTACTTGTCAATATAATATAATTATATGAATATATTATGTGAATTAAAAGTGATTATAATTCATATATTATAAATATAATAAATAATTTGCACCAAAAGATGAGCAATTTTGTCTCTAAAGTTTTTTCACTATAAACTACATTAATTTGAGAGATACAGGTGGTGTGAGTTTTACTTGCTGTTGATTGGTCCAGTTTTGATTTGTGATCTCAAACCCAGAATAAAACCTCCTCCAGAGCAGGTTAGCTGTGTAGTGTAAGTTACCATGGTGATAAACACCGCTAAAAACCAATCCACCTTCTTGAGCCCGAAAAAAACAGAGTTTACTCAAACTAATCTCAAACTTACCTGGGTAGCAACTGAAAGCAGCTTTGTGCAACAGGCCAGAGTTTACAGAGATCTGTGTGTGGTTTGAGTTTCAGAGATATTTAGATAACTATTAAAGAGTTCACGTGGGCATACTTAGATATTAGATCTATTTAATTACTTTTGTTTAACAAATTGAAGCATTTAAACTGATATAACATCAGTTTTTATATTATATTATAGTCTGTTTTAATTATATTGTAAGCCTAATAAATAATTGATGTCACAAGGGGTTTGTTTAGGGATCCCTGCCATTAAAAAGTAAATGTATATATGTATAGAAAATGTTGTAAATTCATAAGCAATAAACAAACATTAAATTTGATGGTTTAATGCTGCCTGTCGCCAATAAAAACAATCTCAGTGTAACTGCTTAATGTTTTTCATATTAAATTGTTTTGGGGGAGATTTTTAATAGACTTGTACAGTTAATAGCATTGTAAAAAAAAAGCTGTCAAATTAAAATGTGCAACTTTTTTTATTATTATTATTTAAAATATCAGTTACAATAGTGAAATAGAAGTTGCACATTAAAGTTAAAAGTTATAACTGCATGATGAAGCCAGTTTTGTGTACACTGCAAAAAAATGCTCTTCTTTTTTTCTTGTTTCTAGTCCAAATATCTACAAATTCTTAAATTAAGATTGAAGTGAAATTAACAAAATGAAGTGAGTTCTTGCTTAAAACTAGCAAAATGATCTGCCAGTGGGGTGAGAAAAATAATCTTATTTCTGTTTGGGACAGGAGCAAGAAACGAGATTTCTTCTCACCCCATTGGCAGATCATTGTGCTTGTTTTAAACAAGAACTCATTTTGATTTTATTTTCAAGAAAACAAATCTTGTCATTTAACTTATCTAGTAAATTAATCTTGATTTAAGAATGTTTAGATACTTGGACTGGAAACATGAAAAAATTACTAAGAGCATTTTTTGCAGTGTATTTACGTATGCTGTACAAGTCTGGTATAAAGAATGATTTTGCTCAGATAACCAAAAGAGAAAAGTTTTAATATATCAAAGGCTCAAGGGAAAGATGATTTGTCAATTATATCTGTAGTGAAACTTACCTCACAGCACCACCTAGTGGCCAACCAGTGCTAATGCCAATGATAGCATCCTCATCCTGGTCACCTTGCCCTGATATAATGAGATATAATGTGCATCTGTGTCTCTTTCTGCCCACAGTAAAGTCCTTGAAGCTGAAGCTCTGGCTAAAATGGAGCTGTCCAACCCCGCTAACTTCGGGCACAAGAAATATTTCCTGCGGGAGTGTATGAGTGAAGTGGAGGGTCAAGTTCCTCATCCCGGCCTTGTCCCGCTTCCCAAAGAGATGACTGGCAAATACAGGGCCAAACTGTCTGCGTCCTCTGACGATTAAAAACGAGAAACACTTTGGACTCATAATGGTCTTTAGTGTGTGTGTGTGTGTGTTAAGCAAACTCTGATGGACTATGGAAAGCAAACTTACTCCTGGGTGAAATGAATACTTCCTGACCACACTTTCATTCAGTCTGTTTTATTAGTTATTAGTGTTACATTTATGATACCTGATATTGCTCGGTGTAAACACACAACATTTTCCAAAAGCTACTGGACAGTTTGTTAATATTACACACAAATATGTTGCTCTGTTGACAAAGACACATGTAAATCACAGAAAGCATGTCATTCACTGTAATCTAAAGGAAATACATCAGCTCTTCAAAAACAGTTCATATTCTGCACAGGAAAGCCTTGACGAGTGTGTGTGATGGGTACAGCGAAGAATTAATAAAACATGCAAACAAAACTGATTTAAGCACAAGTTCAACACTTTTTATAGCACTGGATGTATTTGTTTAAGTGCTAAATTGTTTAAGCGCAACAGAAATCAGTATATAAATAGAAATCTAAAGTATATATACAGAACTAAATTACATCCGACATTGATTAGACAAATCAAATTGTGTTCCAATCAAGAAAGAAATACATAAAGGTTCGGTAAACACATTTCTCATGTTTGAGTGAACAATCACGGCGATGTTTAAAGGAATAGTTCACCCAAAAATGAAAATGACCCCATGATTTATTCGCCCTCATGCCATCCTAGGACTTTCTGCTTTCAGATGAATAAAATCTGAGTTATATAAAAATAAAAATAAAGTGCATCCATCCATTATAAAAGTGCTCCACACGCCTCGGGGGTTAATAAAGGCCTTCTGAATTCTGAAGTTTGTGTAAAAATATCCATATGTAACGTGTTATACAGTAAAACATGTAGCTTCCACAGACCTCAACCCTCGTGCACACCGGGACGATTATCGCCAGAGTTTTTCAGCACGTCTGCGCTCAAACCCAAGTGATTTTCACAGGCGATGCGCGGAGTGAACGTGCACTCCCTGACAGTAGATGGCGCTTTTGATTTGATTGCTGATGGAAGCTCCCCGTCCTCTTCATAACAACTCCCACTTTCTCGTTCTCTGTGTTCAGCAGCTCTACATTCATCTTGCCTCGTTGCATCTTTGTCTACTTTCCTCTTCTTGGTTATCAATGTGTGCTCGGCCAGACCGCTTTGTGCTTGAGCGCCACCAAGTCTTGTTTTACTGTAACTTCAGCCGCTCCAGGCATGTGAACAAAAGCACCAATCTCATTGGTCGGCCAGTTTATAACGTTGTGCATAAAAACCAAAAAACTGAACCCAAGGTGTTTTTATTTTATTTTTAATGATGCTTTTACGTCTGCCGATTGGCACATTGGTGCCCTTTGTTTAGTCACGAGGCGTTAAACGTTGGCAATAAATGCACGTGATAACCGTCCCAGTGTGAACGAGCCTTTACGCAGAAAGTGTAGATCAAAACGCTTTCGTCCGACAGCATCGTTGCACCAGTTATGCTTTTCCTGTAAGTTGAATACAGAAGGCGGTCCATTGGAAGCTAGATATTTTACTGTGGATATTTTTCTCGCACCAACCCATCGCTTCAGAAGGCTTTTATTAACCCCCGGAGCTGTGTGGAGCACTTTTATAATGGATGGATGCACTTTTTTGGGCTTCAGATTTTGGGCTGCCTTTATAAAGCTTGGATTAGTCAGGGCATTTATTAATATAACTCTGAGAAAAGTGTCATATACACCTAGGATGGCTTAGGGGTGAGTAAATCATGGGCTAATTTTCATTTTTGGGTGAACTATCCCTTTAACCCTCTGGGGTACTTCGGTCAAAAAAAAATAAAAATAAAAAATCATAGCTTCATCAGAATGGTCTGAAACTTGGTGACTTTATTGGTACTTGGTATATGAACACCCAAAAAAAATTTGGGACAGGATTTGAAAAGTCTGGTCGTAAAAAAAAATAGTCCCACTCAGGACCTTCGGGTCAAAAATGGCCGCATTAGGAAATGAATGTAAAAATACAGTTTTTTGTGTGCATACAATCTACAAATCAGCCAGGATGCAGAAAAAAGGACTCAACAGTGAAGGGGTGAATCTCTAAAACATCAAGAGTGCAAAACAGACAAAAAACACACACACACAAAAACACACACACACTTAGCTTTTGGAATGGCACGCGTTCATTTGTGTGTGCGTGTGTTTTGGTGTGTATAAGTGTATGTGTGTGCGTGAGTTTTCTTGTCTGTTTTGCACTCTCGATGTTTTAGAGATTCACCCCTTCACTGATGAGTCCTTTTTTTCCAATTTCCCCAATTTCCCATTTCTTTCCTATGGGGTCATTTTTGACCCGAAGGTCCTGAGTGTGACCCATAAATGAAGAACCCCAGAGGGTTAAGAGATAAAAACACTGGAGATCAGGGCCCATATTTAATGCAAAGAGAAGCTCCTAGTGACTAAATTCTAGGAAAATTCTTAGAAAGGTGGGCGTTTCCTCTTAAAATAGTAAATCATTATTTTAAATATTTCAGAAAGCATCCTAACCCTTAAAGGAACACTCCACTTTTTTTGAAAATAAGCTCATTTTCCAAGTCCCCTAGAGTTATATAGATGAGTTTTACCGTTTTTGAATCCATTCAGCCGATCTTTGTATCTGGCGGTAGCACTTTTAGCATAGCTTAGCATACATCATTGATTCTAATCAGTCCATTAGCATCTCATTCAAAAAAGACACTTTCAATATTTTTCCTGTTTAAAACTTGACTCTTCTACAGTTACATTGTGTGCTAAGACCAACTGAAAATGAAAGTTGTGATTTTCTACACCGATATGGCTAGGAAGTACTTTCTCATTCCTGCGTAATAGTCGCGGATCTTCACGGCTGTACCATGGCTGCAGCGGCGCAATGATTCGTTGGTATTCTGTGAAACATGGTGGTAGTACACCTTCGACTTATATCACAGCCCTTTACAACACACAGAACCATGGCTAATCACACAACTGAAACTTTCTCTGCAACTACACGAACTTAGTGCCAGTCACATTAAAAGTTACCTAGCTGGGGACTACTTCCAGCGCTGCGTAATATCACTGCGCCGCTGCAGCCATGGTACAGCCGTGAAGATCCGAGACTATTACACAGGAATGAGAAAGTAGTTCCTAGCCATATAAGTGTAGAAAATCACAACTTTTCATTTTCAGTTGGTCTTAGCACACGATGTAACTGTAGAAGAGGCAAGTTTTAAACAGGAAAAATATTGAAAGTGTCTTTGGTCATTTTTTGAATGAGATGCTAATGGACTGATTAGAATCAATGATGTATGCTAAGCTATGCTAAAAGTGCTACCGCCAGATACAAAGATCGGCTGAATGGATTCAAAAACAGTAAAACTCATCTATATAACTCTAGGGGACTTGGACTTGGAAAATGTTAAAAAAAAGTGGAGTGTTCATTTAAAATAAGTCAAAAGGTCCAACAGTGTTAGGAGTACGGACGAGGACTTCTAAGAGGCTTAAGAGTTTCTTTAGCAGTGGAGGACGAAACGTGAAGAGAAGAAATGTGTCAGAAGTAATCACTACATAAACATGTTCGAGACTAGAAAAATGCAACTATGCAGCAGTGCTGATCCAGGGTCAGTCTCAACCTTCTCTAAGAGATCACATTACAGCAGTTTCAGAACATCATCGTGCTCTCAGATCACTCTTAAGCCAAGTCTTCTGTGTAGAAGTATTTAAGGTAAATTAGGAGCTTTCTGAGAGGATTCGTAGACGCTTTAAGAATACAGGCCCTGGATTTCTGTTGAGTGAAACGTGCTTATCCATGAGCTCAATATCATGAGAAAATGCTTGAAAGCTGCAGGCTGATGTAGCTCAAGAGTAGCGTTGTGCACCAAATACTGACTTAGTTGAACAGAAGCTTTACTTCAGATACGTTTTGCATAAAAACCTACCCATTTATATGACTTGAAACTACCTATGACAAGGTTTTGTTCGCATAACACATGAATTTGAATATTTACCAATGTTGTCGTTGTTGAATTTATTAAACTGCAAACTCAATGCAATTTGATTACAATTCTCTGTCTTTGTGTTCCTACGACTTGTCTTGCACAGAACAGGCATGTTTTAGTGCATCAGTAGCATGTTTGTAACATGTTTGGATGCTATTTCTTTCTTTTCTGCTCGTGTAGTGTGCGCTGCAGCTCCTTCAGGTTCTCCGACAAAAGCTCCACTTCGTCAGATCGTCCGCTTATCTTGGCGTCGAAGATATACGCCCGGATGTTATCGATCTGTTGTAGCAGCAGCTCTTCCTCAATCGTGTCATCCTCATCATCGTCTTCTTCAAACGGATTGGTTGACGCAGCTGGAATCTCCTCTTTAAAAGGGTTCCCTCCATCGTCATAATCTTCATCTTCAAAGGGATTTCTAGGCGACTTGGCTTTACCTGTTTGTGGAGCTTCCTCTTCGTCATTCTCGTCCTCGAATGGGTTGTACTCTTTCTTTCCATTGGCCGTCTGAGGGTTTGTTGGTGTCTCCTCAACTGGAGAGAAATGCTCCTCATCGAAGGGGTTTGTGGCCGGTGGCGTATGCTTCTCTCGGTGTCTGTCCGAGGGTGAGAAAGACCCAGGGCTTCCACTCAAACGTTCCTCCTCCTCCTCTCTGGTTTGATCCGTTTCCCGCTCTCTGAAATCTGAGGAGGTTTTAGTGTGGGCTCTGTGCTCCAGCTCTCTTTGCTGTAGATGTTCGATCTGGCTCTGCTGAAGGTCTGTCTCCTCGGCCAGCCTCTGTGAAAGCCGGAGGGCTCGACTGGTCTGTTGAGCGTCGAACTCGTCCTGAAGCTGCCGCAGGTTCTCCTCCAGCATGGCCACCTCATCGGTGCGGTTGGCGGAGCGCGCCTGCCGTAGGAAGGACTCGATGTTGTTGATCTGCTGCAGCAGAGGGTCGTCCAGCTCCGAGCGAGTCTGAAGAGCGCCTGATTGTGAAGCCAGCCGGCTGCTTTGGTCATGCGTGGAGCGGGAACATCCCCGTTTGCACTGAGGGCCGGTCGGTTCTTCTCATTTTCCAGTCTGCGCTTTTGCGCCTCCAGGCCAGCCTGGATTGTACAAGACAAGAACAGAGTTACACTTTGCTTTATGCCAAACATCACATATACAGACAGGAAAACAGATCTCACTGTTTTTTATTCAATTTAAGCATTTGAGAATTAGCTGGAAGTCAAATTTTTTAAAATAAAAAATCAATAAATTTGAATCCTAATTATTCTTTGTTGGGATATTTTATAGGCTTGTGGCCGACTGTTGTGGGATTTTCCTTACGTTACTTGTCCTCTGTGACTGCCTTCATCTGGAGACTAAGCTGAGACAAATTTAAGATTTGCTTTTTCCGATCTGGTCACCCGATTTCCCTCAAATTCAACAATAGGCTTACTCCAATTTATTCTACTGGACATGGAATCTCTTATTTATATTCCCAAATCTTCATTTACATCTCTCACAGGGGATTATTTAAACATTTCTTCATTTTGTTTGCTTTTAATTAGGAGTATATTCACATCATTTACTGTGGTAAAGTTGAAATTCAAATTCTATTTAACACAGTTTGTGCTTGTTATTAGACTTAAAGGGTTACTTCAGCGATTAGCATTAAGCTTTGTATCAGTAGAAACCCGGGATTATATTCAAATGATCGTACTTTCCCCCCTCATATCCCCCTGGGACGAGAGAATTATGTATTTTATTTCTGGAAAAATTCCTCTGATGATGTAAATATCGTCATTTTGCGTCATCGGAGGAGTATTTGTCCAGAGGCTAAAGACTACAGCCAGCAGGAGGCGCTATTTCCACATGTTTTCAACATCACACTCACAGCACTCGGCTCGGGAGCTGCGGAGATACAAACGGAGCGGCGGAGAGCAAAGTGAGTGTTTCAACTGTTCAAATGAACTTCCTATGAAAGTTAAGCTTCCAAAGACATGAACTGAACACACGCCAGACTGATCACGTGCTGTGAATGCAGCCGCAGCCGTGAATCCCGAGATTACCTCCGCTCATGTGATGAATGTAATCCGACTTTATTTTTAAATTAGCGTGGTTGTTTAAATTAGTCGTTATTGTATTAACAAAAACTGCTAATTAATTTATAGATTTATTTATCAGTATTAGTCATATTCGTACAATCTAAGTGTTTGTTAATAAGGCTAAAGTCGGAAATTACTTGTGTGTCATCAATTTTTATGAAATAAATGTGCTTGTTTTTTTAAACATTAGGGTAAATGGCTTTTAAACATTAAGGCATTTATTTAATTTTAGTTTAATTGGGTATGTAGCCTGGCGTGGACATACTCAACTCTAGTCAGAATATGAGTCCCGCTCCATTGGGCTGTGATTATGGGGTGTTTCAACGAACCAGGAAAGACCTCAATTGGATAGACCCACAACCAATCAGAGCAGCGGAGCGACGCGTAACGTTAGTTATCAGCAGAACTCAACTGCACTGTGTTGCCAAGTCCGTGTTTTTCCCGCAGGTTGAAGCGACCCCAATTATGTGATTATATAAACCCAGGAATGCGAATTTTAGCAGGCAACCTTGCCAAAATAACATATTTTGCCAACCAAACGCCATTTTTTTCCGGAGAACCCCCTGGAAAGTTATTGTTTTGGGCTATAGTTTTGAGTAGCAATTGTGCGCGACATTGCAAAAAAACATGGCAACCCTGTCTGCACGCGCGCTGGATTAAGTAACTTTGCCAGTGTTGTAATAAAAGAATTTAAGGATACACAGAGTACTTCCCAACACAATCATCGTTTCTGAGAGAAATAGTGAAGGTGAATGCATATACGAACAAGTTCTCCGTTTAGGATAAGAGCAAACTCAACCCAAAGTGCCTTTGATGACGTGGATGATTACTGTTGATCATCTGTCCATCATCGGCTAAAGCCCGCCCTGATGATTTCATTGGTCCGAACAGTTTCTGTTCAGGCATAATAACTCCTCTATGGAGCGATTCCAGACCGAATTGCCGTTCCTCAGATATACGGCACAATATCTTCAGTTTCATTCCGCATAAAGATAAACTGATCAGCAACCTGTATTTTTTGATGATCAGAAACAGATTACGTCCTCTCACCTGTCTCTCCTGCTGAGCCCTTTTCTCCAGCTCCTCTCTTCTCTTCTCTTTAAGCTCCTCGTGTTTCTCCTTGGTGGGGAGGGACGTCAATCCCAGCAGCTTCTCCTATGGGATGTAAGGTGTTGAATGTGAGCTTCTACCTTTGTCTACAGTTGCACCCATACGTTTGTAAAACTGCTAGATGTTTAACATTTAAAAATATATCGGAGGGACCATAGCCAAGCTATTTCTGCAGAGTGGCGATATGATGCGGACACCCAGAATTTCACACTTGGGAACAATAAGGGACTATTAGGAAAAGTGCAAACATTCACAGATGCTCAAGAAGGCAAGCCATTACATTAACACGAAATTTTCCGTGTTTCTGTGTTTTCTCTGTTAGACGCTAGGGGGCGCTATTACGCATCTCCTGAATGAGTACAGAATCTCCAGATCAAAACACACGCGAGGAAGACGCAGTAAAGCAAGCGATTGCATGTAAGCAGATGCATATGAAAAATAATGTGATCGTGAACATTAAACATCATATAAATCAAAACCATCTAATGTTCCTGAATGAGATGTGGACTAGAGCCCTGCGCGGGACTGTTTTTATAAACCCGCACCCGCCCGCTCCCGCTGAATTTATGACCAGGACCGCCCGCTCCCACAACCTGTGTTCCACTCCCGCCCGTCCTCTCCCGCGGACTTTATCTCACAGCTTGTGAAAAATGTGCACACTAAATATTCGTTCAAGTTAACATCCAGAATAACTTTAAACATGATTTCGTTTAAATAAGATGAAGTAACCAAAGCGCACACATTTGTGTTTTTATTAGCGTTATAACATACCACAAAACCATAACTAGCGGCACCTCGTTTTTAGGCTGCATACACACTCTGTTGGAAATAACTGATTAAACCTAACCTAATACAGAGAACTTTGAGGGGAAAAAAAAGGTTATACAATTTTATCAAATTAAATACACAACGAAATAAATAAAATAAAAAATTTATAATAATAATTATAATAATAGCCTTCTAAAAATAAAATAAAAATAACAGACTACTTAAACAAATACATTTTTATTACTGGGTTGTTTAGCCTACTCCATATCACTGTGAAGGAAAAGAATATTGCTGACTGACTGCGGTCCCAGACTGGTGCGTCTTTCTTCCGAGATCCGCCCACACACACTGAATGCCCTCTCTGACGGCGCACTAGATGCGGGAATGCTCAAAATAAAACGCGCACATTTTGAAAGGACAGGAATGCGCTCTTTGCTGCACTTCCACCACTGAAGCACATAGTCTGGATCTGGTTTGTCTGCAAGTCGACTGCCAAGATATTCTGCTATTTAAACAGCCTCTTTAATTTTCTTCTCAACTTCTTGTGTTGACTCCATTTTCTACTACAGTCCAAAAACCACGGGTCTCCCGCTAAATTTTCTGACCGCCCGCAGCAGAGGTAAAACCGCCCGCTCCCGCGAGATTTGCGTTGGGTCCCGCGGGAGCCCAAACCCATTGCAGCCCTCTAATGTGGACCCAGGACGAGCTACAGGACTGTGAAGCATTAGAGGTGTTGATGGACTCGATCTCCTCCATCTGTGTGTGATCATCGCTCTGAATATGATTTCAATTCAGTCTTTCAATTCAGTAACTTACCCATATTCAAGTGTTGATAAAAAAAGACTGCATGAAATTAGAATAAAACGGTCAGCTTTTTCTTTTGAGATATTGCATGCTCAGATATTCATAAAACAAAATATTCTATGGGCTATTACAATTTGGTGAAAATGGTCAAAAACCCTGGCGGTGGCTGGCAAATTTCAACATGAGATTAACATGAGAAACGGACTCTGTGACAGCAGAAGACAGCCAGTTAGGGAACAACTTCTACATGATATAACAATCTTTTTAATACTGTATCCTAAATTGTGGATAATTAAGCTATATATGATATGCTGAAGAACATTTCTGGAGTGTTAACGATTAAAAGAAATAACGACAAGAACCGAAAACCGTGACCCTGAAACCATGATACGAACCGAACCGTGGGTTGTGTGAACCGTGCCACCTCTAGTAAACATATACCCTTTAGAAGTTACATGATGTTGTTTGCATCACCTGTATGAAAAGCGTAGCGGTGTAGCGCACCATCCTCTGCAGCTGCAGGGCTTTGGGGCGAGGCTGGACCTCATCTTTCAACCCGAGTGTGAGTATCTTCTTACTAATGCCAATAGAAACCCACAGAAACGCATTCTGAGAATCCTGATTTAGACACAGCCATCACATCATACAGTAAGTGTCTTCAGTCTACCTCAGAACATCGATGAGCTCGTAGTATTTCTGTATCTCCATCCTCAGTCCAGCAGCATTCTCGAGACTATAGGTCGTCTCCCCGGCACTAGAGGAGAAGAAAATACACACACACACACACTGTATACATCCATTCTCTATAAGATCATTAAATAAGTGAATGCACATTAGTAGCTGAAGTTGAGGGCTTACTTGAGCGACTCAGCCATGCGTGTGTACTCTGGAGCCTTAGCTTCAACTTTCTCCATGCACGTCCTTAACCTCTGCACAACAAACACACACAATACTGTGGTAAAGTCTAAGCTGTACATTACGAGATCACAACAACACATATCGCTGCATGCAGCAATCATCAGGGTCCGAGCACCCATGTGGACGGTAAACATTTTAAGACCCACTGAAATGCAGCATAATTCAACGTGTTGGCGTAATTTCCCCTGAAACAGCTCCACCCCTTTTTCTGAAACAGCCAATAGCGTTTCGTTAATACCACCGTTTGACTAGAGCCTTTCTGTTAGGTAAAGCCAGAGTTTCCTCCTAATCTCTAACGTTTATCATCATAATCTCCTCCGTATCGCTTTGAAATACAGCATTCTGTGCAGAATTTAAATGGCTCCGATATGATTTGTTGTCTGCGCTGATTCGCGCTGCGCTCTCGTATCTCTAGTCTAACTTTAGACCAGAGCCGTTGGTGTGTGTGAGTGCACAGGTCCATTTTTGGAGACCCGCCCCCGCCCGTACACCGCAAAGTTCACCACCGGATCCAACCTGTGACCCGTGAAAATATCAAAATTAAATTCGCCCACATCCCCGCCCGTGAATTTTAGGAATGTCACAATCCACCCGTTTTAGCCACTTTTATGCGGGTACCCGACCCGTTGCAGGACTCCAGTGTGAAACCAGGGGGGTATTCCAGAGAGCAGGTTATGTGGCATAGCCGGGTATGTTTAAGAGTAAGTTAGCGGATAACCTCAACTTTCGGTTCCAAAAACGGAGGGAACTTTCAGGGTTTTTAAGTTAAGGCGCTAAGTTAACCTCGCTTTCTGGAATACACCCCAGACTTCATCGCCTCAACTTGTCTGAAGTTAGCCTATCGCATATATGTGCCTTTCACCATGTAAAATTAGTAATTGTGTGAACAACTAACCGAATTCAGATGGAGCGTCAGCGTCTGTTTATAATGTAGGGGGCGGGACGCTTCAGATTCTAGAGAGTATTTGATTGGACAGGAGATAAAAATCTGTGATTCATTTGAACTGAAGTTAGAGACTGTAAGTTTTGAATGCTTATATCTCCTAAATGTGAATTTTGTCATTGTTTTGGAACACACCAGCTTTTTTCACCAACACATTCATACTAAAAACAATTTAAAGGGTAACTAAACCCCTGTTTACAGCCTAACTCCACCCACTGGCAATCTCTGAAATGCTGGTAAAGTGGGCGGAGCTAGAGGGGGCGGGGCTGATCGGGGGGCGTGCACCTGAGACCTGCAGTGACGGATTGATTGACAGCTGTCAGACTCGTAAAGATGGAGAATGACTGGAGTGAGGCCGGTAGTTTTCACACAGATCGGTGATTTGAAGTAGAGGACTCTTCACCTGAAGTGGAGGACTGTCTGTAGACACAGGCCCAGAGCCCCATCAATGCCAGCCGCTGGCTCAAACTGCATTAAGGGCGTGGGGAGTGAGCCAACATACGTCACGACGGCCAACAACGTCCAATAGGGCTGTGTATTGCCAAGAATCTGGCGATACAATACGTATCACGATACAGGGGTTACGATACGATATATTGTTATATATTGCGATATTTCTTTGTTTTTTGTTTTTTTAAAGAAAGATCTAATTTAAAAGAATAAAGGACACAACCATATGCTTAAAACATGACAAGTAACTATTTTATTTAATTAATACAGTATCAATCATATCACTAATCACTATTTTGTGCAATCTAAGTAAAGGGAAATCCTTGATGTGTATATGTTTTAAAGGTTCACAATATAGCAGTTTTTTCATTTCTAAACTATTAAACTACAGAAAGTGCATAGTCCACTCTATGACTGAAGGACTGTTTGTGTTATATTTAATACTGTAAAGCTGTTTTCTTTAAAGCAGTCTATTGTACAAAGGCATATGCAGCAGAGCTGGTGCATCCACATCGCTTTGATCATCTGCTTTCGTTCTGTCAGTTTTATTGTGTGTTTATTTTGTTACTGAGAGGAAAGCATATGCTTTACATATTCTATCGAAGCTCTTCTCAGCGGCGCGGATGACGTCGGGATGTTAAGCGAGCTCTCAGATTCAATGTGTTTCCCGACTATTGGATCTTAACTTGGCCTATTGTGCAAACAAAATGACTCTTGTCGATTTCCTTTGGGGCTTCTTTATCGCTGAACCCAACATGAGTCCACACTTCAGCTCTGTATCCCGCAGGAGTGGAGTAACTCTATCGTCTCGTAAGCTGCGATGCACCTTCATCTTGCGGTTCTCCGGCTCTGTTACGCTCTGAGATAGCACTGCCATCTAGCGGTTGGGTTTCATACAGTCTGTGGTTTAAACGGAACACAAAGCCACGAATCTTGGATCTAAATATATAAATATCGATACAACGTTTTTGAGAATCAATACAGTATCGCCAATCATAATATCGCAATATTCACGTGTATCGATACTTTCTTACACCCCTAACGTCCAATAGGAAAAATCAATTGCAGTAGCCACCGTTCAGCCTTAAGAGGGCAGCACTCAGACGCTTTACACCATATATTGAAGAATTAAAACACTTTATACCCAAATATCAAAACATTTACTCGAATCAATGAACAGCACTAATAAAGCCCCAGACCTGCAGATCATTCACTAAAAAAAGTACCCTTTGCATAAGTACATGAATCGGGACACAGGATCATTCGGATGAAAAAAGAACATCTGAGCTATCTGAGCTGAGAACGGCAGGTTTTCATTTTTCCATGGAGAACATCAAGGCGACGTGGTCACCAAAACCGTCTTAACTCCTAATTAACACAACTGACTGGCAATCTCTGAAATGCTGGTAAAGTGGGCGGAGCTAGAGGGGGCGGGGCTGATCGGGGGGCGTGCACCTGAGACCTGCAGTGACGGATTGATTGACAGCTGTCAGACTCGTAAAGATGGAGAATGACTGGAGTGAGGCCGGTAGTTTTCACACAGATCGGTGATTTGAAGTAGAGGACTCTTCACCTGAAGTGGAGGACTGTCTGTAGACACAGGCCCAGAGCCCCATCAATGCCAGCCGCTGGCTCAAACTGCATTAAGGGCGTGGGGAGTGAGCCAACATACGTCACGACGGCCAACAACGTCCAATAGGGCTGTGTATTGCCAAGAATCTGGCGATACAATACGTATCACGATACAGGGGTTACGATACGATATATTGTTATATATTGCGATATTTCTTTGTTTTTTGTTTTTTTAAAGAAAGATCTAATTTAAAAGAATAAAGGACACAACCATATGCTTAAAACATGACAAGTAACTATTTTATTTAATTAATACAGTATCAATCATATCACTAATCACTATTTTGTGCAATCTAAGTAAAGGGAAATCCTTGATGTGTATATGTTTTAAAGGTTCACAATATAGCAGTTTTTTCATTTCTAAACTATTAAACTACAGAAAGTGCATAGTCCACTCTATGACTGAAGGACTGTTTGTGTTATATTTAATACTGTAAAGCTGTTTTCTTTAAAGCAGTCTATTGTACAAAGGCATATGCAGCAGAGCTGGTGCATCCACATCGCTTTGATCATCTGCTTTCGTTCTGTCAGTTTTATTGTGTGTTTATTTTGTTACTGAGAGGAAAGCATATGCTTTACATATTCTATCGAAGCTCTTCTCAGCGGCGCGGATGACGTCGGGATGTTAAGCGAGCTCTCAGATTCAATGTGTTTCCCGACTATTGGATCTTAACTTGGCCTATTGTGCAAACAAAATGACTCTTGTCGATTTCCTTTGGGGCTTCTTTATCGCTGAACCCAACATGAGTCCACACTTCAGCTCTGTATCCCGCAGGAGTGGAGTAACTCTATCGTCTCGTAAGCTGCGATGCACCTTCATCTTGCGGTTCTCCGGCTCTGTTACGCTCTGAGATAGCACTGCCATCTAGCGGTTGGGTTTCATACAGTCTGTGGTTTAAACGGAACACAAAGCCACGAATCTTGGATCTAAATATATAAATATCGATACAACGTTTTTGAGAATCAATACAGTATCGCCAATCATAATATCGCAATATTCACGTGTATCGATACTTTCTTACACCCCTAACGTCCAATAGGAAAAATCAATTGCAGTAGCCACCGTTCAGCCTTAAGAGGGCAGCACTCAGACGCTTTACACCATATATTGAAGAATTAAAACACTTTATACCCAAATATCAAAACATTTACTCGAATCAATGAACAGCACTAATAAAGCCCCAGACCTGCAGATCATTCACTAAAAAAAGTACCCTTTGCATAAGTACATGAATCGGGACACAGGATCATTCGGATGAAAAAAGAACATCTGAGCTATCTGAGCTGAGAACGGCAGGTTTTCATTTTTCCATGGAGAACATCAAGGCGACGTGGTCACCAAAACCGTCTTAACTCCTAATTAACACAACTGACATTTCTCGAAGGTACAACATTAGGGATGTAACGATTCAGTCGGAGTCGGTTGAAAATCGATTCAAATGTGTGAGGATTCAAATAGAGATGTCAAACGATTCACCTTTTAAACAGCAGGGACGCTGAAACCATATACTGGGACCTCCCTTTACAGGCACGATAACAACCTGCAAGCTGAAGCTAGCATTACGAACAGAAAAAGACCAGCGAGGATGTGTTCACTAGGGGTGTCGAATTTAATCGTTTCTTCGATGCATCGCGATGCAGACGTGGACGATTCTGTATCGGTTCAGTAATAGACCATAACCGGTTATAACGTACTGAATATTTTCTGACGTCATTTGTCACGCACATGCTTTTTTGCGGTAGCATACGATGGCAGAGGGAGCCGAGAGGCGTATGTGAGTAATTAAAAATGCTCCAACTACTTTAAAAGTCGACATCTGGGCTCATTTCGGCTTGAATGAACAACCTGCACAACCTGGAAAACACACATGTTGTGTGTAAATCAAAGCTGTCTGACTTATCAAAACGATTTCATTTACACTTGGGCACATAAATGAATCTCCGCGAAACGGATATAAATCTGTTCAATTCCCGCACTTATATGCAGATTTAATGGAGTTCACGTCACCGAAAACAACCGATATGAGCTGCGTTTCAAAATCAAAGACAGCAAAATGAGCGAGTGCGGCCACAGCACCGGTAAGATCATTCAGTTTCTTTTTCTTTTAATGAAGATGATTGCATGTTGAGCACCTACGACTTTGCTCTCGGTTTAATTTGCGGTAGTTTGTGCGTTGGCTTAATGAAGAGATACTCGTACGTTGTGTTGTGTGCTGCGGTAGCGCTGTCATATCTGGCTATAACATCATATAGCCTATAACACGCTCTGTTTTATTTATTTATTTATTTTACATATGTGGTTTCAACAACCACATGCATTTAGACTTTAGATTTGACTGTGAGGCGGCCCAAACCACCCCTTATGGTGCGCTCACACCGGACGCGAATGGCGCGATTCCCGCAAATGATTTACATGCTAAGGCAACCCAAAGACGTGAATAGACATTCTGCGGTGCGATTCACGCATTAAAGTGGCTTTTAGTGTTTCCTTTTGTGTATTTCTTCTAAATGATTTTTGTCTTCTGTGCCCAGACTTGAGTTTAGTTTGATACATTTAAGAAGCGTTACAAGTGTTGTATCTCTTTCTCTAAATGTGTTTACCTCCTCCCAAGAAAACACTATTGGAAAAATCACCTTGAAGGGACCTTTTCAGGATTTGTTTTAAAATTTCAATTGAGTTATTCTTTAACATCAAATATATATTTACATTTTTACAAAGAAATATTCAGATTTTTTTCTGAGAAATAAAAGGAAACTTATTTTATAATTTGTCTTGCATCTAATTTTGTTTAAAAAATCATGAGAAAATCGTATCGTGAAGTTAGTATCGCATCGGGAGTTGAGTGAATCGTTACATCCCTATACAATATGTATGATAATTGGATTAAAATATCCAAAAACACTAGTACAACGTTAAATATGCCAAATTATATTGGCTCAAATGTTTCCAAGAATGTTTCAATCCAGAGAAATAAGGGATTTTAACCAGGACACGGATGTGTCACTGACATCAAACCCGGGTTACCCTCCGGTGTTATTGTGTAGTAACCCCAAAGCTGCTTTAATATCTGATGTGTTTTATTAGACACTGTTTGGATCACTGATGGACAGAAACTAATGATTGTTCTCCAGCTCAACACAGTTAGTCTGATTGTGTAAATCTGCTGTTCTTGATTTACCGCCTAATATGATCTCGCTCACTGCAGTGTGAACAAGTGTCTCATAGTAACATCACTTTAACACACTCACATGTGTGTGATATGATAGAGCAGCGCTGTGTTAGCTCACACGTATGAGCGGCAGAATAAAAGTTTGTTTTGTATAAGCAACCTTTAGTCGCAAAAACTTACATATTGTGGCTTTAATTACATATATTTGAATGACATTAAACAGAATGTTCAACAAAAAACAAGTTCTGTCAGGACCACTATCGTCAAAGATGATTGATTGACTATTTAGCATATAGTTTGGATTGGCGGTATGGTTCTGTTCTGGGCAAGAACTCCCTGCAGTCTAGCATGGATGAGAACAGGGAGACAACCACCCTTAGGGTAACAGAACAGAACCAGCCTAATGTATTGCATATATCATTTATGTTGATAATTAACATACAAAATAATTCAGAAATTTAGTCTGATTCAAGGGGAATTAGAATACCAAATCCTGACTGACGAGAGGAGGAGCTGGGGGTGGAGGAGTGTAAATGAGCTCCGGAGAACGCAATAGCTGCTGATAGTACTGAAGGATGTGTGGTGATAGACGTATTCCTATAGGTAGATGTGATCAGCTGACAGACCGCTGAAGCGAGTTAGACTAACGTGACCTGCCAGAACTGACGCTATACGCTTAATTTTGTACCTCATAGAGTTTGACGATATCAGGCACGTGGTCTTTTTCCTCCAGTTTGCGCTGATGCCGGAGCAGCGCGTCCATGCAGTGATGGCAACAGCGCACGCGGTCCTCATCTTTCTCCTCCAGCACAGAGGTGACCGACGAGATGCTGCTAATGGAGCCGCGCCGAAGAGTCTGCTGCATCACCGGGCCTGTGCTTCCTGGAGAGCCGCTCTGGCCAGGAGCCCACAGCGCCTCCCTCGCCCCACTGGTCAATTTATCTGAAAGCACATTACAGTCCGTTCGGAAAATCTGACCCACCTGCTCAGGAGGACCCACAGGTAGTTAAAAGAACTAAATCACACTGAATCGCTTGAAAAAGTTAACGTCCAGAGTCAGCAGTCGAGCAATTAACTGTTCTCTCAAATGTGACTTGGTTTATTCTAAAGCCTATTGTGTAAAAGAAAAAGTCCCTAGGCATGCAGACGCTTCTACACACATTTGTGAAAGAATGGGTCGCTCTCAGGAGCTCAGTGAACTCAAGCGTGGGACCGGGATAGGTTACCACTAGGGGTGTAACGATACAACGTTAAGCGATATATCGCGATATAAAATGTGACGATATGTATCGTTGATGGAAACGATATGATTCGCAATATATAAATAGGCCTATATAGTTGTTTTATTCGAGGCTCAACTTGCTGTAGTAGGCCTATTTATAAGGTATAATTCACCCAAACACAAATGTACCACAAATGTAAATTCTGTCATCATGTACTCACCATCAAGTCGTTATTCGTTTAACTTCCAAACACAAATGAAGATTTTCTTTATGAAACCTGAGGGATTTCTGTCCCTCCATTTTTAAAGTCCATTCCTCTCAAACTTAAAAGATGCAAAAAATGTCAAAAATGCATCATAATAATAACTAATTGAGTGGTCTAATTCAAAGTCTTAAGTCTTCTGAAGAGACACAATGGCTTTATAATATGATTAATATATTTAACACGACGCGCATACTGTAGTAAACACGGATGTTCAAATGACTGAGTGACGTGCGAAAACAACATGAGAGGGAGTAAATGCAGGGAGTAATTCTTGGATGAGCTAAACATTTACAGTTTTAGAGCGGCCATTTTGACACACTTTCTTGAGATTAGAACTGTGATTGGCTGCATCTTCTGAAGTCCACGCGCTCTTCAAAGTGAAAGCGCAAACACTATTTAAAGCGGCACTCCTCCAAGTCAAAGCGCAAACACCATTTAAATCACTTAATCACATTTAGTTTTAGTAGTATGATTATTCAACGCAATTTAGATGGTTCACTCATACATACTGTATTAATAGAGAAATAGGCGGGACATAGCGAGCACGGGAGAGTTGCGAGCATGGGGTGAGATGCTGTCGGTATTGAAAGCACAAGTAATGTGTGAGGGGAAAAATAAAGTTTACGGAGTTTCAGTGACATTATTACATTAATAATCTTCAACGATACAACGTTCATTCATACAACAACTATACACAATGTTGAATATAATATAATAATGCATAGGGAGAATATTTGCTGGATCTGATAATAATGCACAAATAATATTATATATAATCATAATATAATAATAATATAATATTATTCTAATCATAATACAAAATAGTGTATATATTTATATATATATATATATATATATATATATAGATAGATAGATATATATATATTAGCAAAAATATAAAAAAATAGTTAAAAAAAACAACTATATTTCGGCTTAAAATATCGTGATACATATCATGTCGTGAGTTCAGTATCGAGATACATATCGAATCGTGACACGAGTGTATTGTTACAGCCCTAGTTGCCACCTGTGCAATAAGGCCATTCCTGACATTTCCTCACTACTAAATATTCCCACGCTCAACTGTTAGTGGGATTATAACACAGAGGAAGCGATTGGGAACAACAGCAACTCAGCCATGAAGTGAAATCCCAGAGCGGGGTCAGCGCATGCTGAGGGTCACAACTGTGAAAGAATTGAGTGTGAAACCATCAGGAACCCTTTAGTCTCCAGTGCCACCATTTCCCAGACCTGCAACCCACCTGGAGTCTCCAGAAGAGCAAGGTGTCAGGGTCTCCGAGACTTAAAGGGTTACTTCAGTGATTTAGCATTAAGCTTTGTATTTAAACTGGGTCATTTATGTAGCAGAAATGTGAAATTATTTTTGAATTTGGTGTCTTCTAGACAGAAAACACAGAAAATGTATTTTTATCTCATGGGGATAAAAGACAACAACTCCCAGAATGCACTTCACTGCCTTGCGAGGCAGGGCTACTGGTTTACTGCATCACTTGCCCACCGTTTTCATGAAATCAGTTCAGTTAGAGACACTACAATTAAACACTGAACGTGTGTGTTCAATATATTATGAGTGAGCCGATTGAGTGTCACGGCTCAGATTACATTCATCACATGAGCTGAAGTAATCGCGGGCGTATTCACAGCGCGTGATCAGTCTGGCGTGTGTTCAGTTCATGTCTTTGGAAGCTTAACTTTCATAGGAATTCAAAGAGAACAATCATTCGAATATTCTCCCGGGTTTATACTGATACAAAGCCATATGCTAAATCGCTGAAGTAACCCTTTAAGTTAGGGAAAGAAACCTAAAATCTGGCAGTAAGTTTTGGGAGTGAATTTTTAGTCCATCTCTGCAAAACAGACTTCCTCTGAAAATGAACTTCCAAAACTTACCGCCAGATTCTGGAAGATGAATTCTTCAAACAGTGGTACGAGAGGATGTGGTGCTGGTCCTTCAAGAGTCACACTCAGCCAATAAAAAAACACTTCAGCTTGTGATTCATATTAAATGGAGGTCCTTTTTTAGGATTCTTTCCCTTACTTAAGTCTCGGAGACCCTGACACCTTGCTCTTCTGGAGACTCCAGGTGGGTTGCAGGTCTGGAAAATGGTGGCACTGGAGACTAAAGGGTTTCTGATGGTTTCACACTCAGTTCTTTCACGAGTTCACACATTGAGTAAAGATTATGCGTATTTGGCGTGCTGTCCGGGGGTGGGCTCCGGGCTCTGAATTTTGGCCCGAACCCAGAACATTTCATGATGAAGTGAGTGTGTTATATTTTTACTCTATAAAGCTTTCTTCTCTTACTTGCACCTCCAAAAGGTTTTTGGTCCAATGAATTGTTAATAGAAGAATCAGTGCGTTTTGTAATTGTCCCATATAAAACTTTGACGGCACATTTAAAAATGGTATAATAAAATGTGCTAATTCACAACATTAATAGATCCTTTTTAAAATCACTTTGTCGAAGTTAACTTACCTTACGGATGGTTCTGAATGCTGAATCGATTCATTCAGTTCTAATAGTGCTTAATGCAAGTCTCGTTATTTAAACAACAATGAAGAACAAAAAATGCACTGAATCAGTATTTTTTCGTATTACTTTCATGTGAAATGTAATAATAACACGTAATAATTATGTACTTATGTCTGAGAACAATTTCTTAGCAACTAGGGATTGCACAAATATATAGCCTATTATATAGGCCTATGCTCTATACAGGCATCTGGCTACACAATGGTATTACTGGTATGCATTTTAATCCTTATTAACAAACATATACAAACATAATTTGGAATGTATGTATTTATTAATTAATTAATACCAGTAATACCAATGTTGCTTTTTAAAATTTGACTGGGGATTGAGGATTTCACCTAGGGCGTCAAAATGGCTAGAAACGGCCCTGTAAACATCACATTTTTATTTTTGGGTGAACTATCCCTTTAAATATTTAACATTAATAATAATAATAATAAATATTTGTTTCTTGAGCATCAAATCCTCATCTGAGAGTGATTAGTGAAGGATCATGTGACACTGAAGACTGGAGTAATGATGATAAATTCAGCTTTGATCACAGGAATAAATTGTATTTTATAATATATTCAAATAGTAAAAACTTATTTTAAATTGTAAAAATATTTCACGATAATACTGTTTTGCTGTATTTTAGATCAAATAAATGCATGCTTGATGAGCAGAAGAGACTTCTTTCAAACACATTGATAATATTAATGTTTCTAGACTTTTGATCGGTAGTGTGTATTACATAGAACCCCCTAAATGAGGAGCACCAGAGGGTTTAAACTCACACATCTAAACGTGAGTAACTCACATGCCAGTGTTAGAGGCAAAAACTCTGTGCACTTTCTGCACATAATGGACCCACAGAGCCGGCAATGGTGGCGGCGGTTGCGGATGTTGAATTTGCCCCCACAATCAGGACAAAACGGCACATCCTGGTCATTCACCCACGAAACCACCGATTTCTCAAGTGCTGAAAACACAAAGAAACAAAGCAGTCACATTTCCACTTATCACTTCAATGGTACGCTGCACATTTTTGATATTTCATTCACATACATCTTATTTGCGCTGCATCCATGCTGGTCCTGTCAAAGGAGGTTAGCTGGAAATCAAAAGCAGAAGCAGAAATGTAAAACATTTTGATTACATAGACAGTTCTATTAAAGATTTAACACAATATCTGAATTCATCAGACTGTTAAAGCTTGCTTATGTATGTGAATCCAGACACTTCTATGCTTTGCAAGCTCAAATGTTCCAAAACGGGACCACAATTCAAGTATTTGCTGCATTCCCAGCTTTGGCACAAGGTGCAATTGCATGAGCGCAAGCTGAAAACTCAGTTACTGTCTGACATGCCAAGTTTGGAGAGAATTTAGCCAAGCAAGTCTCTGGATTTTGTTTCAGGACCGGTCAAACCCATGACTAAATTGCTGGTGCATTGTCTGATTCGTTTATTAACATCCTTAATGTGATTGAATGTAACAATTACTGCTTCAGATGCAACTTATTTGCTACTTTGATTTATTTGTTGTGGCGGTTCAAGATATTGTTGCAAAAAAAGTACTTGATCTAGATTTTTATGTGACATATATAACGTGATAAAATTAAGCAATATCACAAGTTTTCATAAATTTCAGCATGATGGCAAACATGATATTGCTTTTATACAAACATTCAGTGATAATACAACAACAACAAAAATGTATACATTTGTAATTTTCCAATTCAAATGCATCTCTGTACCACCTCTGCTGTGCAAAGACTTAATTTGATTGGTAACGGCTCTACAAAGTGTCTCATTCTAATTATATTTATTGATTAAAAATACAAATTTAGGCGTTAATGTGGATCTTTATGAATTAAAGGAGTGCTGGTCTGGTCTTGGTCTTGACTCAATCTCGCCCTGCCTTGGTCTTGGTTATTTTAATGGAACATTGCAGTATTTTTGCACATAATTATTTAACCTGTCAATTGGAGTGATTTCCTTCTTGTCTTTATAGTTCGAAAAGTTCATTCAGGGTAAACTTGATCAGTGCAGTCGGCAATATATAATGAGGAGGAGCAATGCTAGAGCCTTTATATAAACATGTCAAATGACCCAGGGTTTAGAGTGACCCAGGGTTTAGAGTGACCCAGGGTTTAGAGTGATCCAGGGTTTAGAGTGACCCAGGGTTTAGAGTGATCCAGGGTTTAGAGTGACCCAGGGTTTAGAGTGTCCCAGGGTTTAGAGTGATCCAGGGTTTAGAGTGATCCAGGGTTTAGAGTGACCCAGGGTTTAGAGTGATCCAGGGTTTAGAGTGACCCAGGGTTTAGAGTGACCCAGGGTTTAGAGTGACCCAGGGTTTAGAGTGACCCAGGGTTTAGAGTGACCCAGGGTTTAGAGTGATCCAGGGTTTAGAGTGACCCAGGGTTTAGAGTGATCCAGGGTTTAGAGTGATCCAGGGTTTAGAGTAACGAGGGTTTAGAGTGTCCCAGGGTTTAGAGTGACCCAGGGTTTAGAGTAACGCAGGGTTTAGAGTAACGCAGGGTTTAGAGTGACCCAGGGTTTAGAGTGATCCAGGGTTTAGACTGACCCAGGGTTTAGAGTAACGAGGGTTTAGAGTGTCCCAGGGTTTAGAGTGACCCAGGGTTTAGAGTAACGCAGGGTTTAGAGTAACGCAGGGTTTAGAGTGACCCAGGGTTTAGAATGACCCAGGGTTTAGAGTGACCCAGGGTTTAGAGTAACGCAGGGTTTAGAGTGACCCAGGGTTTAGAGTGATCCAGGGTTTAGAGTGACCCAGGGTTTAGAGTAACGCAGGGTTTAGAGTGACCCAGGGTTTAGAGTGTCCCAGGGTTTAGAGTGTCCCAGGGTTTAGAGTGATCCAGGGTTTAGAGTGTCCCAGGGTTTAGAGTGATCCAGGGTTTAGAGTGTCCCAGGGTTTAGAGTGATCCAGGGTTTAGAGTGACCCAGGGTTTAGAGTAACGCAGGGTTTAGAGTGACCCAGGGTTTAGAGTGTCCCAGGGTTTAGAGTGTCCCAGGGTTTAGAGTGTCCCAGGGTTTAGAGTGTCCCAGGGTTTAGAGTGTCCCAGGGTTTAGAGTGTCCCAGGGTTTAGTGATCCAGGGTTTAGAGTGACGCAGGGTTTAGAGTGACCCAGGGTTTAGAGTGATCCAGGGTTTAGAGTGACCCAGGGTTTAGAGTAACACAGGGTTTAGAGTGACCCAGGGTTTAGAGTGATCCAGGGTTTAGAGTGACCCAGGGTTTAGAGTATTGCAGGGTTTAGAGTATTGCAGGGTTTAGAGTGACCCAGGGTTTAGAGTGTCCCAGGGTTTAGAGTGTCCCAGGGTTTAGAGTGACCCAGGGTTTAGAGTGATCCAGGGTTTAGAGTGATCCAGGGTTTAGAGTGATCCAGGGTTTAGAGTGATCCAGGGTTTAGAGTAACGCAGGGTTTAGAGTGATCCAAGGTTTAGAGTGATCCAGGGTTTAGAGTGATCCAGGGTTTAGAGTGACCCAGGGTTTAGAGTGTCCCAGGGTTTAGAGTGATCCAGGGTTTAGAGTAACGCAGGGTTTAGAGTAACGCAGGGTTTAGAGTGATCCAAGGTTTAGAGTGATCCAGGGTTTAGAGTAACGCAGGGTTTAGAGTGACCCAGGGTTTAGAGTGTCCCAGGGTTTAGAGTGATCCAGGGTTTAGAGTGATCCAGGGTTTAGAGTGACCCAGGGTTTAGAGTATTGCAGGGTTTAGAGTGTCCCAGGGTTTAGAGTGTCCCAGGGTTTAGTGATCCAGGGTTTAGAGTGACCCAGGGTTTAGAGTGATTCAGGGTTTAGAGTGATCCAGGGTTTAGAGTGATCCAGGGTTTAGAGTGATCCAGGGTTTAAAGTGATCCAGGGTTTAGAGTGATCCAGGGTTTAGAGTAACGCAGGGTTTAGAGTGTCCCAGGGTTTAGAGTGTCCCAGGGTTTAGAGTGTCCCAGGGTTTAGAGTGTCCCAGGGTTTAGAGTGTCCCAGGGTTTAGAGTGACCCAGGGTTTAGAGTGATCCAGGGTTTAGAGTGTCCCAGGGTTTAGAGTGTCCCAGGGTTTAGAGTGACCCAGGGTTTAGAGTGACCCAGGGTTTAGAGTGACCCAGGGTTTAGAGTGTCCTAGGGTTTAGAGTGTCCCAGGGTTTAGAGTGATCCAGGGTTTAGAGTGATCCAGGGTTTAGAGTGTCCCAGGGTTTAGAGTGATCCAGGGTTTAGAGTGTCCCAGGGTTTAGAGTGTCCCAGGGTTTAGAGTGATCCAGGGTTTAGAGTGTCCCAGGGTTTAGAGTGACCCAGGGTTTAGAGTGATCCAGGGTTTAGAGTGATACATTGTTTAGAGTGTCCCAGGGTTTAGAGTGTCCCAGGGTTTAGAGTGTCCCAGGGTATAGAGTGACCCAGGGTATAATGACCCAGGGTTTAGAGTGTCCCAGGGTATAGAGTGACCCAGGGTTTAGAGTGATCCAGGGTTTAGAGTGACCCAGGGTTTAGAGTGTCCCAGGGTTTAGAGTGACCCAGGGTTTAGAGTGACCCAGGGTTTAGAGTGACCCAGGGTTTAGAGTGTCCCAGGGTTTAGAGTGTCCCAGGGTTTAGAGTGACCCAGGGTTTAGAGTGACCCAGGGTTTAGAGTGATCCAGGGTTTAGAGTGACCCAGGGTTTAGAGTGTCCCAGGGTTTAGAGTGACCCAGGGTTTAGAGTGACCCAGGGTTTAGAGTGACCAGGGTTTAGAGTGACCCAGGGTTTAGAGTGTCCCAGGGTTTAGAGTGTCCCAGGGTTTAGAGTGTCCCAGGGTTTAGAGTGATCCAGGGTTTAGAGTGACCCAGGGTTTAGAGTGATCCAGGGTTTAGAGTGACCCAGGGTTTAGAGTGACCCAGGGTTTAGAGTGTCCCAGGGTTTAGAGTGATCCAGGGTTTAGAGTGTCCCAGGGTATAGAGTGACCCAGGGTATAGTGACCCAGGGTTTAGAGTGACCCAGGGTTTAGAGTGACCCAGGGTATAGAGTGACCCAGGGTATAGTGACCCAGGGTTTAGAGTGACCCAGGGTTTAGAGTGACCCAGGGTATAGAGTGACCCAGGGTTAACTAGTTCAGGTATGAAAGGCCTTTTGAGTACTTTTTAGGTTTGTTAAAAGTATGCATTTAATTGCATCCAAATTAAAAGTTTGTGTTTACATAATATATGTGTGTGTACTTCTGTGTATAATTATTAGGTATATTTTAATACATCCACATGCATGTATATATTTAAGAAAAATAATAATTATATATATATATTTCTTTAAAAAAATATATGTATGTATGTGTGTGTATTCAAATATACCTAATAATTATACACGGTACACACACATATATTATGTAAACACAAACTTTCATTTTGTAACACAAGAACATACGTTAAAGTGTCCATATAATGCTTTTTCTAATATTCCCTTTCTTGCAGTGCATAATAGACCCTTTTGTGAAGATCAAAGTGAACAACAAATGAAGTTATTGTCACCTAAAAGAAAGAAAACTGGCTAAAAACGAGTCTTCAGCAATTCCTGTCTCACTTACTGTTACAAACCTATGTAATAATTAGCGGTGGACATAGATACATTTTTTTAATCTAGATTAATCTCACTGTGATCTTGAAATTAATCTAGATTAAAATGGCTCATTTGAATTCTGCCGAAGGCATTCAGAATATGTGTGCTACCCAAATAATGACTGGTGCTTTCACACTTGGTTCGATTGCCTGGACCGAACCAGAGTTCGATTGCTCCCTGGACCGTGTTCATATTATATTACTTGGGTCCGAAACCAGGGTGTGTTTGTGTCATCAAAGCTGCAGCTGTTTACCCCGTTACTTGGTAACGACGTCGAGCGAGAAGGTGGCAAAATGAATAGCGTTGTTTTCCTAACTTTTTTATTTTTGAACCGTTGATTTAGTTACCAAAGCTTCAGTACGTAATGGCAATTGCGTCTATCTGCCGCAAATGTACTGCAAAAGCTGACGTAGGCATACACACAGGTTTCAAAGACTCGTTCTCGCTCCCTACAGTGCAATTCGGCTAGGTAGCTACCGCGCAAAAATATCACGGTGAAAGTCATCATAGCTTGCGTAATATAGACCCAGCTCCCAACCCAACTTTGAGAATAGATTAATGGCGATATTTTTTTTATCGCCCAATAAGTCTCACTTTAACGCAGCACGTTAACGCCGATAACGCCCCACCACTAGTAATAATGTAACAGATTTGCATAATGCCTGCCTCTGGTCTTGATTGGCTGAGCAGTGTCTCTTAGCCCCGCCCTCACTCACTGTAGTCGTCTCTGAGACTGGAAGAGTTTGGTTGGTGTTGTTCATGTGGAGAAGATGTTTCTGCTGCATAAGCAAATCCACTTTGATGAGATTGAGACGGTAAAACCCACGCCATCGTTACTGCTCGTATCACTGTGTATCAAGAGCTGAGATTCAGATATGGTAATGAGTGCTTTCTGACCAATCACAGCAGACTGAGTCATCTGACCAATCAGAGCAGAGCTGCACTCAGAGAGGCGGGGTTTAGAGACTGAATTTTCGAATAAACCGTTTTCATGCTCTTTGAGAAATGTGGTGATGTGCAATATATGAGAAAAGTGTTTTGTTGACCTTTGATGCATGTAAACTTATTGTAGGATAGTCAAACTAAATTATGAACCTTTAAAGTAGCATAATAGGGGCACTTTAAACATTCAACAGAGCTATGCACTTGCCTAGAGTACATCAACAATCACGAAAGATTAAATGAATAGGAGCGCAATGCTCAAACATTCACCTTTTCCAGTCGTATGATGCATTTATTGACTTCAATAACATAATGGTCGATTCTTGCAGCTCTTTGCTTCTTGAAAGAATCCAGGTGACTGCGGGTGGCTCCTGTTTTAACAGAAGACATATTACAGTCTGTCAATGACAGCTGACTGTAGTCAACACCCAATGATCCAGGAACAGCTTGAATGCATGTACAGTAACACTACCAACATTTACCTGAACAGCTCTGAAAGCAATGTGAATGACTTCTTGAAGAATGTTAAACATCTGTCTTTGGCAGTAAGGGTCTTACCGAGCTCCTGCGGCTCCCACATGTACGGGTCCACTCCTCCATAATAAAAGGATTCATAGCCGCTGTCTGTCCGCTCATCTCCGTCCCGCTTTAACAGCTTGTCTTTGGCTTTCTTTGCCTTTTGCACCAGGCCTGAGGAACAATGAACAATACAACTGAATGTCACTTACTAATGAAATAAAATTAACCAAATGGTGTGTGCCCCGATTAATGCTATTTTAAAGGTTCTAGTTTTGTTTTAAATTCTCCTACAATAGGTTTATATGCATTCAATGTAAAAAAAAAAATACAGCTTTTCTCAGTGTCTGAAACTGTTCGATCAACGACTCAGTCTCTCTAAACTCCGCCCTTCCGAGAGGCTGCTCTGCTGTGATTGGTCAGAAAGCACTCATTATCATATCTGAATCTCAGCTCTTGATACACAGTGATACGAGCAGTAACGATGGCGTGGGTTTTACCGTCTCAATCTCATCAAAGTGGATTTGCTTATGCAGCAGAAACATCTCCTCCACATGAACAACACCAACCAAACTCTTCCAGTCTCAGAGACGACTACAGTGAGTGAGGGCGGGGCTAAGAGACACTGCTCAGCCAATCAAAGACCAATAACACTCCTATGTCTCCTTCCATTAAACATAATGGCTGGGGGTGGCTGGGATATACATAATCCCAACATACATGGCATACTTTTTGGAATGACTTATCACGAGAGGAAAAAAATATTTTTTAGTCGCATAACACAGGGTTCTTGCAGGTTTCAACAATTCAAATTTAAGACTTTTTAAGACCTTTTTAAGACCATTATGAATTAAATTTAAGACCTATATCGCGCAATTAAAAAACGTACAGAATGAAATACAGAATTATAAATTTACTAAGGACATTTATTTAAATTGAACAAAGTATCAGTAAACTTGCACTCACAGGTTACTTTAAAAAAATTTTTAATCAAAATTATTTTGGTGGTATTAGGTTGCTTTCACTTTAAGACCTACTGTAATGCGCAGATCCAATACTGACACACGTCCCAAACTGTTTTACACACAACATACCCACCAATATGGGCATAGGGATAATGTGTGTGTTTGATCATCTCGCGCGAGCGCTGACAGACGGGAAGCACACGTACTAAATCCACAGACAGTCTGATATCGGTCCGTGATTTAGATCGCTTTTATTAACTATTTTTAGTGCGCAATCGCTTTGCCCGGTCCTTGGCGTTTACGCGAGACGTCAGGTGAGAAAGATTCCCCCTTCACTTTCACAATCGCAAAACTGGAGAACTAATTTAGCTGAAGAATAAAATCAGTTTTATTTGTCTGTGGTACAATCCGAAAGAGACTCGAGCCAATAACACGAAAGCTGATTGGCTGCAATATAAGATGCATGCTGGACTCATTTGTAGTTGTAATACAGCGAACTATAGTTGGACTAGCGAAAGAAAGAACTACAACTAGACATGTGCCGATATTCGGTAATGCGATATATCACGATAATGAATATGCACAATATTGTTATCGTGGGCACTTCGAAATACCGTAAATAATAATTTATTAACAAATAAATGATTTTATAATGCATTAAAGAATACTTTGCCCATCAACCGTATAAAATGCTCAACACCGCTGTATTCTGCATCAAAGGGACACGCGCTCAGATGTAAATAAGCCCTAAGTGCATGAGAAGCACGTGAACGAGTGAAGGAGACGACACGCTGAATGAAGTGCAGTTCACTCTCTGACAGCAGAGGGCGCTGATGGGACTGCAGAATGCAGCGGTTACCCCGGAAACCACACAAACAAAGCAATTGCGCTAGTGAAGTTTTTCAAATGCAATTCATTTTTAGTAATTTCAATGTTGTTCATCACAGCACCAAATACTTAATACTTAAAGACTTAACAGGCTATTTATTTTCAAACTTAAACATTTTTATATTTTAAATTTGGACTACAGCATGCCCTAATGATTAGACATTTTCTGATTATTTGTTATTGTTCAGTAAAACTTTGAGACATAAGGCTTCATTAGTTAACATGTTAATTCATTATTACCAAACAGATGTATTTCTTAACTAACTTTAAAAAGAAAACTTTCTGTAACAAATGTAGCTATTGCTCAATCTTCGTTAATGCATTAAATAATGAGACCTTATTGTAACGTTTTACCTGTTGTTCTTTATAGCATAATTCTTTTGCACTTAAAATTTAACTTTTATATATTTTTGGTGCATTGTATTATTGTATTTAAACATGCAGAGTTATTTTTGCTATTACAAAAAGAGTTCTTAAACCTGTTATACTATTACAACACTTTTTGCAATATCGTGATAATACCATATACCGTGATAAAAGCTTCAGCAATTAATCGCAACATGAAAAATTACCGGCACATGCCTAACTACAACACCACGGAATAAACACACATATACACACACTAAAGCGCTGCGGGAGCACTTCAACATCAGAGGTAGCGTTACATGGACGTAGGGAAATTAAGACCTGTTTAAAATTATTTAAGATCTAGAACTCAATACTCAAGACTTTTTAAGGCCTTAAATTTAGATTTTTAAATTTGAGACGTTTTAAGACCCCGCGGGAACCCTGATTAATTAATGGAAGTTAATGGAAACGCTGTCATTACGCAATAGTTTTTATCGACATTTAGAAAATATCTCAAATAGTTTTTCGTGGCATGAGATCTCGTCGCACCCCTACTTGAGGGTGAGTCAATTATGGGATAATTTTCACTTTTGAGTGAACTATCCCTTTAATTCCAACTTACTTTTCAGCTGACCACTGACGTGCCGGTTGTCTCCGGAGTGCTCCTCTTCATAATGGCCCTGTAGCTGGTAGAACGACTGAAGGTCCTTCAAACACAGTGGGCAGAGGAAGCCCTCCTTCACCTCAGCCGAGTCTTCTAATGAGGGTGCGTAGATGGAGGCCATCAGGGTTGGGAAGTGAGAGGATGGATCCAATGCTTCTGAGATTATGATGCACCTGTTTGACAGCACCGGCCACCCCAGACCCGCCCCATCACTCAAACAATAAAACAAAATATTAATATTTCATATGCAATTATATGACATTTCAAAAATGTTTAAATACAACAAAAGACCACTAGGTCTTAAAGGGATAGTTCACCTAAAAAGAGTTCACCGGACCATTGAAAGCACCCATTGACTTCCATAGTAGGAAAAAATAAACACTATGGAAGTCAGTGGGACTTCTGGTTACCAACATTCACTAAAGTATCTTCTTTTGTGAGGGAGAGGAAAGAAACTCATACAGGTTTGGAACAACATGAGGATGAGTAAATGATGACAATTTAACTTTTGGGGTGAACTGTCCCTTTAAGGCAGATCACAATACCAACTGAACATCATTTATATGGAGGATATTATATAACGACAACATCTACAGTACCCGTTAGAGGAAATTTTAATTTTTGAAGGTCTGGTTTCATTCCTGTTATCTACATGTTAACTAAAACTCACTACTTCGCTAATTAGCAGTCCCATTGTGAGTGATTTAACAGCTTTTTCTTAGCTTAGCATCTCTATTATGTGGATTTTTACATCAAACCTTTTTTTATCTCCACTTAAGAAAGTATCTTTTCCGTTATTGTGGGTTAACTTATAGGAATAAGCGTGCCAGTTGTCCTCTATTGTAAACATCCTTGCCCGTGTATAATAGTTTGTAAACAGGCCTAGCCTAAACACACTGACAGATGATAAAACAACACGCTCATCTACCTTATTTCTTAGCGACAAGCTTTCGGTTTTCTTAACATCCTCGTAAGAGTGAATGCTTAGAGATATGAAGAATAAAAGCCCTTCAAATGGAGAGTAAAGCGGTGATCATAAGGATGATCGTGTGACTCGGTCGGTTCACTAGGCGTGATCACAGGAACACTGAGCTGCGCATGCGCGTCACATCAGCGTGTCAAAATAAAAGTCCCCTCTTAAAGTCCCCATTAAATCAAAATTAACGTTTTTGGGATTTTATGTAAACATGTTAGTCTTACTGTTATTTATAAGCTAGTGTGCTCCAAAACAATGACAAAATTCGCAATTAGAAGATGTAAGTCACTCTGCACTTCAGATTTTCTGTCTAATCAAATACTCTCTAGAATCTGAAGCCCCGCCCCCTACATTATAAACAGACGCTGATGCTGCAGCTGAAAGCGTTCAATTGTTCACACATTTACTTTTTTCTACATGGTGAATGGCACAGTGCACTATATAGGGGATAGGGGACGATTCAGACAGTGCACTATATAGGGATATGGAATGATCAGACAGTGCACTATGTAGGGGATATGGAACAATCAGACAGTGCACTATATAGGGGATAGGGAACGATCTGACAGTGCACTATATAGGGGATATGGAACGATCAGACAGTGCACTATATAGGGGATATGGAACGATCAGACAGTGCTCTATATAGGGGATAGGGAACGATCAGACAGTGCACTATATAGGGGATAGGGAACGATCAGACAGTGCACCATATAGGGATATGGAACGATCAGACAGTGCACTTTATAGGAGATAGGGAACAATCAGACAGTGCACTATATAGGATATAGGGAACAATCAGACAGTGCACTATATAGGGATATGGAACGATCAGACAGTGCACTATATATAGGATAGGAACGATCAGACAGTGCACTATATAGGGATAGGGAACGACCAGACAGTGGACTATATAGGGATAGGGAACGATCAGACAGTGCACTATATAGGGATAGGGAATGATCAGACAGTGCACTATATAGGGATAGGGAACGATCTGACAGTGCACTATATAGGGATATGGAACGATCTGACAGTGCACTATATAGGGATATGGAACGATCAGACAGTGCACTATATAGGGGATATGGAACGATCAGACAGTGCTCTATATAGGGATAGGAACGATCAGACAGTGCACTATATAGGGATAGGAACGATCAGACAGTGCACCATATAGGGGATATGGAACGATCAGACAGTGCACTTTATAGGAGATAGGGAACAATCAGACAGTGCACTATATAGGATATAGGAACAATCAGACAGTGCACTATATAGGGGATATGGCGATCAGACAGTGCACTATATAGGGGATATGGAAGCGATCAGACAGTGCACTATATATAGGATAGGAGCGATCAGACAGTGCACTATATAGGGATAGGGAACGACCAGACAGTGGACTATATAGGGGATGAGGAACGATCAGACAGTGCACTTTATAGGGGATATGGAACGATCTGACAGTGCACTATATAGGGATATGGAACGATCAGACAGTGCACTATATAGGGGATATGGAACGATCAGACAGTGCTCTATATAGGGATAGGAACGGTCAGACAGTGCACTATATAGGGATAGGGAACGATCAGACAGTGCACTTTATAGGGATATGGAACGATCAGACAGTGCACTATATAGGGATATGGAACGATCAGACAGTGCACTATATAGGGGATATGGAACGATCAGACAGTGCTCTATATAGGGATAGGGAACGATCAGACAGTGCTCTATATAGGGATAGGAGCGATCAGACAGTGCACTTTATAGGGGATAGGAACGATCAGACAGTGCACTTTATAGGGATATGGAACGATCAGACAGTACACTATATAGGGGATATGGAACGATCAGACAGTGCACTAAATAGGGGATATGGAACGATCAGACAGTGCTCTATATAGGGATAGGAACGATCAGACAGTGCACTATATAGGAGATAGGAACGATCAGACAGTGCACTATATAGGAGATAGGAACGATCAGACAGTGCACTATATAGGGATATGGAACGATCAGACAGTGCACTTTATAGGGGATATGGAACGATCAGACAGTACACTATATAGGGGATATGGAACGATCAGACAGTGCACTTTATAGGGGATAGGAACGATCAGACAGTGCACTTTATAGGAGATAGGGAACGATCAGACAGTGTACTTTATAGGAGATAGGGAACGATCAGACAGTGCACTATATAGGATATAGGGAACAATCAGACAGTGCACTATATAGGGGATATGGAACGATCAGACAGTGCACTTTATAGGAGATAGGGAACAATCAGACAGTGCACTATATAGGAGATAGGGAACAATCAGACAGTGCACTATATAGGGATATGGAACGATCAGACAGCGCACTATATAGGGATATGGAACAATCAGACAGTGCTCTATATAGGGATATGGAACGATCAGACAGTGCACTTTATAGGAGATAGGAACGATCAGACTGTGTACTTTATAAGGGATAGGATCGGTCAGACAGTGCACTAAATAGGGATAGGAACCATCAGATGGTGCACTATATAGGGGACAGGGAACGATTATACGGTGCACTAAATAGGGATAGGGAACGATCAGAGTGTACTATATAGGGGACAGGGAACGATTATACGGTGCACTATATAGGGTATAGGGAACGATCAGAGTGTACTATATAGGGACAGGGAACGATTATACGGTGCACTATATAGGGATAGGAACGATCAGAGTGTACTATATAGGGATAGGGAACGATCAGACAGTGCACTATATAGGGATAGGGAACGATCAGACAGAGCACTATATAGGGATAAGGAACAATCAGAGTGTACTATATAGGGGATAGGAAGCCATCAGACAGTGCACTATGTAGGGATAGGGAACGATCAGACAGTGTACTATATAGGAGACAGGAACGATTAGAGTGTACTTTATAGGGATAGGGAACAATTAGAGTGTACTATATAGGGATTGGGAACGATCAGACAGAGCACTATGTAGGGATAGGAACGATCAGACAGTGTACTATATAGGGATAGGAACGATCAGAGTGTACTTTATAGGGATAGGAACGATTAGAGTGTACTATATAGGGGATAGGAAGCTATCAGACAGTGCACTATATAGGGGATAGGGAACGATCAGAGTGTACTATATAGGGGATAGGGAACGATCAGACAGTGCACTATATAGGGATAGGAACGATTAGAGTGTACTATATAGGGATAGGAACGATCAGACAGAGCACTATATAGGGATAAGGAACAATCAGAGTGTACTATATAGGGGATAGGAAGCTATCAGACAGTGCACTATGTAGGGATAGGAACGATCAGACAGTGTACTATATAGGGACAGTGATCGATTAGAGTGTACTATATAGGGGATAGGGAACGATCAGACAGTGTACTATATAGGGTATAGGGAACGATCAGAGTGTACTTTATAGGGGATAGGGAACGATCAGACAGTGCATTATATAGGGAAAGGGAACGATCAGAGTGTACTATATAGGGATAGGGAACGATCAGACAGTGCACTATATAGGGATATGGAACGATCAGACAGTGCACTTTATAGGGGATAAGGAACGATCAGACAGTGCACTATATAGGGATAAGGAACGATCAGACAGTGCACTATATAGGGGATATGGAACGATCAGACAGTGTACTTTATAAGGGATAGGGATCGGTCAGACAGTGCACTATATAGGAGATAGGAACGATCAAACAGTGCACTAAATAGGGGATAGGGAACGATCAGATGGTGCACTATATAGGGACAGGAACGATTATACGGTGCACTATATAGGGATAGGAACGATCAGAGTGTACTATATAGGGATAGGAACGATCAGACAGTGCACTATATAGGGATAGGGATTGATCAGACAGTGCACTGTAAAGGGGATAGGTAACAATCAGACAGTGCACTATATAGGGAATGGGGAACGATCAGACACTGCACTATATAGGGGATAGGGAACGATCAGAGTGTACTATATAGGGATAGGGATTGATCAGACAGTGCAATGTAAAGGGATAGGGAACAATCAGTGCACTATATAGGAGATAGGGAATGATCAGAGTGTACTATATAGGGATAGGGATTGATCAGACAGTTTACTGTAAAGGGATAGGGAACAATCAGTGCATTATATAGGGATAGGGAACGATCAGAGTGTACCATATAGGGGATAAGATCAGACAGTGCACTGTATAGGGATAGGAAAGATCAGACAGTGCATTGTATAGGGATAGGGATTGATCAGACAGTGCACTGTATAGGGATAGGGAATGATCAGACAGTGCACTATATAGGGATAGGGAATGATCAGACAGTGCACTATATAGGGATAGGGAACGATCAGACAGTGCACTATATAGGGGATAGGGAAACGATCAGACAGTGCACTATATAGGGATAGGAACGACCAGAGACAGTGGACTATATAGGGGATAGGGAACGATCAGACAGTGCACTTTATAGGGGATATGGAACGATCTGACAGTGCACTATATAGGGGATATGGAACGATCAGACAGTGCACTATATAGGGATATGGAACGATCAGACAGTGCTCTATATAGGGATAGGAACGGTCAGACAGTGCACTATATAGGGATAGGGAACGATCAGACAGTGCACTTTATAGGGGATATGGAACGATCAGACAGTGCACTATATAGGGGATATGGAACGATCAGACAGTGCACTATATAGGGGATATGGAACGATCAGACAGTGCTCTATATAGGGATAGGAACGATCAGACAGTGCTCTATATAGGGGATAGGAGCGATCAGACAGTGCACTTTATAGGGATAGGGAACGATCAGACAGTGCACTTTATAGGGATATGGAACGATCAGACAGTACACTATATAGGGATATGGAACGATCAGACAGTGCACTAAATAGGGGATATGGAACGATCAGACAGTGCTCTATATAGGGATAGGGAACGATCAGACAGTGCACTATATAGGAGATAGGAACGATCAGACAGTGCACTATATAGGAGATAGGGAACGATCAGACAGTGCACTATATAGGGATATGGAACGATCAGACAGTGCACTTTATAGGGGATATGGAACGATCAGACAGTACACTATATAGGGATATGGAACGATCAGACAGTGCACTTTATAGGGGATAGGGAAACGATCAGACAGTGCACTTTATAGGAGATAGGGAACGATCAGACAGTGTACTTTATAGGAGATAGGGAACGATCAGACAGTGCACTATATAGGATATAGGGAACAATCAGACAGTGCACTATATAGGGATATGGAACGATCAGACAGTGCACTTTATAGGAGATAGGAACGATCAGACAGTGCACTATATAGGAGATAGGGAACAATCAGACAGTGCACTATATAGGGATATGGAACGATCAGACAGCGCACTATATAGGGATATGGAACAATCAGACAGTGCTCTATATAGGGATATGGAACGATCAGACAGTGCACTTTATAGGAGATAGGAACGATCAGACTGTGTACTTTATAAGGGATAGGATCGGTCAGACAGTGCACTAAATAGGGATAGGAACGATCAGATGGTGCACTATATAGGGGACAGGGAACGATTATACGGTGCACTAAATAGGATAGGAACGATCAGAGTGTACTATATAGGGGACAGGAACGATTATACGGTGCACTATATAGGGTATAGGGAACGATCAGAGTGTACTATATAGGGGACAGGGAACGATTATACGGTGCACTATATAGGGATAGGAAACGATCAGAGTGTACTATATAGGGGATAGGGAACGATCAGACAGTGCACTATATAGGGGATAGGAACGATCAGACAGAGCACTATATAGGGATAAGGAACAATCAGAGTGTACTATATAGGGGATAGGAAGCTATCAGACAGTGCACTATGTAGGGGATAGGGAACGATCAGACAGTGTACTATATAGGAGACAGGAACGATTAGAGTGTACTTTATAGGGATAGGGAACAATTAGAGTGTACTATATAGGGGATTGGGACGATCAGACAGAGCACTATGTAGGGGATAGGGAAACGATCAGACAGTGTACTATATAGGGATAGGAACGATCAGAGTGTACTTTATAGGGGATAGGAACGATTAGAGTGTACTATATAGGGATAGGAAGCTATCAGACAGTGCACTATATAGGGATAGGGAACGATCAGACAGAGCACTATATAGGGGATAAGGAACAATCAGAGTGTACTATATAGGGGATAGGAAGCTATCAGACAGTGCACTATGTAGGGATAGGAGCGATCAGACAGTGTACTATATAGGAGACAGGGAACGATTAGAGTGTACTTTATAGGATAGGGAACAATTAGAGTGTACTATATAGGGATTGGGAACGATCAGACAGAGCACTATGTAGGGGATAGGAACGATCAGACAGTGTACTATATAGGGGATAGGAACGATCAGAGTGTACTTTATAGGATAGGGAACGATTAGAGTGTACTATATAGGGATAGGAAGCTATCAGACAGTGCACTATATAGGGATAGGGAACGATCAGAGTGTACTATATAGGGGATAGGGAACGATCAGACAGTGCACTATATAGGGGATAGGGAACGATTAGAGTGTACTATATAGGGGATAGGGAACGATCAGACAGAGCACTATATAGGGATAAGGAACAATCAGGTGTACTATATAGGATAGGAAGCTATCAGACAGTGCACTATGTAGGGGATAGGGAACGATCAGACAGTGTACTATATAGGGACAGTGATCGATTAGAGTGTACTATATAGGGGATAGGGAACGATCAGACAGTGTACTATATAGGGTATAGGGAATGATCAGAGTGTACTTTATAGGGGATAGGAACGATCAGACAGTACATTATATAGGAAGGGAACGATCAGAGTGTACTATATAGGGGATAGGGAACGATCAGACAGTGCACTATATAGGGGATATGGAACGATCAGACAGTGCACTTTATAGGGATAAGGAACGATCAGACAGTGCACTATATAGGGATAAGGAACGATCAGACAGTGCACTTTATAGGGGATATGGAACGATCAGACAGTGTACTTTATAAGGGATAGGGATCGGTCAGACAGTGCACTATATAGGAGATAGGGAACGATCAGACAGTGCACTAAATAGGGGATAGGGAACGATCAGATGGTGCACTATATAGGGGACAGGGAACGATTATATGGTGCACTATATAGGGGATAGGGAACGATCAGAGTGTACTATATAGGGATAGGAACGATCAGACAGTGCACTATATAGGGATAGGGATTGATCAGACAGTGCACTGTAAAGGGGATAGGTAACAATCAGACAGTGCACTATATAGGGAATGGGGAACGATCAGACACTGCACTATATAGGGGATAGGGAACGATCAGAGTGTACTATATAGGGGATAGGGATTGATCAGACAGTGCAATGTAAAGGGATAGGGAACAATCAGTGCACTATATAGGAGATAGGGAATGATCAGAGTGTACTATATAGGGATAGGGATTGATCAGACAGTTTACTGTAAAGGGATAGGGAACAATCAGTGCATTATATAGGGGATAGGGAACGATCAGAGTGTACCATATAGGGATAGGGAAAGATCAGACAGTGCACTGTATAGGGATAGGGAAAGATCAGACAGTGCATTGTATAGGGATAGGGATTGATCAGACAGTGCACTGTATAGGGATAGGGAATGATCAGACAGTGCACTATATAGGGGATAGGGAATGATCAGACAGTGCACTATATAGGGATAGGGAACGATCAGACAGTGCACTATATAGGGATAGGGAACGATCAGACAGTGCACTATATAGGGATAGGGAACGACCAGACAGTGGACTATATAGGGGATAGGGAACGATCAGACAGTGCACTTTATAGGGGATATGGAACGATCTGACAGTGCACTATATAGGGATATGGAACGATCAGACAGTGCACTATAGGGGATATGGAACGATCAGACAGTGCTCTATATAGGGATAGGAACGGTCAGACAGTGCACTATATAGGGATAGGGAACGATCAGACAGTGCACTTTATAGGGGATATGGAACGATCAGACAGTGCACTATATAGGGATATGGAACGATCAGACAGTGCACTATATAGGGATATGGAACGATCAGACAGTGCTCTATATAGGGATAGGGAACGATCAGACAGTGCTCTATATAGGGATAGGAGCGATCAGACAGTGCACTTTATAGGGGATAGGAACGATCAGACAGTGCACTTTATAGGGGATATGGAACGATCAGACAGTACACTATATAGGGATATGGAACGATCAGACAGTGCACTAAATAGGGGATATGGAACGATCAGACAGTGCTCTATATAGGGATAGGAACGATCAGACAGTGCACTATATAGGAGATAGGAACGATCAGACAGTGCACTATATAGGAGATAGGGAACGATCAGACAGTGCACTATATAGGGATATGGAACGATCAGACAGTGCACTTTATAGGGGATATGGAACGATCAGACAGTACACTATATAGGGATATGGAACGATCAGACAGTGCACTTTATAGGGATAGGGAACGATCAGACAGTGCACTTTATAGGAGATAGGAACGATCAGACAGTGTACTTTATAGGAGATAGGAACGATCAGACAGTGCACTATATAGGATATAGGGAACAATCAGACAGTGCACTATATAGGGATATGGAACGATCAGACAGTGCACTTTATAGGAGATAGCGATCAGACAGTGCACTATATAGGAGATAGGGAACAATCAGACAGTGCACTATATAGGGATATGGAACGATCAGACAGCGCTATATAGGGATATGGAACAATCAGACAGTGCACTATATAGGGGATATGGAACGATCAGACAGTGCACTTTATAGGAGATAGGGAACGATCAGACTGTGTACTTTATAAGGGATAGGATCGGTCAGACAGTGCACTAAATAGGGATAGGGAACGATCAGATGGTGCACTATATAGGGACAGGGAACGATTATAATGGTGCACTAAATAGGGATAGGGAACGATCAGAGTGTACTATATAGGGACAGGGAACGATTATACGGTGCACTATATAGGGTATAGGGAACGATCAGAGTGTACTATATAGGGACAGGGAACGATTATACGGTGCACTATATAGGGATAGGAACGATCAGAGTGTACTATATAGGGATAGGAACGATCAGACAGTGCACTATATAGGGATAGGAACGATCAGACAGAGCACTATATAGGGATAAGGAACAATCAGAGTGTACTATATAGGGGATAGGAAGCTATCAGACAGTGCACTATGTAGGGGATAGGGAACGATCAGACAGTGTACTATATAGGAGACAGGGAACGATTAGAGGGTACTTTATAGGGGATAGGGAACAATTAGAGTGTACTATATAGGGGATTGGGAACGATCAGACAGAGCACTATGTAGGGGATAGGAACGATCAGACAGTGTACTATATAGGGGATAGGGAACGATCAGAGTGTACTTTATAGGGGATAGGGAACGATTAGAGTGTACTATATAGGGATAGGAAGCTATCAGACAGTGCACTATATAGGGATAGGAACGATCAGAGTGTACTATATAGGGAATGATCAGACAGTGCACTATATAGGGGATAGGGAACGATTAGAGTGTACTATATAGGGGATAGGGAACGATCAGACAGAGCACTATATAGGGGATAAGGAACAATCAAAGTGTACTATATAGGGGATAGGAAGCTATCAGACAGTGCACTATGTAGGGGATAGGGAACGATCAGACAGTGTACTATATAGGGACAGTGATCGATTAGAGTGTACTATATAGGGGATAGGGAACGATCAGACAGTGTACTATATAGGGTATAGGGAACGATCAGAGTGTACTTTATAGGGGATAGGGAACGATCAGACAGTGCATTATATAGGGAAAGGGAACGATCAGAGTGTACTATATAGGGGATAGGGAACGATCAGACAGTGCACTATATAGGGGATATGGAACGATCAGACAGTGCACTTTATAGGGGATAGGGAACGATCAGACAGTGCACTATATAGGGGATATGGAACGATCAGACAGTGCACTATATAGGGGATATGGAACGATCAGACAGTGTACTTTATAAGGGATAGGGATCGGTCAGACAGTGCACTATATAGGATATAGGGAACGATCAAACAGTGTACTATATAGGGGATAGGGAACGATCAGATGGTGCACTATATAGGGGACAGGGAACGATTATATGGTGCACTATATAGGGGATAGGGAACGATCAGAGTGTACTATATAGGGGATAGGGAACGATCAGACAGTGCACTATATAGGGGATAGGGATTGATCAGACAGTGCACTGTAAAGGGGATAGGTAACAATCAGACAGTGCACTATATAGGGAATGGGGAACGATCAGACACTGCACTATATAGGGGATAGGGAACGATCAGAGTGTACTATATAGGGGATAGGGATTGATCAGACAGTGCAATGTAAAGGGGATAGGGAACAATCAGTGCATTATATAGGGGATAGGGAACGATCAGAGTGTACTATATAGGGATAGGGATTGATCAGACAGTTTACTGTAAAGGGATAGGGAACAATCAGTGCATTATATAGGGATAGGGAACGATCAGAGTGTACCATATAGGGGATAGGGAAAGATCAGACAGTGCACTGTATAGGGATAGGAAAGATCAGACAGTGCATTGTATAGGGATAGGGATTGATCAGACAGTGCACTGTATAGGGATAGGGAATGATCAGACAGTGCACTATATAGGGGATAGGGAATGATCAGACAGTGCACTATATAGGGATAGGGAACGATCAGACAGTGCACTATATAGGGATAGGAACGATCAGACAGTGCACTATATAGGGATAGGAACGATCAGACAGTGCACTATATAGGGATAGGAACGATCAGACAGTGCACTATATAGGGATAGGAACGATCATACAGTGCACTATATAGGGATAGGGAACAATCAGACAGTGCACTATATAGGGATAGGGAATGATCAGACAGTGCACTATATAGGGATAGGGAACAATCAGACAGTGCACTATATAGGAGATAGGAAACGATCAGACAGTGCACTATATAGGGATAGGGAACGATCAGACAGTGCACTATATAGGGGATAGGGAATGATCAGACAGTGCACTATAAAGGGATAGGAACGATCAGACAGTGCACTATATAGGGGATAGGGAACGATCAGACAGTGCACTATATAGGGGATAGGGAACGATCAGACAGTGCACTATATAGGAGATAGGGAACGATCAGACAGTGCACTATATAGGGGATATGGAACGATCAGACAGTGCACTTTATAGGGGATATGGACGATCAGACAGTACACTATATAGGGGATATGGAACGATCAGACAGTGCACTTTATAGGGGATAGGAACGATCAGACAGTGCACTTTATAGGAGATAGGGAACGATCAGACAGTGTACTTTATAGGAGATAGGGAACGATCAGACAGTGCACTATATAGGATATAGGGAACAATCAGACAGTGCACTATATAGGGGATATGGAACGATCAGACAGTGCACTTTATAGGAGATAGGAACGATCAGACAGTGCACTATATAGGAGATAGGGAACAATCAGACAGTGCACTATATAGGGATATGGAACGATCAGACAGCGCACTATATAGGGATATGGAACAATCAGACAGTGCTCTATATAGGGGATATGGAACGATCAGACAGTGCACTTTATAGGAGATAGGGAACGATCAGACTGTGTACTTTATAAGGGATAGGGATCGGTCAGACAGTGCACTAAATAGGGGATAGGGAACGATCAGATGGTGCACTATATAGGGGACAGGGAACGATTATACGGTGCACTAAATAGGGGATAGGGAACGATCAGAGTGTACTATATAGGGGACAGGGAACGATTATACGGTGCACTATATAGGGTATAGGGAACGATCAGAGTGTACTATATAGGGGACAGGGAACGATTATACGGTGCACTATATAGGGGATAAGGAACAATCAGAGTGTACTATATAGGGATAGGAACGATCAGACAGTGCACTATATAGGGATAGGAACGATCAGACAGAGCACTATATAGGGGATAAGGAACAATCAGAGTGTACTATATAGGGGATAGGAAGCTATCAGACAGTGCACTATGTAGGGGATAGGGAACGATCAGACAGTGTACTATATAGGAGACAGGGAACGATTAGAGGGTACTTTATAGGGGATAGGGAACAATTAGAGTGTACTATATAGGGGATTGGGAACGATCAGACAGAGCACTATGTAGGGGATAGGGAACGATCAGACAGTGTACTATATAGGGGATAGGGAACGATCAGAGTGTACTTTATAGGGGATAGGGAACGATTAGAGTGTACTATATAGGGGATAGGAAGCTATCAGACAGTGCACTATATAGGGGATAGGGAACGATCAGAGTGTACTATATAGGGGATAGGGAACGATCAGACAGTGCACTATATAGGGATAGGGAACGATTAGAGTGTACTATATAGGGATAGGAACGATCAGACAGAGCACTATATAGGGATAAGGAACAATCAGAGTGTACTATAGGGATAGGAAGCTATCAGACAGTGCACTATGTAGGGATAGGAACGATCAGACAGTGTACTATATAGGGACAGTGATCGATTAGAGTGTACTATATAGGGGATAGGGAACGATCAGACAGTGTACTATATAGGGTATAGGGAACGATCAGAGTGTACTTTATAGGGGATAGGGAACGATCAGACAGTGCATTATATAGGGAAAGGGAACGATCAGAGTGTACTATATAGGGGATAGGGAACGATCAGACAGTGCACTATATAGGGGATATGGAACGATCAGACAGTGCACTTTATAGGGATAAGGAACGATCAGACAGTGCACTATATAGGGATAAGGAACGATCAGACAGTGCACTTTATAGGGGATATGGAACGATCAGACAGTGTACTTTATAAGGGATAGGATCGGTCAGACAGTGTACTATACAGGGGATAGGGAACGATCAGACAGTGCACTAAATAGGGGATAGGGAACGATCAGATGGTGCACTATATAGGGGACAGGGAACGATTATATGGTGCACTATATAGGGGATAGGGAACGATCAGAGTGTACTATATAGGGGATAGGGAACGATCAGACAGTGCACTATATAGGGGATAGGGATTGATCAGACAGTGCACTGTAAAGGGGATAGGTAACAATCAGACAGTGCACTATATAGGGAATGGGGGATCAGACACTGCACTATATAGGGATAGGAACGATCAGAGTGTACTATATAGGGGATAGGGATTGATCAGACAGTGCAATGTAAAGGGGATAGGGAACAATCAGTGCATTATATAGGGGATAGGGAACGATCAGAGTGTACCATATAGGGGATAGGGATTGATCAGACAGTTTACTGTAAAGGGATAGGGAACAATCAGTGCATTATATAGGGATAGGGAACGATCAGAGTGTACCATATAGGGGATAGGGAAAGATCAGACAGTGCACTGTATAGGGGATAGGAAAGATCAGACAGTGCATTGTATAGGGATAGGATTGATCAGACAGTGCACTGTATAGGGATAGGGAATGATCAGACAGTGCACTATATAGGGGATAGGGAATGATCAGACAGTGCACTATATAGGGGATAGGGAACGATCAGACAGTGCACTATATAGGGGATAGGGAACGATCAGACAGTGCACTATATAGGGATAGGGAACGATCAGACAGTGCACTATATAGGGGATAGGGAATGATCAGACAGTGCACTATATAGGGGATAGGGAACGATCATACAGTGCACTATATAGGGATAGGGAACAATCAGACAGTGCACTATATAGGGATAGGGAATGATCAGACAGTGCACTATATAGGGATAGGGAACAATCAGACAGTGCACTATATAGGGGATAGGAAACGATCAGACAGTGCACTATATAGGGGATAGGGAACGATCAGACAGTGCACTATATAGGGGATAGGGAATGATCAGACAGTGCACTATAAAGGGGATAGAGAACGATCAGACAGTGCACTATATAGCGGATAGGGAATGATCAGACAGTGCACTATATAGGGATAGGGAACGATCAGACAGTGCACTATATAGGGGATAGGAACGATCAGACAGTGCACTATATAGGGATAAGGAAACGATCAGACAGTGCATTGTATAGGGATAGGGAACAATCATACAGTGCACTATATAGGGATAGGGAATGATCAGACAGTGCACTGTATAGGGATAGGGAATGATCAGACAGTGCACTATATAGGAGATAGGGAACAATCAGACAGTGCACTATATAGGGATATGGAACGATCAGACAGTGCACTTTATAGGAGATAGGGAACAATCAGACAGTGCACTATATAGGGGATATGGAACGATCAGACAGTGCACTTTATAGGAGATAGGGGGATCAGACTGTGTACTTTATAAGGGATAGGATCGGTCAGACAGTGCACTAAATAGGGGATAGGGAACGATCAGATGGTGCACTATATAGGGGACAGGGAACGATTATACGGTGCACTAAATAGGGGATAGGGAACGATCAGAGTGTACTATATAGGGGACAGGGAACGATTATACGGTGCACTATATAGGGTATAGGGAACGATCAGAGTGTACTATATAGGGGACAGGGAACGATTATACGGTGCACTATATAGGGATAGGAACGATCAGAGTGTACTATATAGGGATAGGGAACGATCAGACAGTGCACTATATAGGGGATAGGGAAACGATCAGACAGAGCACTATATAGGGATAAGGAACAATCAGAGTGTACTATATAGGGATAGGAAGCTATCAGACAGTGCACTATGTAGGGATAGGAACGATCAGACAGTGTACTACATAGGAGACAGGAACGATTAGAGTGTACTTTATAGGATAGGGAACAATTAGAGTGTACTATATAGGGGATTGGGAACGATCAGACAGAGCACTATGTAGGGGATAGGGAACGATCAGACAGTGTACTATATAGGGGATAGGGAACGATCAGAGTGTACTTTATAGGATAGGAACGATTAGAGTGTACTATATAGGGGATAGGAAGCTATCAGACAGTGCACTATATAGGGGATAGGGAACGATCAGAGTGTACTATATAGGGGATAGGGAACGATCAGACAGTGCACTATATAGGGATAGGAACGATTAGAGTGTACTATATAGGGATAGGAACGATCAGACAGAGCACTATATAGGGATAAGGAACAATCAAAGTGTACTATATAGGGGATAGGAAGCTATCAGACAGTGCACTATGTAGGGGATAGGGAACGATCAGACAGTGTACTATATAGGGACAGGGACAGGGGACAGGGAATGATCAGACAGTGCACTATATAGGGGATAAGGACAAGTCCCCCCCCCACCCCAATAATTAGAAAATGGCCAAATAGTCCCAAAAATTATATACCCACGTAGAATAAGGCCTAAAATTTTATTCACTCTCCTGTTACCTTATGCTTTATAAAAATAAAAAAAAATTTCCCCCCAATGTTCAAGACATTGCTTTGTGTAAATGATATTTAGAGTATGTTGCACTCACCTGTGATGACCTGCACTATATGGGAATAGGGAACAATTCAGACGCAGACAGTGCTCTCAATCAATATTTTGTGTACAGTTCTTAAATTTGGAAATGTCATCCGGTAGCCTATCGCAGACTCGCTCTCTCGTGTTTCATACAAACACAGCTGCTGCTGCCATTGTGAGACCGTTTTATTTACTGTAATGGATTATAATATAACAAACAGGTAAAATTTTTAAAACAGTTTCATTTCAAATCAATATCTCAAATCCACATAAAACACCCGTTGAAATATTTAAACTAATTTAAGTAATTAAGTTTAAAATGTAGTATAGTTGGCCTAGATCAGGGCTATTCAAATCTTGCTCTGGAGGGCCAATGCACTGCAGAGTTTAGCTCCAACCCTGATCAAACTCATCTACCTGTGATTTTCTAATGAACCTGAAGACATTGATTAGCATGTTCAGTTGTGTTTGATCAGGGTTGGAGCTAAACTCAGCAGGAAAGTGGACCTCATGGGCCAGATTTGAGGATCCCTGTCCAAGAGGCACCCCCAGCCCTGCTCATTTTGTGTGTCTCCCTCATTTATCACACCTGATTCAGCTCATCAGCTCATGAGTTGAGACTGCAAGAACTAAATTGGGTGTGTCTGGTAAGGGAGACATACAAAATCTGCAGACTGGGGTGCCTCCAGGGCCTGTACCATGATGGTAGATCAACAAACTCAGGGTTATAGGATTAGTTTTGAGTTGACAAAACTAAACCAATCAATTCAGGCTTTGTTGGTCCCATGATGCTGATCATCTACTTTCTCTGTCAACTCAGGCTTTGATCCTGAGTTTGTGGAGCACGTGCACGTGAAAGTGTGACATCAGCAGTGAGCAGCCAATCACAGGCCTTTCAACGCACATGTGACTTATTTCTCAAGAGAGAGCTAACGTGATTCAAAACTCTTTTGCTGAAGATTAAGACATTGAAGTATATATAAAGAATTTAAAAGCATTTACAAAGAAGAAAATAATTTTCCATGTAAGAGGATAAATAAAGAAAATAGTTGTGAAAGTAGTTCTTTCTTTTTTTCTCTTTTTCTTATATCTTTTTTTTAAAGCAGTCTCTTGTGCTCACCAAGTCTGTATTTATGTATATGTATATATATATATATATATACAGTATATATATATATATATATATATATATATATATATATATATATATATATATTATCATGTAGTGACCTTTAATTTGGAGCAAGAGAAACAGGGGGAGTGGCTTTATTGCATCAGAGATGAGTCACTTTGCTCACAGCTGATTGGTTCAAATTCAGTTTGCGATCTCTTATCCCGAACATAACCTGCGCCGGAGCAGGTTAGCTGCAGAGCGTAAGTTACTATGGAGATGAACACTGCTAAAACCCAAACCACTTTAATGGTACTTAAAACCCAGCATTGGTACAAACTAAGCTTAAACATATCTGGCTAGCTAGCTAAACCGGCTTCATGGTATAGGCCCCTGCACAGGTTTGAAAACCACTGAATTATTTACTTAGGCTTCGTGTTAAGTAGGTATGTAATGAGTGGGATAATGTGCATCCAGCCGGTTGTTATCACAAAATAAACTCAATCACCCTGTCGGGTCTGTGGATGTACATTATCCTTACATAAATAACTTTCATACACTTTAATACAATCTCTGAATATAATTTAAGGCCAAAAATCCAACAGTTCATTTTGTCTAAAATGTTCATCAATTATTTCATTATTATCATTATTTTTTTTCAAGAAAAGTGACTAACAAAATATATTTTTACGATATACCTAATTGTCTATACTAAATTACGGACTTGTTTTGGCCACTAGAGGTCATCATTATAGCATTTTCAGTTTTCCCGCCATTTCTGTTTTCCCCTGTTCCCTGTGAGGATGTTTCAGTTGATCTGTTCCAGTTCTTTGCTCAGAGTTGAATGTGGATTATTCGCCCTGTTCAGCGCCTGTGGTTAGGTTGAGAACGGGCCGAGAGACATTTAAACTATAAACTGGGTGTTTCTTTATATTAAAACCAATAACTAACTGTGTGTCAAGTCATCTTTATTTACAGTGGTTTATATAATACAGATTCAAATAAACAGGTACATAACAGAATCTGTGATGCAAACTTCATCAAATATGAGACCAATTTAAATTCTATCTTTAGTGGGTTTAAATGAAGTAAGATCACATTACTCATAAAGGTTTAGTAATTTTATTTATTAAAAAAATTGAGTTACTGTAACTCATTGGGTCAACTCAGTTTTATTTGTCATGGTACCAAATGTAGTTATTTAAATCTACTAAACACATTTTACTTGCATTTCTACATTTTATAAGGAAAATGTGCATGCACAAAATTGAGTACGTCATAGCTTACGTTTTCAGCGTTTTTGTGTGCAAAAAACATCTTAAATATCCTCTGTGAGAACAGAAGATTAACCTGATTCTGGTGCCAGAACTCAAATATTAAATCTCAGTGCGGAACTTGACAGTGGTTTTCTTCATCTTCTGTTGGTAGACCTCATCAAACTCTTCATTTTGTGCCACTGTGAAGTGACATTTCCAGTCTCCGACTTTCCCTTTTGAAGCACAAGAAGATAAAAGCAAGTGAAAGGACAGCAGTCAGAAGGACACAATCAGATGATTCAGCGGTTTATGAACCTTTCCGCATGAAGGGTGAGATCTTGAAGTCCATGAAAGGGATTGTGACGTGGTTGGTCATCTTGTTCTGTTTCATGGCATCAAACTGAACCCCTTTTGTTATTTTCTCTCTTTCTTCGACTGAGGTGGACAAACCCAAGAAGGAGCACAAATGCTCCACCTCACGTCCAGTGTCCTGGAAAACACCAGGAAAATACACACTTTAGACACATTTTTTGATAAAATTGTCACTTAGTGAATTTAACTTACTTCAACCAAATCCTCATAGAACAAGTACAGTAGGTTAGAATATGTCTGTTTCTTCTCCCACCATCCACTGACATGGTCGTACCAAGGACCAAACACATCTGGCGGGAAATTGCTGATGTTAAAACAAAACCTCCATGACAAAGTCTTTGATTGATAATGTAGGGGTTGTAATTGAGAAATGAAATATATTTAACTTCTCAGTGTTTTAATCAATGCACTTACTTTTCCCTTTCATGAATTTCTCCAGGAAGCTGTTCCAGTCTCCCGGTTCAGGCTGTACCATGTTCATTCGGTCAAAATGAAAATAAGAAACTGCATTGTCTTTTGCATTACGTGCTACATACACAATCTGGAATAAGTGAAAGAAAACAATTTTTTATCACATAATACAGGATTAGCTATACTATATGTTGTATTATATAATATTGTTCTGAGAGTTAGTTTCATTACTTATATTTCACAACTACTTCACTTTTATCAAAGCTGTACTGTGCAGTTTCTGTTCCACTAGCGGGACTGAACATACAGGTGCTGGTCATATAATTAGAATATCATGAAAAAGTTGATTTATTTCAGTACTTCCATTCAAAAAGTGAAACCTGTATATTATATGCATGCGTTACACACAGACGGATATATTTCAAATGTTTATTTCCTTTAATTTGATGATTATAACTGACAACTAAGGAAAATCCCAAATTCACTATCTCAGAAAATTAGAATATTTCTTAAGACCAATACAAAGAAAGATTTTTAGAAATCTTGGCCAACTGAAAAGTATGAGCATGTACAGCACTCTGGGGCTCCATTGGCCTGAATTACTGCAGCACTGCGGCGTGGCCTGGAGTCTGTCAGTCTGTGGCACTGCTCAGGTGTTATGAGAGCCCAGGTTGCTCTGATAGTGGCCTTCAGCTCTTCTGCATTGTTGGGTCTGGCATATCGCATCTTCCTCTTCACAATACCCCATAGATTTTCCATGGGGTTAAGGTCAGGCGAGTTTGCTGGTCAATTAAGAACAGGGATACCGTGGTCCTTAAACCAGGTACTGGTTGCTTTGGCACTGTGTGCAGGTGCCAAGTCCTGTAGGAAAATGAAATCTGCATCTCCATAAAGTTGGTCAGCAGCAGAAAACATGAAGTGCTCTAAAACTTCCTGGTATACGGCTGCATTGACCCCTGACCTCAGAAAACACAGTGGACCACCACAGGCAGATGACATGGCACCCCAAACCATCACTGACTGTGGAAACTTTACACTGGACCTCAAGCAATGTGGATTGTGTGCCTCTCCTCTCTTCCTCCAGACTCTGGGACCCTGATTTCCAAAGGAAATGCAAAATTTACTGTCATCAGAGAACATAACTTTGGACCACTCAGCAAGAGTCCAGTCCTTTTTGTCTTTAGCTCAGGCGAGACGCTTCTGATGCTGTCTGTTGTTCAAGAGTGGCTTGACTCCAGGAGTGCGACAGCTGAAACCCATGTCTTGCATACGTCTGTGTGTAGTGGTTCTTGAAGCACTGACTCCAGCTGCAGTCCACTCTTTGTGAATCTAACCCACATTTTTGAATGTGTTTTGTTTCACAATCCTCTCCAGGGTGCGGTTATCCCTATTGCTTGTACACTTTTTCTACCACATCTTTTCCTTCCCTTTCCCTCTCTATTAATGTGCTTGGACACAGAGCTCTGTGAACAGCCAGCCTCTTTTGCAATGACCTTTTGTGTCTTGCCCTCCTTGTGCAAGGTGTGAATGGTCATCTTTTGGACAACTGTCCGGTCAGCAATCGTCCCCATGATTGTGTAGCCTACAGAACTAGACTGAGAGACCATTTAAAGGCCTTTGCAGGTGTTTTGAGTTAATGAGCTGATCAGAGTGTGGCACCAGGTGTCTTCAATATTGAACCTTTTCACAATATTCTAATTTTCTGAGATACTGAATTTGGGATTTTCCTTAGTTGTCGGTTATAATCATCAAAAGGTATTGAAATAAACATTTGAAATATATCAAGTCTGTGTGTAATGAAGGAATATAATATACAAGTTTCACTGTTTGAATGGAATTAGTGAAATAAATCAACTTTTTGATGATATTCTAATTATATGACAAGGACCTGTAAATCCATGCATAGAGACTATTTCCAAGTAGGTCGTATTTAAAGTTGCCCATTGGTTAAGGCTATGAGGACACTCAACAAAACAGAGCAACATTTACACTTCTCAGAGATCTCAAGTTTCAAATTAGTTGCTTGTCTTTGAACATTAAACTGGGACATGATAAAATATTTTTACATCCCTTCAAGGTCCTTGGAAATATAAGGAATTATTAGGAACCTCAAGGCTCTCGTTGATCACATTTACTGAAAAGGAAGCTCACCTTTAAAATATATATGAGAAAACTATGAAAATCAATATACAAAATGACTTTGGCAGATGCGATTACATTTATAATCCAGCAGTCATAAGAACCTGTTGTACTTTACCCTTGAGTTCTGCTCCCAGAAGGACTTGGGTACAAACTGAACAGGTAAGTGAGTTTTGATGAGACGAGGAGAGGTGGGCAGATTATCAGCCATTTCTGTCCCTGTAACTGTAAATTGCAATGTTGTTTAAAGTGTCATTATCATTGTGGTTATGCCAAAACCCATTGAGACCATTGAGGCAAAATTTTTAATTTACATTCCAGCAATGTAGGAATAGATAGGTGAAATGTTTAAAGCATTTGGGTTACACTTTATTTTACAATTTATGGACTCACACACAAAGATTTAACAGTCAAATGCACAATGATGCATAACCTGTACCTGTAATCATCTTAAAATGTGTTGGTTTCATGACCTTTAAAATAAAATAATAACTTTTTTACATTTATTTTATTATCAAGTAATCAAATAATTGCATTTATGTTTAAAATGTAGCAATAAAATGATTGAATTTACTGAGCTGTGAGTCTCTTACCTGTTGAAAACTCTTGAAAGCATGACTCCAGGAATGGGATTCTCATATAGATAGGCTGGGAAGTCTGATGCTCATCATTACCAAAATACAGAAGATCCAGTATATAAGAAACCCATGTGGTGCCTAGCAAAACAATGGAGTTGTGGAAAGTGTTGGAAACACGTTTTTAGAGGTCAGTTTGGAAAGACAATACATGCTCCTCTTTCTTAGTGTTATCTAATGGTTACTAACAGTAAGCAATTAAGAGTCAAGTCAGCATGCTGGCCAAATGAAGTTAAACAACAGCATGCAGAAGTCTCACCTGCTTTGGGATAAGTGGCGATGAGAATGTCATCAGGTCTTGCTTGAAAGTTTTTCACCTTTTCCCAGTTGTCAGTGAAAAAGCGAGTCATTGAAACACCCTCAAAATCAAACACCTCTGGCCGACTATGTAGTTTCAGCTGCAGTAAAGAAAAGTTTCAGTTTAATGCTGAAGTTTCACAGCACTGAACAATCATTAGAGATTCATCACAGCAATAAGCAAACAATGCCCAACCCTGTTAACAGCAAGATTTCAGATGCATTTGCATCACCACTTTACATTACATTAAGGTTCCCTTTGTCAAGGGTTAATAAAGGTGTTTGTTAATGACTGGTAATAACTCAATAACAAATGCATTATAAATCATTGATAAGCAGTTATATCTGCATGAATAAAAAAAGTGACTTTAACACAATGCCTGCCAAATAGTGAGCCATTTTTAACTCTTTATGTTGTAAATCTTTAATAAATGTATTTATTAACTCAAAACCAGATTCCTGATTCCTGAAGTGAACAGGTTCACAGGTTTCCACTTTACATTAAGCTTCACTTTCACAGGTTATAAATGTTTGTAACTTATTAATAAATAAGTGTCCGCTCTACATTAAGGTTCACAGTTAATTAATATTGGAATTAAAATGTTATACTCTGCTGTGGATAGGCATCATGAGCTTTTTGTGGAATATCATGGGTAAGACAGTAACTTGTAATAAGGAATGTTTAAAAAAAGTGGCATGAGATATTAATGAGAAAACCACAAATACAAACCCCTTCAGTCTCACTTTGATCGTCTATTTTTTCTGCATTATGAAATAAATCAGGAATCTGGTATTGAGTTAAATAAGTGTGAATAAATACATTTATTAAGCATTTATAACATTAGTTAAAAATGGCTCACTATTTTGCAGGCATTGTGTTAAAGTCACTCTTTTTATTTATGCTGTTTTAACTGCTTTTCAACGATTTATAATGCATTTGTAAATGAGTTATTAGTCATTAACAAACAACTTTATAAACCCTTTTTAATGTAAAGTGCTACCATGTTATGCAATGCAATGCATATAATGCTAAATATTAGAAAGATAATTGTAGAAATTTGGACTTTTGTATGTTACAGTGCACCTGCAAAATTCCTCGCAATTGTTCTTTAAAAACTACAATATGCCAATGTTTATTCATTCAAATGTATAATTGTTCACATCTATAATACCTGACTAATATTAAACAGACATATTAATTTCTTATATTATCGTAAAACAGTTGAAAGATAATTATTTACTCACTGAAGCCATGTCAGGGATTTCCATTATGGGGAAAAAGTGATGTAACTTTCTTAAGTCTTGATCCTGTCTTCTCTTCCACTCTCCTTGAATGTTTCTGGCCGCTCTCTTGTGTCCTTTAAAATGCAAAGGACTTCGACTCAGTGCTATTCAGCGCTGTCATTGCTAATCTGTTCACCCTTTTCTCTGTGCTTTGTACTCAGCCTTGAAAAAACATGTTACGCAATTCAAACCACCTTCCCCACAGAAAAGTTCCTGAGAAAAAAACCCTCTAGTAATATTTCAAGTGTCTTCTTAACATTGCCTCAAACCGTTTGGGCAGTTTAGTATTTTTTAAATGGTTGAGAGCTAAATTTCCTGTTGATTTATGTGTGTGAAACTTGATAAAACTGGATCGGTTTGTCAGCATGCACTTTGCCTTTATTATAGTGAAATCTTTTTGTTTGTTTTTTGTATGCTGTGTTAACAGAGATGTCTAATCCTGCTCCTGGTGGGTCAGTGTCCAGAGTTTAGCTTCAACCTGCTTAAACACACTTGCATGTCTTTATATTGTTGCCATAGAAATGCATAATTCAGAGTTCAAGGATGCGAGTACTGAGTATGTGTTAAGGACGTCTTAGGACTGATACTAGTTGTGTTCCCAAAGACTAAAGTGCACTGAGGCTGCTCCTATTGAGATATTTTCGGCCTTTTAAATGTTTTATGCATTTTAATGAATGTGAAATGACAAAGAATAACTAAACACAAAGCCATCTACCAGACATGTTCACAGTCAAGTCAAGTCTCAAGTCAAGTCTTTGTTCTAATTTTTAGCAATTTTCAGCTAGTTGTTATAATTAACTGTATTGAACTATCAAAACTATTTATAATTTTATTATAAAAAAGCACACAACATACTAATTAAATCATTACTATTACTTTCAAACTTTGTACAAAATTATACTATTAAGAACCATCACAAAGGGGGGGTTCTGTGTATTTTGAGCTATTTGAGTTGCCATAGTTTGCTGTAGATCTCTAGCAATGCTGGATAATGTAGTCTTCCAGTGAGCACCGGCGGTAACAAAACCTGAGTATAGACCTGAGTCATTAATTGCGTATGAAAGGACATGGAAATGTGTACTTCTTGAAAATGGACCGCAAGCATAAGCCTCTGCTGTGCAACACCGCATCTTCCCTTCGCATTAATTGATTGCACTCTAGGACATGCACGAGGGTGGGCCCGACCCGACCCAGCAGTTCTACAAGAACTGCGTAAGGCGACGGACCTCGCCCTCCGGGCGACGAAAGTCACTGCACGCTCCCTGGGTCGGGCGATGTTCACTATGGTGGTCCAGGAACGCCACCTTTGGCTGAACCTGGCGGATATGCGTGAGACCGACAAGGTGCGGTTCCTCAACGCCCCTGTCTGCCAGGCCGGCCTCTTCGGTGACGCCATCGAGAGCCCAGCAGTTCTCGGTGGCCCAGAAGCAGACGGAGGCGATCAGAACAATGTACCCACATTCTCAATAAAAGAGCAGTTTCCTGCAGTGTGCGACGCCCCGGCCTTGCCACTCCTTTCCTCCTCTTTCGCCAGGGGCAGCACCGTGGGCACCGAGGACGCCAACAGGCCTTCTCACCCACGGTCTACCCCACCCTGGAATATTCGGTCAACACTCCGGGCCGCCCACGGGCCTCCCGAGTCGGGCTGAATATTCCACCTCTCTGCTTCCGAGCAGTGGGCAGCAGAGTGGGCACTGGGGACGCCACCAGGCCTTCCCACCCACCCTCTGTCCAAACCAGGAATGCTCAGGCAACACTCCGGGCCGCCCTCAGGCCTCCCGAGTCGGGCCAGAGCACTCGCTGCCCCACCCTGGGTACGCTCTGTGGTGCCGTTGGTCCCGCTTGTACGGTCTCTGGGGGCCTGGCTAGGTCTCCCCAGGCCGTCTCGCTGGCTCATCCGTACCATCAGACTTGGCTACGCTGATTCACCCCGATCGCCTTTCAAGTTCAGGGGCATCCTCTTCACCTCCGTGCGGAGCAGCGATGCCCATGTCTTGCGGTCAGAGATCGGTGTCCTACTGGCGAAGGACGCGGTCGAGCCGTTCCTCCAGCCGATATGAAGTCAGGGTTCTACAGCCCTTACTTCATTGTGCCCAAGAAAGGTGGTGGGTTAAGACCAATCTTGGACCTGCGTGTTCTGAATCGGGCCCTACACAAGCTCCCGTTCAGGATGTTGACGCAGAAACGCATCTTCGAGTGCATCCGTCCCAAGATTGGTTCGCAGCGATCGACCTGAAGGACGCTGCGTTCAAGGGAGGGCATATCAGTACAAGTCCTGCCCTTCGGGCTGTCCCTGTCGACCCGCGCCTTCACGAAGGTCGCGGAGGCAGCCATTGTTCCGCTCAGAGAACGCGCGTCGTATCCTCAACTACCTCAATGACTGGCTGATACTGGCCCAGTCGGGAACAGTTGTGCGAACACAGGGACATGGTGCTCCGTCACCTCAGCCTGTTGGGCCTTCAGGTCAACCGAGAGAAGAGCAAACTCACAGAGGATCTCTTATCTCGGTATGGAGTTGGATTCGGTCAACCGGACTGCTCGCCTCACGGAAGAGCGAGTCCAGGCTGTGCTGAACTGCTTGAATACGTTCAAAGGTAGGACGGCGGTCCCACTGAAATTTTTTCAGAGGCTCCTGGGGCATTTGGCATCTGCAGCCGTGGTAATGCCGCTCGGATTGCTACATATGAGACAGAGCGGCAGGTACCGGGTCCCAGTCACCCCGTACTGCCGCCAAACGTTCAACCCTTCGTTTCTACGGGCGGGAGTACCCTTAGAACAGGTGTCCAGGCATGCAGTGGTCTTCACGGATGCCTCGTCCACGGGTTGGGGGGCCACGTACAACGGGCACGCAGTTTCAGGTCTGTGGACGGGGCCCCAACTGCGTTGGCATATCAATTGCCTGGAGTTACTGGCAGTACGCTTTCGCCCCTGGCACGGTTCAAGAAGCCGCTTCAGGCCAAGCACATACTGGTCCGCTCGACAGCACCGCGCCGCTTGCGACATCAACCGACAAGGTGGTCTACGCCCCGCTGCATGCCCGCTCGCCCGCCATCTCCTCCTGTGGAGTCAGAAGTTTGTGAGGTCACTGCCATTCACTTCCCAGGTGCGCTGAACCAGACAGCCGACGAGCTCTCGCCAGTCGACACCTCCGGGCGAATGGCGACTCCACCCCGAGCGTCCAGATGATATGGGACCACTTCGGGAGGCACAGGTAGACCTGTTCGCCTCCCGGACTCGACCCATTGCCAGTGGTACTGCTCCCTGAACAGAGGTACCTTAGGCATAGATGCACTGGCGCACAGCTGGCCCGGGACCTACGCAAGTATGCTTCCCAGTGAGCCTTCTCGCACAGACACTGTGCAAGGTCAGGAGGACGAGAGCAGGTCTTGTTAGTTGCGCCCTACTGGCCCAACCGGACCTGGTTCCCAGAACTCTCACTCCTCGACAGCCCCTCCTTGGCCGATTCCCTGAGGAGGGATCTTCTTTCTCAGGGGCGGGCACTCTATGGCACCCGCGTCCAGACCTCTGGAAACTCCATGTCTGGTCCCTGGACAGGACGCGGAGGTTCTAGGGGGCCTACCACAAGTGGTGGTAGACACCATCACTTCAGCTAGAGCCCCCTCTACAAGGCGTCTCTACTCTCTGAAGTGGAACCTGTTCATCGAGTGGTGTTCTTCCCGCCGGGAAGACCCCCGAAGGTGTTCGATTAATGTTGTGCTTTCCTTCCTGCAGGATGGGTTGGATCGAAGGCTGTCTCCATTCACCCTCAAAGTATACGTCGCAGCAATAGCGGCGTATCACGATGCAGTAGATGGCAAATTCTTAGGTAAGCACGACTTAATCGTCAGGTTCCTCAGAGGTGCGAGGAGACTAAATCCTCCTTGTCCTACCTCGATACCCTCTTGGAATTTAGCCCTGGTGCTCAGAGCACTTCAGGGTCCTCCATTCGAGCCTTTGCAGTCCGTGGAGTTGAATATTCTGTCCATGAAGACAGTTCTCCTGATTGCATTGGCTTCAATAAAGAGGGTAGGGGACCTGCATGCACTCTTGGTCGACGAATCGTGCCTAGAATTCGGGCCGGCCAACTCTCACGTTGTCCTGAGACACCGGCCTGGATACGTGCCCAAGGTTCCCACCACTCCCTTTCGGGACCAGGTGGTGAACCTGCAAGCGCTGCCTTCGGAGGAGGCAGACCCAGCCCTAGCTTTGTTATGTCCCGTCCGCGCTCTTCGCGCTTACGTTGACCGGACTCAAAGCTTCAGATCCTCACAGCAGCTCTTCATCTGTTATGGAGGCCAGCAGAAGGGAAAGGCTGTCTCCAAGCAGAGGTTAGCCCACTGGATAGTGGATGCTATCGTCTTGGCCTACCAGTCCCAAAACGTGCCTTGCCCGTTTGGGTTGCGAGCACACTCAACAAGGAGTGTTGCTTCATCCTGGGCGCTGGCTCGTGGCGCCTCGCTGACAGATATATGTACGCTGGGCGACACCTAACACGTTCGCTAGATTCTATAGCCTCCGTGTAGAGCCGGTATCTTCCTGTGTACTCGCCCCCAGTGGCCAGTAGCGCTAAGTGCCCGTTCTAGTGTCGGCTTGCAACACCACTCCCGCCCCAGGGGCCGGATACGTGCGTCTATACTCTCCAGTTGTCATCCGCAGAAATGGCTAACCCTGTGAGCTCCTCCGTCACCCCTTCGGTATCAGACGTGGCGGCCGTCTGACGCCAGGCCTGCACCCGTATGCTTGTGGAACGTGTGTGTAGGCTGGGTATCCATATGTAGCGGTCCCCTCACGGCTACCCCATATGTGTATTCTCCACGGTACCAGCTACCCTAATTGGCTAGCCCCGTGTCTTTCCCTCGACAGAGCTCCCTCTGTCGTTCCTGGAGGTGCTCTTCCCCCCTGGAACCAGGCTGGAACCACCCCAGGGACTGCCATGTGTTGCACTCCCCTGCTAGGTTAGTCCGTATGTGGATTCACCACCTCTCCTTCCATTGAAAGACGTGGCTCCGCAGCATGCCATCTCCCGAGACGGGCATGCTTTCCCAGCGTTATCCAATAGTCATGCTGAGTGGGTCTTGCAGGAACAACAGTGACTGTCCTTCCCTGCCGGGAGCCCTGACTCCCACTCCAACTTAGGAGTGGTCCAGCGAGCTCAGGCAGGGCGCTGGAAGGGCCAGCATCCCTGGCGTGTTGGTAGGGATTCAATTGCCGTCGGTCAGTTCCGACGCACGCCGAACGCGTGACCGACTGAAAGGGAACGCCTCGGTTACGATGTAACCCTCGCCCTGAAGGAGGGAACGGAGACGCACGCCCCGCCGCCAGGTGCTGTGCTTCCGCTGAAGGACCTGCCACTAGTTTGGCTCTCAGCAGAAAACGAGTATGCGTTGTTTCACTTCCAGATTTATACCGCTGCTATGGCAGAGCGTGAACCGCATGCCAATGCCAATTGGCTCGTTTAGAAACACTCGAAGCAGATAGGACTCTGAAGGCAGATCCCAATTCGTCGGTCAGTTCCGACGTACGTCTCCGTTCCCTCCTTCAGGGAACGAGGGTTACATACGTAACCGAGACGTTTCCTTCCACCAACTATATATCTTGAAAACAGATTTGAAATATAAATGAATGTGGGTGAGGAATCCCCAAATGTGATGAATTTGATCAAACACCGATCGAATCAGCCCTTAACACTGATGCTAACAGGCACTAAAGGTCGAGCAGACAACAGCACTCAGCTCAGAGCGAAGCGAGACCAGGACTCTGATAGAGGGTGACTCCACAGTCAGAAATATTAGCAGCAGAGATACAACTACATGCTGCCTTCCACAAGCAACAGTCTCTGAATGTGGCGAGCTAGACGAGCAAGAGACGTGGGAGGAGCAAGCGAGTATGGGACGTGATTGAGAAGTCTTGATTCTTCTAACTATGTTCAGTTAAACAATGACAAAACTGAAATCACTGGATTTGGAAATAAAGATGAAATTCTCAAGGTGAACGCATTTCTTGAGGCTAAAGGTCTAAAAACAAAAAATCAAGTCAGGAATTTTGGTGTGATTTTGGAGTCAGACCTGAGTTTCAGCTGTCATGTCAAAAAAATAACTAAATCATAATGTACTCATAAATGTGTACATTAATGAGAGAAAAAAATAACTTAAATGATTGTAGCAAAAGGCTGCAATAACAAAGAGTGAGGGTCTGAATACTTTCCGTACCCACAGTAAATCTAGACTAAAACCACATCTCTTTAACCTGGCAATCCCATAACACATTCATATGAATAAAATCCATTAAAGGATGGTTAGGCTGTATAATTTAGGTAAACCAGAACTCACTTACCATAACACCCGATTTCATCTATGCTAATATTAGTCTATCTCCGTCTTATCCTTATCCCGAGGTTTAACATAGTCAGCCGGATCCAGGTCGTATCCAGATGGTGGACCTGCACCTCGTGATTATTATAAATGATCTTCTAGATAATTTATACACCCTTGTAGCCTTCCCCTGGAAATTAAGTCTCTTTCATGGCGGAGTTTGCAATTGACTCCAAGGCTTTATACACAAAGATGGTGCGCTTGAAATTAAACCCTACATTTGTCTCATTCCAGAAGCCATTTCACTCGGATATACAGTACATAACATTAGGGAAGAAAAGACGTTTCATGCAGACTTTTTATTGGTTGAAATACTGCGGCAGTAAATATTCATGGTTTGAAACAGATTGTTATTGCTATAGTCCCAAGCAGCAAATCTAAAATATTGTTGATTTTTCAAATAAAACCTAATATATATATGCATTTCTTAATACAATCTCAAGACATTTGGTGGCAAGAAGAGATTTATTTACCAGCTTTGTCCCTGAGGACATTAATCATGTCATTTCCCTACGGTACAGAGGCCTTGGTATTCATTTATTTACAAAGAAGTCAAAATGTCAGGAAACAAAAACTCATGCTCTGATGTTGTGCTTGTTTTCATGCACAAAAACAATGTGCTGATTGTCATGACAATGGAAAATTTTGTAGTGGCGTAATTTTAGAAAAAAAGCAGCTTTCAGACAAAAGAAAAGGCAAAATAAAGAGAAACGTTTAAAAACAGGGATATATTGCCAGAATAACATCACTACCTTCATCAGCGATACTGATACAAACTCTCATGCATGACAACATTACTTGTGGGTTCCCAAGAATCAGGTCATATTTTTTAACAACACAAAGTAGTATTAGCTCATATTTAAACCCCTATGCTGGGAGAATGATAAACACTTTGTTTGCATACCGAAAAATGACTGCTTGGTTTTAATGGAGAACAACATCAGTCATTATAACAGTAATGTCTGCAACAACAACATTAAAAACCTTTTCAGCCAGGAAAGATTTAAAGAGGGAGAAGGTACAACAACAGAGTCCTTCAATAAAGTTGTGCTTTAGTTCCTTCATACCAGAAGGCTATTCTGGTGCAAATATTATGAAAAAGCAAATAATGCAATGAGGAAATGTCATGGTAAAGCATCTAATTGTAAAAACGCAGAGGTATGTATCCGTATTCTCCTTCCATACAATTTTAATTCGACATAATGCATTTAACATATCCTAAAAGCCTACCATATATATCATTATATTGATAAGCATTTAATAACTCAATAAATGATTCTTATTTTAATAATCTTTGAATTATGTTGATCAGTTGACTGATGTTTGTACATGCAGAACTCAAACTTCATCATTTACATTGTGTATGCCACCCAGTAGATGACATTGACCACAGCGAAGGTGAAAGGGAAGACAGCGCGAGCGTAGATGTCAATGGTGTCAGCGTCAATGGGTTTGCACTTGCAGCATTTCTTCTCTTCACTGCTTTCCTTCTGTGCCCGACGGGATTGAGTGCCACGACCCTCGGTCTCTTCGTGCGGGTCTCCGGGAGCGTCGGTGGTCCGCTGGGCCCTGCTTTGCCTGTTGGAGATGAGGAGGCCCTGGTTCATGCCAGCCACAGAGAGCGAAAAGAGAACCATGGCCTGCTTGCCATTCTTCACCATGGACTACAAAGAAGAAGAGGGGGAAAAGCTAGTTTTAAACACTTTAAGTGATCATCAAATCATAGATAGGAATTAGTTTTGAACTCTATTCAACTCTAAAGTTGAATACAGCTTTAGTCAACATTGTGGCCTTGGAGTTTATTAAAATTAGGGCTGTCAATTTGAAGGGGTGTACACAACCACCCTATAATGGTAAAAATCCACCCACTTCTTTATTTAATCCCCATAAATCAAAAGCAGTGTCTCAGAATAAGCTGTTTGTAGTTTCTAGTGTGACATCACATTGCACAGGCCCCGCCCACGACTGCTAACAGACTCCGCCCTATTACCATAGCTCCGCCCCTCCGTGAGCTGTACAGTCTGCCACGTTTATCTCCACGCCAGAGCATTGAAGTCAGAAATGTGTTCTTATTAAACCTACTAAAGTTATTCAGTCGAGAGCAGTGAGTGATTTTCTGCTTGTTGTTTGATTCATATTAACAGCAGATATAGCAGTAGGTACTTATGGAGTCAATATAATGCCACATAGTTTTGCAAAATAATAAAGTATTGCAAAAGGAAAAAAAGTTTTGCAAACAAAAATAAACAATTGCACAAAAAAAATTAAGTATTGAGAGAAAAAAAACTGCTTTGCAAACAAAAATAAAGTATTACAAAATAAAATAAAATATTGAGAGAGAAAAAAAGTAAAATGAAGTTGTTTAATTTGCAACACAACTTTTACTCTGCGCAGCGCTTCAGTGTGCTTGCGATACCGCTTTGCCCTGTGCGCTTCACTTTTCTGTGTGTGTCTTTGTGGCACTGTTTTGACATGGGGCGGAGTAAAGAAACTGGGGCGTGTTCAGCTGACAAGGCCACGCCTCCTCCGTGTGACATCATCTCCTCGAGACGCAGATCAGCACAGATGAAGGCACCATGGCTGAGCTCATGCGGGTGGAGCGTTTCCTTGTACTCACACTTTTACTAGCACTAAAATGGGCATGATTTTGTTTTGTTATGAATAAATGTGTATTAAAAGCGTTTGCTTAAGTTAGAAGTGGTGATTATTATTAGCTGTGGATTAACGTTACTGGCTGATGCAAACTGTGTGAAAATAGCCAGCACTGTTTATTTCTCTCAGTGTGCACACATTTATAGCATTTGAATGGTTGGTTTTGTTAATTAAATGTGTATTAGTAGCGCTTAAGTTAAAGTAGTTAGAGATCAGTTAATGTGGTGTTTAGTGTTTAGTTTAGAACTGTCTGAAAAAGCCATAGCTGTTCATTTCACTCAGAATGCGTGCAAATCTTTATAGCTTAGCAACGTAAACATGTTTGTTCTCATTGATAGTTAATTGAAGCTTACTGTATTAGGTTTTCTGGTCAGTCCTATGTTCATAATAAAACATCTATTTGAATGTCCGCTGCGATATCTTGTCATTTAAACCGTTATGGGTTTTCCCGTGCCCGACGGCGCTAGTCCAAGCTTTTGTCATTTAAGTCTTGTTCTGCATTCACAAATTCAATATAAAAGTCTATTGAGTGACTCTCTCATTAACACAGTCTTTGCCGCCATCTAATGGAGTAACGATCAGGAGCCTACTATATTTTCTCCAGTAGAAGAAACAATTTAAGCATGAGTCTGAGATATTTTTAATGATAAAAGTCTGTCAAATTAATTACATTCTATTTACAACTTAAAACTAGCAGTAACTTTGACGTCAACAGGTTAATGCTTCAATACACATTTAGTTAACAAAATAAAACTATAAACATTTAAATGCTATAAATGTGTGCACACTGAGACTGAGAGAAATAAACAGTGCTGGCTATTTTCAGACAGTTTGCATCAGCCAGTAGTCCATAGCTAATAATAAACACCACTTTAACATGAGCTCTAACTTAAGCAAACGCTTTTAATACACATTTATTCATATCAAAACAGAATCATGCCCATTTTAGTGCTAGTAAAAGTGTGAGTACAAGGAAACGCTCCACCCGCATGAGCTCAGCCATGGTGCCTTCATCTGTGCTGATCTGCGTCTCGAGGAGATGATGTCACACGGAGGGAGGCGTGGCCATGTCAGCTGAACACGCCCCAGTTTCTTGACTCCGCCCCCCATGTCAAAACAGTGCCACAAAGACACGCACAGAAAAGTGAAGCGCACAGGGCAAACGCTATCGCAAGCACACTGAAACGCTGCGCAGAATAAAAGTTGTGTTGCAAATGAAACAACTTTATTTTCCTTTTCCTTTTTTTCTCTCTCAAAACTTTATTTTTACTTTTGCAATACTTTATTTTTGTTTGCAAAACTTTTTTTTCTCTCTCAATACTTTATTTTTGTTCGCAACATTTTTTTTTTCTCTCAATACTAAATTTTTCGTGTGCAATACTTTATTTTTGTATGCAAAACTTTTTTTCCTTTTGCAATACTTTATTATTTTGCAAAACTATGTGGCATTATATTGACTCCATAGGTACTGAATATTATGCTGTAATACACACATCTAATACACACATGTGATTTAATGCCCACATATTGCGCTCAGAAAACCATTATCAGAAGTTTAGGCTGATATGGCTTATAGATAATACACTTTCATGATGATGAAGAAGATGATCATCAAAACCGAACACGTATTAAAAAATGGGCAATTACAACATGATATAATAAATGATCTGAGGGGTATTTTGAGCTGAAACTTCACAGACACGATCTGTGTCACTTCATGTGTTCACAGTCTTGCCCTAGTGTATGGCCACTGATTCCCACGCAGCTGATTAACAGCACCAGCTGCTACTCATCATGTGTCCTATTCATGGGCGTCGAAAGCAAATTAAATGTGGGTGGGTCCTCTCTCTCAGAATTTTTTTAATCTACTTACATTAAATACAAATATACCGCCATTTATTAAACAATTTAAATAACTCAATAATTTACTGTGGTGATAGTCTAGGGGTAAGACACATGGCTTTAAGTTTTGACGCAAATCGACCCGAGGTTCAAATCCGCCAAACTCGCTCTACTCCCTTTTCCCATCACATATCAGACCGGAAAGGCATTTATTTTCCGTAAAAATTAAGAAAATATTACAAAAGAGGAAATACGCGTCTAACGTGTTTAATAATAAGTGTTTATCGGTTAGGGGTAGGTAAACAGACATGTGCTGAATTAGAGACGATAAAAGTGAGCGGGTCCAATTTCATTGGTCGTAAAAAGTGGGTGGGTCTTGTCCCGCCCACACACACCAGTTCCGACGCCCATGGTCCTATTTAAGGTCTGTGTGAAGGCCTGTTTGTCAGATTGTTTCAGGTTCTCTTGTGTCTGTGTCAGAGATCATCTGCTCTCTCTGTGTCCTGAGGATTGGAGGTTGGTTCCTGGTTCCCGATCTCTGCCTCTTCTTGGATCTTCCGTTGCCCGTTGCATCCCTGTGTTACCATGCCTGCCTTCTGCTGCACTCCTTGAGTTTCTGCATTATCTTCACTTATTGAACTGTTCCTCAATAAATAGTTTCACTCGCTTTTGGATACTTCTGTCTTCTTTTCATTGCAGCGCCTGATACTCTGGGGACGCCTAAGACTTATATTACATCTTGTAAAAGGGACATAATAGGTCCCATTTAATGCATTAGTTTAATTAATTAGTCCTACGTATGTCATCTTACATTTCACTTGATTGGTGATGAACATCAGGGCATCAACTGCGAATGGAGCTATAATGCCTCTAAAATTCAAGATATCAGGGGGAAAATGCCCCTGTATGAGGTTTTGTCTCATATTTATATCATATGATATAGTTACACAAGTAACACGCACAACATCACACAAGTACCTTTTTTTCTGACTAGCACAAGTGCAAATGTGATACTGATTTTATACAACAGTTCAATAAATATGAAGTTAATATTGTGTTTTGCCCATGGAAACGTTACCCATAAGCAGAACTGTTGTGCGTCTCTGAACAACACAGCTGTGTTTCTTTTCTGAATGAATCCGCGGTTTGAGCGAATCAATTTGATGGATCAATGATTCAATGGCCCGTTCATAAAGAGAGCCATTTACTTAATTCCTGAATCAATCAGTAATTTGAACGAATCGAATGAATGAGTGACTCAGTGACTTGCTCATTTAGACATTTACCTGGCAGTTTTAGTTTCTTACTTAGAGTATCATCTCATTCAAACAATAATGTCATGTTTTGGGGGTAGTTTGTCCAAAAATTAAATTAGTCACCCTCATGTCGTTTCAAACCTGTATGACTTTATTTCTTTTGTGGAACGTAAAAAAAATATATTTCGAAGAATGTTGGTTTTGATCTGTAAATACACCTAAATACCAAAACAAGGCCGTTGTAGAAGTTATGTTGAATCAAAGTAAATATTTCTTTCTAAAGCTACTTTTTGTAATCTCTTTTCTCGTTTAACACACTAATGACTTTAAATTTGGGGGTTATTTCTCAGCCGAATTTTATATGTGAATAATTTGCGATTAATTAATCGGCACATCATGTAACTAATTAGATAAAAAATGTGAATCACTCGACAGCCCTAATTAAAATACTTGAGACTTGGGGCCAGATTTACTAAACAAGGCAAATTAGCGTGAGACCACAATCCCATAAAACAAGCTTAAATAATGATAACGCTGGGAATAGCAGTAAACTGACTAATGCAAACCTTAGTAAACACTCTCCTTGCATTAATTTAGCATCTTAAAGGGAAACTCTAACAACTGCAAATGTGATACGGTCAGCTGCAAAAATGTCCATTTCTGTTCATCACTTATTGTTCACTTCATGTCTTTGGTAATGTTTTTTTAACACCAAAGAGGGATTTTGGTAAATCTGGCCCTTGTTCTGATATGGATCAATTATAGCACACATTTTCAACACAAAATGTATCTTCTTATCGTACCTCTGTGCTCTTATGCGTCTTGACTTTGGCTTTCTCCTTCTTGCTGTAGTCTGCATTATAGTGAGCAAAAGCGTATTCGATCAAGGCAGCGAAGACAAAGACATAGCAGATCCAGAAATACACATCCAGAGCTTTAATGGCAGAGGCGCGGGGCAATGATGAACGAGCGCTGACCATCAGCGTTGTCATGGTGAGCACCGTTGTGATTCCTAAGTTGAATGGACACACAGAACACCAATATTCATTATACTCGTCAGGGTCATTCGTGTGTGTGATTGTGTTAAATGTTCTCTTTTAAAAATACTTCAGATATTTTAGTGAAGTTGACATTTTATAAACTGTAAATGTTCTATTCCCAGCTACACTGCAAAAAATGCTCTTCTTATTTAGGATTTTTGTCTCGTTTTCCAGTCCAAATATCTAAAGATTCTTAAATCAAGATGCATTTACTAGATAAATCAAATGACATGAGATTTTTTTCTTTTTCTCTGGGGAAAAAAATCAAAAGGAAGTGAGTTTTTGTTTAAAATGAATCCAATGGGGTGAGAAAAATAATTTCTGATTGAATTCTTGTTTCTGTCCCAAACAGAAATAAGATTATTTTTCTCACCCCATTGGCAGATTCATTTAAAGCAAAAACTCACTTCATTTTGATTTTATTTTCAAGAAAGCAAAATGTCATTTGACTTATCTAGTAAAAACATCTTGATTTAAGAATTTTTAGATATTTAGACTAGAAACAAGGCAAAATTATTATTAAAATTATTAAATTATTGTTAAATGTTCTCTTTTAAAAATACTTCAGATGTGGAGAATATTTTTAAAATATGTAGTGAAGTTGACATTTTATAAACTGTAAATGTTATAAAATTAGCACTTTTCCCAGCTAACAAAAAATACATTCTAAGAACATTTAGCTAATGTTCCATTAAGAGTTTCTGCATGTTTCCCAGTTTTATGTGAATGTTACGGGAACATTCCCTTTGATCATTCTTCAGATGTTACTTTTGAACATTCTAAAACAAACAGTAATGTAGCAATGTAAGACGAACACAACTTAAAATATAAAAATGATAAATAATGCTTTTGTGCCAATGTTTTGAGAACATTATGAAAGATCAGATTTCAACCTTTCTATTAATGTTACTGGAAGAACGTTTGTTTAACATTAAGAGAACCTTGCCAGAACATTCCCGTTAGCTGGATTAACACTGAAACACAGACCTAACGACACTCTTGCTGGCACAGCTGATTGGCTGATCCAGAATGAAACCCATGACATGGCAACCAGTAGGATGGAGGGCATGTAGGACTGGATGATGTAAACGCCTCGGTTTCGCCTTAGTTCGAATCGTAAGCTGAGACGTGGAAATCTCCCCGCTGTTTCAAGAATGACAAGATACTTGGCTTTAAAATGTGTGATGTAGCTTTTGAGTTAATGACATTCAAAATGATAACAGCATTAGCAATTCATGTTTTGGTAGAGTATAGTTCATTTTCATGTTGATGAAAAGCCTCACCGGATTTAAAGTTCAACAGCTCCGTGACAAAGCGATAATCTGTGATGGTGAACTGGGACAGCTCCAGTTTGTCCAGCCCGTGAATGAGTGTTTGACTCTCACACCAGTGATACACAATGTCTTCTGAAGAGTAGCCGTCTGCAAACCCAACAACAGAGAAAAACACATCTCAGTCTGCCTACAGCGGCACATGACATTTCTATTTGTCTCTCAAACATGCTGTCCTTATAAGGTTATGCTCATATGAGAACAGGAAATAAATTAATATGTAAGAAATCACTAGAAGATATACAAGTAACAAGCATCATTATCATGGTTTGTTTTTTTGAGCAGGGATATGTTTTGCTGTCATTTTAAATGTATCTCATGTTTCATGAATTCAAAATGCAATGTAACGTGGGACAAGATGAGGCAGGTGGAGATGAGGATCTAAGTGCAGTTCCCTTTCGTTCAGTCACTCCGAGTAACGTGAGTGACTGACGAATGGGGGTTTCGCTTAGAAGCCTATCAACTTCGAGATCTAGAAAGCGCCCAATGGCAGTGCCAATGCCATGGGCATGCGGATTTTGCATAGCGGACTCCGCCCGACTGCGTGGGTATATCAGGAAGAACGCTGGCATGATCGCATTATGTTTCTGCTTCGGAGCCAAGAGCACATACACTCTTCACTCCTCAAGCCGTCCGTCCCCCCGATACATTTCTTCCCGGAGGTGCATGAGGAGCTCGAACGGTCCTGGGAGTCCCCGTGGGCTTCCCGTGACCGTTGCGCAATCTCCTCCGCCTTCACTACCCTCGATGGGGCCGTGGCCAAAGGGTACACTGGGGTTCCCCCAGTCGAGCGCTCTGTTGCGATGCAACTGTGCCCGCAGAGTGCTTCGACTTGGTGTGGTGACCCTAAGCACCTCTCCAAAGCCTGTAGATTCACAGCAACCTTGGTGGCGAAATCCTACAGAGCGGCGGGGCAGGCTGCCACCTCTTTGCATGCCATGGCGGCTCTTCAGGCCTACCAGGCCAAGTTGCTGTGCGACATGCACGAGGGTGCCCTCTTGGGACCTCTCAGTAGTGCTAGATGCTCTGCAGAGGCCTCCCTTCAAGCCTTTGCGGTCAGTGGAGCTTAAGTTCCTGTCTATGAAGACGGCGCTCCTGACCGCATTGGCCTCCATCAAAGGGTAGGGGACCTGCAGGCATTTTCGGATGACGAAGCGTGCCTGGAATTCGGGCCGGCTAACTCTCACGTCATCCTGAGACCCCAGCCTGGATATGTGCCCAAGGTTCCCATCACTCCGTTCAGAGACCAGGTGGTGAACCTGCAGGCGCTGCCCGTGGAGGAGGCAGACCCAGCCTTGGCTCTGCTCTGTCCAGTACGAGCCCTCTGTGCTTACATAGACAGAACGCAGTGTTTCAGGACCTCAGACCAGCTCTTTGTCTGTTATGGTGGGAAGCTGAAGGGAAAGCCTCTCTCAAAACAAAGGCTGTCTCATATAGTGGACACCATTGTTTTGGCGTACCAGCAGCAGCTCACTCCACCCTCTTGGGCTCTAGCGCATGGCGCTCTGCTAACAGACATCTGCAGAGCTGCAGGCTGGGCAACACCGAACACATTCGCCAGATTCTACAATCTCCGAGTGGAGCCTGTGTCCGACTATGTACTCGCCTCTACAAGTGGCCGGTAAGGACTAGGCTCAGGTGTCTTCGCTTGCTCGCCATTCCACTCCAAGGACTGGATACGTGCGATATATTCTCAGGTGAGCTTCCCTGGAAGCCCTGAGCTCCTCCAGCACTGTCTATGCCGACACCAGTAAGTCTGCCCTTTCGAGCCCAGACCCTCGTGTCTGGCCAGGTGCTACGTGTGCATGGTTCCCCCTCTGGGCGACCCCCACATGTGTATTTCCACCGTAAGCCTCCCTGAGCGGGTGTCTTTCCCTTGGCAGGCTTGGCAAGCCTTGCCCCACCTGGGTTTAAAAGTCCACCTTCGGCTGTTACCCCAGAGTTCTTCCATATGTAGCCCCCCTTTGGTCATATGTGTTTTCTTAAGTCCTCCCTACGGGTAGGCAGCTTGGCGCATACTTCCACCTGGAATATGCTTCCCAGTGTACCTTAGTATTCCTGTGTTAAATGGGAGTCCTTCATCCGTACTAGTCTTACGATAGGGAGCTCGCACTTACACATGGCACTGGAAGACAGCCGAGTGGCGTGATTATATTGGGACCCCATTCGTCAGTCACTGACGTTACTCGTTACTCCCTGGGGACGGGAACTGAGACGTAACGTCCCTCTGCCACATCCGCTGTACCGCTGAAACGCCCGGGAGTTCAGTCTTGGCTCCTCAGCAGGTAACATAATGCGATCATGCCAGCGTTCTTCCTGATATACCCACGCAGTGGGGCGGAGTCCGCTATGCAAAATCCGCATGCCCATGGCATTGGCACTGCTTTGGGCGCTTTCTAGATCTCGAAGTTGATAGGCTTCTGCCGAAACCCCATTCGCCAGTCACTGACGTTACGTCTCCGTTCCCTCCTCAGGGAACGAGGGTTACATACGTAACCGAGACGTTCGGTTTTAATAAAAAGAACAAATCAATAACCAGTAAAATGAGGCAAACAGAAGCACGAGCAAACAAGCAACCATTACATACACTCATCAACCGACAGAGAACAAGGGAAACACAAGACACACCTGTGCACAATCAGGGACTAATCAGTAGGGCTGGGACGATAAATCAATGCACGATAAATCAATGCACAATAAATCAATGCACGATAAATCAATGCACAATAAATCAATGCACAATAAATCAATGTACTATAAATCAATGCACGATAAATAAATGCACAATAAATTAATGCACGATAAATCAATGCACAATAAATCAATGCACAATAAATCAATGGACGATAAATCAATGCACTATAAATCAATGCACAATAAATCAATGCACGATAAATCAATGCCCGATAAATCAATGCACTATAAATCAACGCACGATAAATCAATGCACAATAAATCAATGCACGATAAATCAATGCACAATAAATCAATGCACGATAAATCAATGCACGATAAATCAATGCACGATAAATCAATACACGATAAATCAATGCACAATAAATCAGTGCACAATAAATCAATGCACTATAAATCAATGCATGATAAATCAATGCACTATAAATCAATGCACGATAAATCAATGCACAATAAATCAATGCACGATAAATCAATACACGATAAATCAATGCACGATAAATCAATGCACGATAAATCAATGCACGATAAATCAATGCACAATAAATCAATGCACAATAAATCAATGCAATATAAATCAATGCATGATAAATCAATGCACTATAAATCAATGCACGATAAATCAATGCACTATAAATCAATGCACGATAAACCAATGCACAATAAATCAATGCACAATAAATCAATGCACGTTAAATCAATGCACAATAAATCAATGCACTATAAATCAATGCACGATAAATCAATGCACAATAAATCAATGCACGTTAAATCAATGCACAATAAATCAATGCACGATAAATCAATGCACGATAAATCAATGCACGATAAATCAATGCACGATAAATCAATGCACAATAAATCAATGCACTATAAATCAATGCACTATAAATCAATGCACTATAAATCAATGCACTATAAATCAATGCATGATAAATCAATGCACTATAAATAAATGCACAATAAATAAATGCACAATAAATCAATGCACGATAAATCAATGCACAATAAATCAATGTACTATAAATCAATGGACTATAAATCAATGCACGATAAATCAATGCACGATAAATGAATGCACTATAAATCAATGCACTATAAATCAATGCACGATAAATCATTGCAGGATAAATCAATGCACTATAAATCAATGCACGATAAATCAATGCACGATAAATCAATGCACGATAAATCAATGCACGATAAATGAATGCACTATAAATCAATGCACTATAAATCAATGCACGATAAATCAATGCACAATAAATCAATGCACTATAAATCAATGCACGATAAATCAATGCACGATAAATCAATGCACGATAAATCAATGCACGATAAATCAATGCACGATAAATCAATGCACTATAAATCAATGCACTATAAATCAATGCACTATGAATCAATGCACAATAAATCAATGCACGATAAATCAATGCACTATAAATCAATGCACGATAAATCAATGCACGATAAATCAATGCACTATAAATCAATGCACTATAAATCAATGCACTATAAATCAATGCACTATAAATCAATGCACGATAAATCAATGCACGATAAATCAATGCACTATAAATCAATGCACGATAAATCAATGCACTATAAATCAATGCACTATAAATCAATGCACTATAAACCAATGCACAATAAATCAATGCACAATAAATCAATGCACTATAAATCAATGCACTATAAATCAATGCACTATAAACCAATGCACAATAAATCAATGCACAATAAATCAATGCACGATAAATCAATGCACTATAAATCAATGCACTATAAATCAATGCACTATAAACCAATGCACAATAAATCAATGCACAATAAATCAATACACGATAAATCAATGCACTATAAATCAATGCACTATAAATCAATGCACGATAAATCAATGCACAATAAATCAATGCACGTTAAATCAATGCACAATAAATCAATGCACGATAAATCAATGCACGATAAATCAATGCACGATAAATCAATGCACGATAAATCAATGCACAATAAATCAATGCACTATAAATCAATGCACTATAAATCAATGCACTATAAATCAATGCACTATAAATCAATGCATGATAAATCAATGCACTATAAATAAATGCACAATAAATAAATGCACAATAAATCAATGCACGATAAATCAATGCACAATAAATCAATGTACTATAAATCAATGGACTATAAATCAATGCACGATAAATCAATGCATAAATCAATGCACTATAAATCAATGCACTATAAATCAATGCACGATAAATCATTGCAGGATAAATCAATGCACTATAAATCAATGCACGATAAATCAATGCACGATAAATCAATGCACGATAAATCAATGCACGATAAATCAATGCACGATAAATCAATGCACTATAAATCAATGCACGATAAATCAATGCACGATAAATCAATGCACGATAAATCAATGCACTATAAATCAATGCACTATAAATCAATGCACGATAAATGAATGCACTATAAATCAATGCACTATAAATCAATGCACTATAAATCAATGCACGATAAATCAATGCACAATAAATCAATGCACTATAAATCAATGCACGATAAATCAATGCACGATAAATCAATGCACGATAAATCAATGCACGATAAATCAATGCACGATAAATCAATGCACTATAAATCAATGCACTATAAATCAATGCACTATGAATCAATGCACGATAAATCAATGCACGATAAATCAATGCACGATAAATCAATGCACTATAAATCAATGCACGATAAATCAATGCACGATAAATCAATGCACGATAAATCAATGCACTATAAATCAATGCACTATAAATCAATGCACTATAAATCAATCCACTATAAATCAATGCACGATAAATCAATGCACTATAAATCAATGCACTATAAATCAATCCACTATAAATCAATGCACTATAAATCAATGCACGATAAATCAATGCACTATAAATCAATGCACTATAAATCAATGCACGATAAATCAATGCACTATAAATCAATGCGATAAATCAATGCACGATAAATCAATGCACTATAAATCAATGCACTATAAATCAATCCACTATAAATCAATGCACTATAAATCAATCCACTATAAATCAATGCACGATAAATCAATGCACTATAAATCAATGCACTATAAATCAATGCACTATAAATCAATGCACTATAAATCAATGCACTATAAATCAATGCACTATAAATCAATGCACTATAAATCAATCCACTATAAATCAATGCACTATAAATCAATGCACTATAAATCAATGCACAATAAATCAATGCACGATAAACCAATGCACGATAAATCAATGCAATCCCTTAACTATTGAAAGCCTTAGTAATAGCTTTTATTTCTATAAAAATTATTGTGTACATCAGTGGCCAGTTGCATAAATTGCTCTTACAAGATCATCTAGTCATCTATTATTTTATTTTTCTATAAGGCTAGGCATAACTTTTATAAGAAAGTTACTTAAACAGGTAGACTGGTCTAATTTGAATGGAAACTTAGTTGATCAAACTAGTTCAAACTTAGTTGAGCACTTCAGGCTTGTCCGAATCCACTTTTGCTAGTTTAATGACGGAAATACTGTCCGCGCGACCGGCACACGGTCCAAAAGGGTCGTCCCTCGTCTCTTAATGAGTCATGGGTGTGTTTGGGCGAAACGTGCAATAAACCAATCAGATTAACACCAGCGGATTACCTATTTACATGAGGAGAGACTGAACGCTTCTCCAGAGAGGAATCCTTTTACAGTCTCATTACACCGGCCCTCAGTCTTAACATAGTGGCAGTGTTTATGCATCTGGCCACTGATCATAAACAAACACTATAAATGAAGGCAAGAGATGCCAGATACGAGTCTTCCCCTCACTCACAGCTTTCCAAGTCTAGCATGCACTCCTGTTCATCCATGGGGTATTTGGTGAGGTCCATGTCACATGCAACTGTAGATGTGATTCTGAAAGGGAAAACATCATGATAAACATTTCAAACACTGGAAAGCTTATAAAGTATATAATCCTTTTAAAATAATGATATTGCTGTCTCTCTCTAAAGGAATACATTTGATTTGTTATCAATGTATTTTTACATATTTTGTAATTCTGTTGTTAGTTTCATAAATACCTGATTATGATCAGTCAATGGTGGCCTTTATTTAAAATATTTATTGTTAATAGAACAGACCACTTTACACATCATGGCTGTAATCATAAACATTAGGCATGTGAGTCAATCTGAAACCCCTGTAAAGCATGGCCACGCACCGACTGCTGTAGAGAATGACTCCGTCAGGCTGCAGGCGTATGAGTTTGTTCTCCACAGTAACATCATGAAACCAGGCTGATTTGGCGTTCACAATGAATGTGTCTGGTACCCAGAGTTTGTCTACGAAGCGGCTGTCCAGGCCCAGAGTTTTGTTTGTGTGGTTGTAGGACAGGCGGTCATCTTTCCAACTCTGCCGCAGAAATATCGTCATGGTGTATTCCTGTCGACACACACACACACACACAAACTAAACATCCACGGTTTGATGTTCCTGAGACTCATCTGGGATTATTGTAGAGAACTGACCTTATTTACAGACAAGTTTACTTGAAATCAAAAGATAAATAAGCCACTATGCATTTCAGTGATTTCACAATGAGTGTTCTGTGCTTCCTCTTAAAAGAGGTAATAATTCATCAATAATTAATATAGATAGATGATAATAATTTAAAGCAATTTAGACTTTGTTTTTGTAACTTTACTTTAAGCAGAAAGAGACCTCTCACATGATGTAGTTTGATACTGTGAAGATCTTCAGTAAAAAATGTCAAGATATGAAACTTGGGGAAAGTGAAAGATATGAAACTATTGGAAATATAATCCATTATAATTTAGATTATAAGAGTATAATTATGTTCATTGTGTATTATAAATCATCATACTCTTAATAGTTATAACCACAAATAGGTAAGTATTATTACTGTTGTTATGATTATTCATGAGATGATACAACACATTATTATAAGGTTGTTTAGAAGGCATTATGCATGTATTATAACGCATTAAGAATACCCTTATGATGCATTATAAATGCAGGCTTCATCTAGTGTTATAATGCATTGTACTCTTAAAAGTTACAACCACAAATAGATAATGTATTGTACCTGTTATGATCATTTATAAGATAATACAGCGTATTATAAGCTTGTTTATAAGGCATTATGCATGTATTTTAATGCATTAAGAATACCCTTATGATGCATTATAAATACAGGTTTCATAGAAAGTGTTACCAATAATTTTAGAAAATGCAAAATTTGGGATTAGTTACATTAACGCCAAAAATAAAATTGTTTTCCAACACAATAACCATACAAATCTAATACTATAAACCAAATATAGGGTGATTTTCAGGCATTACCATGTTGGCTTCTGAGATGTGGTCAATACTGGCTACTTCAATAGCCATGGCAACATTCACTGGAGGTCCTGTGGAGAGAAGTGTGATAAAAGAAAAGAAAATTTATCTTTAAACCTTTTTAAATAAAAACTCTCCTCTTCACCGGGTGTATTCCTGAAGAGAGCGGTGCAACGTGACACCACTAAATACAACAGAGACAAATCTGTGTAAGAGGAGAGAAGATGCAAAAGGCGAACAGGGTCGGGAATGGACCCGGAGTCAGGACTCAAACTCGGATCACCTGAAGCGATATGGCTCTGCCTCAATGTAAAAATTGTGAAGTAGCTCCTAAAGCAACCGAGGACCTTTAATGCCTGGTTTATGCTTGATGTACATGGACATTTAATTACATGTTAATATTTCACATTTATTTTTTGGGTTTGACTGATGAGCTATTGCAATAATAAGCTAGTGTTCAGTTTGAATGATATTACACAGGCAATATTAAGTGCATTGTGAGATGGTAATTCTAATCACACTGCTTTCTAATGTTAATAAATAACAGCAATTAGGAGTGTAACGATATACTCATGTCATGTTTCGATACATATCACAATACTGAACTACCGATACGATATTATTGCAATAATCTAAGACTAACAGGATGAGGTCAGGACTCTGTGCAGGCCAGTCAAGTTCCTCCACACCAAACTCGCTCATCCATGTCTTTATGGAGCGACGCTTTGTGCACTGGAGCGCAGTCATGTTGGGACAGGAAGGGGCCGTCCACAAACTGTTCCCACAATGTTGAGAGCATGAAATTGTCCAAAATGTCTTGGTGAAGCATTAAGAGTTCCTTTCACTGGAACTAAGGGGCCAACCCCTGAAAAACAACCCCACCCCATAATCCCCCCTCCACCAAACTTTACACTTGGCACAATGCAGTCAGGCAAGTCCTGCCTCTGGCAACCGCCAAACCCAGACTCCCATGGGATGGTCAGACAGAGAAGCGTGATTGGTCACTCAGAGAACACGTCTCACTGCTCTAGAGTCCAGTGGTGGCGTGCTTTACCCCACTGCATCCCACGCTTTGCATTGTTCTTGGTGATGTAAGGCTTGGATGAGCTGCTCGGCCATGGAAACCCATTCCATGAAGCTCTCTCCGCACTGTTCTTGAGCTCATCTGAAGGCCACAGGAGTTTGGAGGTCTGGAGCGATTGACTCTGCAGAAAGTTGGTGACTTCTGCGCACTGTGACCCTCAGCATGCGCTGACCCCGCTCTGGGATTTCACTTCATGGCTGAGTTGCTGTTGTTCCCAATCGCTTCCACTTTGTTATAATCCCACTAACAGTTGAGCGTGGAATCTTTAGGAAATGTCAGGAATGGCCTTATTGCACAGGTGGCAACCTATCCCGGTCCCACGCTTGAGTTCACTGAGCTCCTGAGAGCGAGCCATTCTCTCACAAATGTGTGTAGAAGCGTCTGCATGCCTAGTGCTTGATTTATACACCTGTGGCCATGAAGGGATCGAACACCTGAACTCTGGGATCTGGAGGGGCATCCCAATACTTCTGGTAATATAGCGTGCGTACTAACAAAACCCTAGACATAACCTAATCAAAATTTACTGTATTACAGCAATAAAATCATTTTTAGCTGCCCAAAGAAGTGCACAGATTTTTGTCATCATATGAAGATCATTTAATAATCTAAAGAGCTTTTTTTCCACTATAAAGAACATTTTCCATGGATTTTAAAGGTTCTTCATGGAAGATGCCAATAAAGAACCATCACTTTTAAGAGTGCACTGTAAAAAAATGCATTATTTGTTTTAACGTTTAATAAATAGAAACTCAAAATATTATGTTATCTGAGCCCCATTAATCATTTAAGATGATTTGACAAATGATAAAAACGATAAAAAAATGTCACATTGTGTAGTTTCATCATTAAAATACATTACGGTTAACATTAAGGTTCAAAACCCTGAAGACAGACATTAACATAACCACTATGATAAGACTCTTGACCAACTAGCAGTGAACCAACTTTTTGGATTCAAATTAGACCAAATCTCATCGGACACACTCCGTTCAGTTCAAGGATCTCTCTCCCAGAGAGCTGATGATCAGGTGTGAAGAGCGACGGGACACCAGGACCGCAGCTGAGAGACACTGATCTATTTAATATCACTGCTACACCTTCTCACTAAAAATAGACTGCAGGAAATAGGGCGCTGTTTTGGCAGGAACGCTTAGCGTGAGGTTTGTTCTGCGGAGAAAAAAACACTTCAAGAGATGCAATAAATTCTGTCATTAATTCTTCACCCTCACGTCATTCCCAACCCATAAGACCTTCGTTCATCTTCAGAATGAAGATATTTCTGATGAAATCCGAGCGCTCTCTGACCCCTCCATAGACAGCAGTTTAATCGACACTTTCAAGGCCCAGAAAGGAAGTAAACACATGAGGGTGAGGAATTAATGACAGAATTCTTATTTTGGGGGGAACAAAACCCTTTAATATTCATGGGTTGAGCAGTGTAGTGATCTGTAGATGTCAAACTCACCTCCGATCCCTGGGCGAAAGTTTCGAGCATAACCTTTCATTAAATCATCCAGATTAGGCAACCAGGATATTTCAATGTCTGTGCCGACATAGTCACCAATATCACTCAGCATGGCCCTATGGGGACAAAACATAAACAAGGGTTCTTCACTTGGACTATCACGGCAAAGGAGAAGTGCTCACTAACACAGATTTAGACAGATTTGTGAACAATATTTGAGAGAAATAGGCCTTTTGTAGCCTGGATGCCAGCTGAATTTAGCCCCGCCTACAACATTTGAGCTCGGGCAATTCGGTCTGGAATCGCTCCATAGAGGAGTTATTATGCCTGAACAGAAACTGTTCGGACCAATGAAATCATCAGGGCGGGCTTTAGCCGATGATGGACAGATGATCAACAGTACCGTAATCATCCACGTCATCAAAGGCGCTTTGGGTTGAGTTTGCTCTTATCCTAAACGGAGAACTTGTTCGTATATGCGTTCACCTTCACTATTTCTCTCAGTAATGATGATCGTGTTGGGAAGTACTCTGTGTATCCTTAAATCCTGTTTTTACAACATTGGCAAAGATCGGTTACACTCATCTTTTCTTCTATACATTTAATCCAGCGCGTGCAGACAGGGTTGCCATGTGTTTTTTTGCAATGTCGCGCAATGTCGCTTATAATTTTGTTAATAATTTTTTATAATTTTGTTCAGTGTAGAATCTTTTGTAACATTATAAATGTCTTTACTGTCACTTTTGATTAATTTAATGCATCCTCGCTGAAAAAAAGTATTAATTTCTTAACTTTCTTTCCAAAAATCTGCCTGGGAGGATTCATAGATCATCAGTGTGTGCAAGACATGACCTTGTACAATTCAAGGTGATTCGTTGGTCTAAAGAAAAACTCTATAAGATATTTCCAGATTTTCTTCAGACCAGTGTAACTGATGTGATCGCTGTGGGCTTGAACTCATAATTTCTGGAAGCTATCAAACTCCTGGAACAGTGTTTTTATCTGGCTTTATCAAGAATATTGCATACAGTATCCCTTGATCCCTCAATGGCTGTTCTTGGAAATGTAAAGACTGTGAGGAACATTGTGTGGTTTCATTTGTCAGTCCACTAGAAGATTAAACTTACTAAATTGGGAAAAGAAAGCTGCACCAAAACACTCAAATAAAAAATAAAAACTCAAAGGGATGTAATGAAACATTCAGAACTAGAAAATATTTAATTCTCCCTTAAGTAAATAATATAAATAATGATACCATAGAATTAAACAAAGAACATCATGTGTATAGCTTGCCCAACACTATGTAAAGTATACCTGACTATGACACACACACACACACACACACACACACACACACACATGTTTGTTTTTGTGAAATGTGGGGACATTCCATAGGCGTAATGGTTTTTATACTGTACAAACCGTATTTTCTATCCCCCTACACTGCCCCTGCCCCTAAACCTACCCATCACACACACACACACACACACACACACACACACACACTGCCCCTGCCCCTAAACCTACCCATCACAGGAGACATTCTGCATTTTTACTTTTTCAAAAAACATCACTTAGTGTGATTTATAAGATGTTTTCCTCATGGGGACCAAAAAAATGTCCCCACAAGGACAAAAATTTGGATATTGCCATCTTTGTGGGGACATTTTGTCCCCATACCGTAGGGATTACCAGTCCACACACACACACACACACACACACACACACACACACACACACTACCCATCACAGGAGACTGCACAGTTTACTTTCTGTGATAAAAACCTCATCCTGTGTGATTTATAAGCAATTTGAAAAGTGAGGACATGGGGAACGTCCTCATATTTCACCCTCTCCTGAAATACCTATGTCATACCCATGTCATTATACACATTTGTGTACTGATATTTCACAAAAACATGCCCACACACACACACACACACAGCTGTGGATCATCAGGGAACGACACTCACACACACACACACACACACACACACGCAACGCTCAGAAAGACAGAAGAGAACGCGCTGACTGTGAATGACCTGACTATGACACACACACACACACACACACACACACACACACACACACACACACACACACACACACACGTTAGGTTTTTGTGAATTGTGGGGACTTTCCATAGGCGTAATGCATTTTATACTGTACAAACCGTATTTTCTATCCCCTACACTGCCCCTGCCCCTAAACCTACCCATCACACACACACACACACACACACACACACACACACACACACACACACACACACACTGCCCCTGCCCCTAACCCTACCCATCTCACACACACACACACACACACACACACACACACCGAGTTCTCTTTCGCACTTGAAAGAATATTAAAGGGATAGTTCACCCAAACATGAAAATGTGATGTTTATCTGCTGACCCCCAGGGCGTCCCAGATGTAGGTGTGTTTCTTCAGTCGAATACAAATAAAGATGATTAACTCTTTTAATTATTATTTCTGTGAGAATGACAGATGGGAACACTAGATGACATTCGTCTGAATGTGAGGTAAAAAAATAACATAAATACAGTTGGGTTTCTCACAGAAACCGATCGGTCCGTGTCTTAAGACATCAGTGTGTCGTCACGAGCAGCAGGGTTTTGTGCATGTTTTTTTTACTCTCATAGAATTGTTACCCATTCACATTATGACAGACAGACTGCAACGGTTGGAGTTAATCACCTTTATTTGTGTTCGACTGAAGAAACACCTACATCTGGGATGCCCTGGGGGTCAGCAGATAAACATCACATTTTCATGTTTGGGTGAACTATCCCTTTAACACAGAATTATGCCAAAATGCCCGTTTTGTGGAGTATTCTCATAGTTGTTTTAAATGAGTTCAATAATGCCTTAAATTAACTTAAAGGGTGAGGAAATGAGACACGAGACAGATCTGTGTCATGTTTGGCAGCGGCAGCTCTTAAAGTGACCTCTTAAAGTATATTTGGCATATTTTAATAAATGGAGATTTAGAAAATGTGTGATTAATTAGTTAATTGCTTTAATCGATTGACAGCATAGTTTGATTTGTGAAATATATAACATGAAAAACTAACTGCCTTATTACGTACAGAAATAAAATGAATAAAAACATAAACATCATCTTTTGTGGGTGTTATCTTTGACTCAAATTAGCTCAGCTACTATCATTTGAGAATCATTTAAAGACTTCTGCATTTATAACATCATGGCTGGACTGTTGTAATGCTTTATACCTTGGTCTTCCTCAGTCTTCAGAATGCAGCAGCTGGAGGGACCATACCACTCCAGTTTTAGCTTCACTGAATTCAAATCAAAATTTCACTGATTGTTTTTAAAAGTCTTAAAAGACAAGCCTCATCTTACATCTCTGAGCTTGAACTCAGCTCTAAGTCCCTCAGATCTGCGAATAAACTTAAGCCTTTCCTGATTATTAAATGATGGATTAGTAACTGTTATCTTTGTCACTTTTGTCAGTGTAAGCTGAATTTTTCACTTTTCATGTTTTCTACACCGATCAGACATAACACTAATATTGTGTTGATCCCCCTTTTTGCTGCCAAAACCGCCCTGACCCGACGAGGCATGGACTCCACTGGACCCCTGAAGGTGTGCTTTGGAACCGGCACAAAGATCTTAGCAGCAGATCCTTTAAGTCTCACAGACGCTCGATTGGATTGAGATTTGGGGAATTTGGAGGCCACCTCACACTCGTTGTGCTCCTCAAACCATTCCTGAAGCATTTGTGCTTTGTGTCAGGAGCATTATCCTGCTGGAAGAGCCACAGCCACCAGGGAATACCGTTTCCATGAAAGGCTGTACATGGTCTGCAACAATGCTTAGGTACGTGTCAGAGTAACATCCACATGGATGGCAGGACCCAAGGTTTCCCAGCAGAACATTGCCCAAAGCATCACCTCCGCCGGCTCGCCTTCTTCCCATAGTGCATCCTGGGGCCATGTGTTCCCCAGGTAAGCCACGCACACACACCCGGCCATCCACGTGATGTAAAAGAACACGTGATTCCTCAGACCAGGCCACCTTCTTCCATTGCTCCGCGGTCCAGTTCTGATGCTCACGTGCCACTGTTGGTGCTTTCGGCGGGGTCAGGGGTCAACATGGGCACCCTGACTGGTCAGCGGCTATGCCGCCCCATACACAACAAACTGCGATGCTCTGTGTATTCTGACACCTTTCTATCAGAACCAGCATTAACTTCTTGAGCAGTTTGAGCTCCAGTAGCTCGTCTGTTTGATCGGACCACACGGGCCAGCCTTCGCTCCACACGTGCATCAATGAGCCTGGGCCGCCCATGACCCTGTGGCCGGTTCTCCACTGTTCCTTCCTTGGAGCACTTTTGATAGATCCTGACCACTGCAGACCGGGAACAGCCCACAAGAGCTGCAGTTTTGGAGATGCTCTGACCCAGTCGTCTAGCCATCACAATCTGGCCCTTGTCAAACTCGCTCAAATCCTTACGCTTGCCCATTTTTCCTGCTTCTAACACATCAACTTTGAGGACAAAATGTTCACTTGCTGCCTAATATATCCCACCCACTAACAGGAGCCGTGATGAAGTAATAAGTGAACTGTACACAAGGGGGCAAAAGACATATGATGTGTTGACATGCGTCCACAAGTGAGATGAACTGTGAACTGCACAACAGAGGTGTCTACATATACAAATAAATGCATGCACATTTTAATCTCTAAGAAAAGAAGCAATATTTATAATAGCATATTATTAATAGGCTATCTAACTACCACCAGCGATACATAACCACAACGATCTATTAATAAAGCACGTGAATAAACGCCCCATTTCCATGCAACAACGAAAACATGATATAACTTTATAAGGTTCTGTATGTGAATATATAATGAGAAGCAGGCGCTCCACAGATACAATAACCTATTACTCAATATTTTAAGATGTGCACGAGAATGAAGACTTTTGGCTAAAATTATCGGCTGATCTACATGTTTAACATTCCGCTTGTCATATCTAATAAATTATGCTCAATACTGTTTCATGTTGGAGGGATGCAGCTTAAAGCCTCACTGGAAATGCCAACTTAAGCCATTACTGAAAAGATGGATGTTCACAGATCACATTCACTGCTTAAAAGATGTTTCTGAACGAGCAAAGATCAATTAAACTGCGCTCTGTTCTCAGATGTCTGCATCCTCATCCTGAGGTGAAGGGCACGCGCATCCTCACCTGCTCATTCTGTTCTCACCGATGAGCAGAAACCAGAAGATCGTCACGGCGAAACTCAACGCATCCATTATGCGCAAAGACGGCTCGGACTGAACGACAGGTGGATTCAGATATTCCGGTTTCCACAGCCTCTGTGAGGAATCGCAGAGAAATTGGCATAATGATCCATATTTTATCCTGTGCCTTATCCCGACTGCGGAGAAAACGGCACACAAATCTAGCTCTCTGAAGTCTGAACCATCGCGAGGTCCGTTTCTCCAACGAATCGTTCTTATGAGTCGGTTTGTTTGAATGATTCTGTCGAATTGACCGATCGTACTACTTACTGAAGCTGACATAATTATATATAAATAAATACATACATAAATAAATATACAAAATAATAATAATAATATTATTAATATACAAAGAAATGTTAAAAAATCCTTATTTGTGTATAATTGTATTTTCCCCACATTTTATTTACTTATTTATTTATTTATACATTTATTTATATTTGTGTTTATCTCTACATTTATTTATTTCCACATGTATTTATTGCATTTAATAAATTCTACATACATAAGGAAATAAAAGTATAAATACATTTTTACATTAATTTGTTTGTTTATTTATTTATAATTATGTCAGCTTTGGAATTCCATAACTGTCTACTATATAAAAAACTTTGGTAGTCTGATCCAAGAAGTACAAAAACATTCTATTGAACAAATCCCATAATCTTTCATCAAAATAATTCCCTTACACATCACAATGATCATCAAACGTTTTTTTTTTCAAATACAATCAATACGATAGGTAGGCTATATTTAAAAAATACTGTAGACCTACATTAAATACACAACAAAGACAAATGTCAATGTACCATAAAAAAAACAGAATCGGTTCAGCAAAACTAGCCGTTCGAACGAACCGATTCGTTGGAATGATTCGGATCCCTCCTCTTCGTTCACATCAGATTAGAATCCTCCGCTCGTGGAGGACACAAGCACTCGCACGATAAAACAATGATCTTATGTAACATCAACCCCGCTCTACTGTCATCTGTAATAATGCTTCTTATGAAGAGGTGTGTAAGGCATCAAACACACATTCCACACACAGTTTGGTCGTTGTTCACTCATTTGCACTCTTACTCTAGTTTGCTGTCTGATGTTTGTGTGATGTTGTCTGACATATATGATGGCCATGAGCTTACATGATGTAATGGGGCCTTCAGTGACATTGATTGCATAAAGCTCTTGTTCTAGTGAATGACTTGCATGATTAGCTGAATATAGTCATATATTGAACATTTGAAAGGGGTACCATAAGAAACCCTTCCTCCTGAACACTGTTAGTGCTGTTGTTCTGGGAGTGTGTGGCTGCCAGGGGGGGAATAAAGAAAAGAAGAGAAGACAAAAGAATAGAGATGAGTTTGAGTTGATAAAGGATTGTCACCACACTATAGCGTACAGGACAGACATGCTGAGCTCTATGATTATTCAGTCTTCATAAAGTATACACAACAGCCCAAGTGTGATACTCATACTCACACACACACTCATTCACACACACACACACACACACACACATATGTTGTGTTTCCATGTTTTATGGGGACATTCCATAGGCGTAATGCATTTTATACTGTACAAACCGTATTTTCTATCCCCCTACACTGCCCCTGCCCCTAAACCTACCCATCACAGGAGACATGCTGCATTTTTACTTTTTCAAAAAAATCACTTAGTGTGATTTATAAGATGTTTTCCTCATGGGGACCAAAAAAATGTCCCCACAAGGACAAAAATTTGGATATTGCCATCTTTGTGGGGACATTTTGTCCCCATACCGTAGGGATTACCAGTCCACACACACACACACACACACACACACACACACACACACACACACACACACACACACACACACACACACACACACACACACACACACACACACACACACACACACACACACACACACACTGCCCCTAAACCTACCCATCACAGGAGACATGCTGCATTTTTACTTTTTCAAAAACATCACTTAGTGTGATTTATAAGATGTTTTCTCATGGGGACCAAAAAATGTCCCCACAAGGACAAGGATTTTGGATATTGCCATCTTTGTGGGGACATTTTGTCCCCATACCGTAGGGATTACCAGTCCACACACACACACACACACACACACACACACACACACACACACACACACACACACACACACACACACACACTCTCTCTCTCTCTCTCTCTCTCTCTCTCTCTCTCACACACACACACACACACACACACACATTTTCACTCACTCACACACACACACACACACACACACACACACACACACACACACACACACACACATACACTCACACACACACACACACACACACACACATGTTGTGTTTCCATGTTTTATGGGGACATTCCATAGGCGTAATGCATTTTATACTGTACAAACCGTATTTTCTATCCCCTAC
>CM040928.1:36704390-36794390 GCA_023029165.1 Gobiocypris rarus | reverse complement strand
TCACACACACACACATACATACAAACACACACACACACACACACACACACACACACGTTAGGTTTTTGTGAATTGTGGGACTTTCCATAGGCGTAATGCATATAATGTTTAATTATATGCACCCTAACCCTAACCCTGCCCCTAAACCTACCCATCACACAAACACACACACACACACACTGCCCCTGCCCCTAAACCTACCTATCACAGGAGACATGCTGCATTGTTACATTTAATAAAGGCCTTCTGAGCGATGGGTTTGTCTGAAAAAATATCCATATTTATAACTTTATAAACTAGAATCACTGGCTTCTGGTACGCCATACACAAGTCTAGTTCCTGACAATGTATTTGAGCAGAATTTACAGTGTTGTGTGAAACCCTTTACTTGAAAATAACCCAGTGATGAGTAAATATTGGACTGAACACACACACACACACACACACACACACAAAAATACAGTAATATTGTGAGATATTTTTACAATTTATCATAACTGTTCTCTGTGTGAATATATAGTGCTGTGTAATTTATTCCTGTGATCAAAGCTGAATTTATCATCATTACTCCAGTCTTCAGTGTCACATGATCCTTCACTAATCACTCTCATATGAGGATCTGATGCTCAACACACATTTATGATTATTATCAGTGTTGAAAACAGTTGAGCTGCTTCATATGTTTTGTGGATTTTTTTTGATAAATAAATAGAATATAAATTCAAAATAACAGCATTTATTTAAAATAATATAATATAAAATAATATTTTTGACTCTACTAGAGCAGGTTTTCCTGCTTGAATGTTGATTATTCCTCATATTCTCCTCTCTTCCCAGTCTGTCAGTAACGCTCTGTTGAGTTCCTGTCTCTATGAAGCCCCTCCTTCTGTAAAGCACACTGTGCTCTGATTGGTCGGCTGGAGCAGTGTGTTGTGATTGGTGTTTGGGAAATGCCCCGCCCCTTACCATAACTTTTCAACACACGACTAACTAACTCAACCAGGCCCCGCCCCTTTATTCTGCGTATGAATTATTATAATGAGGAATATTGTGACGTGTTGGTCCTGAAGAAACTCAAGACTACAATGGAGGCGTTTCAGGAGATTAACTGAATGCATATTTGCTGAATTAAAGAATGAATTTCTTTCTTACACTACTGTTTAACTGTTTGTAAATCTCTTACTGGCTCTTGTCTAGGGAAGGGGAAGTGAGTGATGGTGAAGCTCACACAGGCAGGGAGAAGCAAGACACTGACAAGAACCGCATGTTCAAGCTAAAAAAGTTTCTGGCGCAACTGGACGCATTTTACCAGCAGAAGAAACTGAATTTGCTACAAGCCAGGTCTGTATCCTCATTTAATGTTATAACGTGGCCCTTCCGTAAATACATTTACATTTACATTTAGTCATTTAGCAGACGCTTTTATCCAAAGCGACTTACAAATGAGAGTAATAGAAGCAACCAACACTAGTCAAGGGCAACAATATGCAAGCGCTGTAACAAGTCTCACGAAACACAAAACACAGGACAGTTTTTTTTTTTTTTTTTTTTTTAAATAACAAACAGTAACGAATAGAGTGATAAGTGCTATTCTTTATTGGTCAAGTGCTGCTGGAAAAGAAGTGTCTTGAGATGTTTTTTGAAAATGGCTACAGACTCGGCTGCTCGAACTGAGACAGGCAGGTCATTCCACCAGGTGGGAACGGTCCAGGAAAAGGTCCTAGTGAGGGATTTCATGCCTCTTTGAGATGGCACCACTAGGCGTCGTTCACTTGCAGAACGCAAGCTTCTGGAGGGTGTGTAAGTCTGAGCGAGTGAGTTTAGGTATACTGGTGCAGAGCCTGCGGTTGCTTTGTAGGCGAGCACCAGAGCCTTGAATTTGATTCGCAGCTATCGGCAGCCAGTGAAGACTGATGAAGAGAGGCGTGACGTGTGCTCTCTTCGGCTCGTTGAAGACCACTCGCCGCTGCGTTCTGGATCAGCTGCAAGGGTTTAACAGTGGATGCTGGAAGGCCCGCTAGAAGAGAATTACAGTAGTCCAGTCTGGAGAGTACAAGAGCTTGGACCAGGAGTTGAGTGGCCTGCTCTGATAGGAAGGGTCTAATCTTCCTAATGTTGTATAGCGCAAATCTGCAGGACCGGGTTGTTGCAGTAATGTGGTCAGTGAATTTAAGCTGATCATCAATCACAACTCCAAGGTTCCTGGCAGTCCCGGACGGAGTTATGGTTGATGAACCGAGCTGAATGGAGAGAGTATGTCAAGTGCTGGGTTGGCTGAGACCACAAGCAGTTCTGTCTTTGCCAGATTGAGTTGAAGGTGTTGTTCCTTCATCCAGGCAGAAATGTCTGTCAGGCAGGTAGCGATCCGAACCCCAACTGTGGGATCATCTGGTTGAAATGAGAAGTAGAGTTGAGTGTCATCAGCATAGCAGTGATAGGAAAAGCCATGTTTCTTGATGACAGATCCTAAATCTGCCTCTCAGGGTGGGAAGGTTTCAGACTCTGTGAATCTCTGCCTCCCACTGTGTTTTCACATGTACATCATGGTGTGTGAGCACATGCCGTAGAAAAGCTGTTAGGTAGGTGGACTGAGCAGTTCAGAGCGGCCAAGCTGTAAACACACACCGAACGCCTTCGTTTAAAACAGTGCATGCATGGCATTAAATCAGAAAAACTGAATCAAATGTCGGGGTCATATTTCACCTAAAACATAAGAAACCAATCAGTAATTTTATTTTGTATATAGAGAATGTTTGAGAGTTTAGTAACAATGAAGCACCCCATCCTTTCGGAAAAACAAAACAATATTCACAAATGGGCTGAGAAACAACTCAAAATATATGAATGTATTGTTTAGATATTGTAACGGAACTGCCCTGAGACAAAAGGTTGAGAATCCAAATGCAGCTTTAATGAAGGGTAATCCACAATCATAGTCAAAACAAGACAGGAGAGACTGGCAAAAGGGTAATCCACAGAACGGGCAAGTAATCAGGAACCAAGAGACTAGAAACAAGGGAAAACGCTCAGAAATGCAGTTATACAACAAACAAGACTTCGCAGTGAATGACTGAGATAACAAGGGCTGATGTAATGAGGTAAATGATGGTGCGTTCAAGTCGTGTATTTACAAGTTAAAAGCACATGAATTCCACCACGAAGTTGTAAATACCAGTGGGAAGTTCGGGAGTTGGGGGCGTGTCGGTGAAAAACCTGGCGGAATCAATGGATGCAACGTCTGTAGTTGAACATAACAGGTATTTAGCAGTGTCAGTAGCCGCGTTTCCATTACTCTTCAAAGTGCGCAAATTGAAATTTCAAATTGGAAATACACTTAATGGAAACGTCAATTTTGCAAAAACTCCCATATATCGCTAAAAAGTTTTTACGCTCGCATGAGGTGCTTTTTCAGGCAATTCGAAAAAGGACATTTTCGCGAAACTGCAACGGAAACAGTTTTTTGTCCGCATTTACAGGTCACCTGGTGTACGGTGACGCACTGGTGCCACATAGGGCCTGGCCTACATATGATTTCCACTTAATTATGTTGTAACATCATCTTTTTTTTTCTTTCCGTAATAACAAGATGTTATGTCGTAAAAACTGCATTTTTTTTTCTCACTAAAACGACATATTCCCTCATAATAAGGACATATGTTGTATAGTGATGTGTACAAAAATAAGCCTTTATCCACATTAAAAATACAAAATATAAAAGTAGGCCTATAATATAAAGTAGCCTATATCTTAGTCTGGCGACTAAACAAAAAAATTACTAGCCAATGGCGATTCTATTGCCAAGGTTTGCGCAGAAGGTTGTGCTCACGTTTCATAATCAACATATGAAGTGTAAAAAATAATAATATTATAGGCTAATAACTACAAAACAATATAGGCTACGTTTTCTATAACCCTCATTTTTAACCACAGATAAATACAAGACATAATTATAAACTATTAACTGTCTACTTTTATTTGTGTAGGCCTAGGCTCAAAATAACAAGGGCCGTGGATAAAGGGAACGGATTATTTTGCATGCGCTGCACTCCAAGTCCAAACTTAATTTCTAAAATGTATTTTGTTAATTAAACTCAAAGTTTTTCATTTAAAAAGAATTTCTAAATTCAGGTTATATTTTCAACAAACGAAATTTCAAGCCAAAATAGCGAAATGGTTTAAAAAAATGAGTTGCCACCATGCAAATTCACACTTATTCACACTCAATGCTTGAATAACACGCCTATGTCTCCTTCCATTAAATAATGGCTATTGCGGTGGCTGGGATATACATACACCTACCAACTTACCTGGCATCATTTTTTTAATGACTTATAACAACAACAAAAAAACACGTTTTAGTTGCATAACATCTGTTAATGAAAACGCGATTATTTCGCAATAGTTTAGATAGTATCGCAAAAGTTTTGCGCAAAAATGTAATGGAAACGCGGCTAGTGTCAGGCTTTGTAATTTACAACAAAGTAAGCTAGCATTGTAATATAACAAGCTTCATAGAGTAATTCAAAACGTAAAAAATTAAAACTCACCTAATGCACATTCTTTGTTCTTCATTTTCTACAAGCAGAGTTAACAAACCTTGCTGTATTTTCGTGAAATTCATTAAAAGAAAGCACACCGCCATCTTGCTCCGATTAAAGAGACTTGACCGCACACGATGTTGTAAATACGAACATCCCAGGAGGACTTGAACGCACCATGAGACACAACAATGAGTGCTGATGAGTCCGGGCAAAGGATTGTGGGTAATGTAGTCTTTGATGGAATGATTATCCGGGATGGAGTGTCCTCAGGTGGTAATCAGGGGCACTCTTACTGGTGAATTGAAAAACAAGACAATAAAAAACAAACAATGTTTATTGAGAAAATGTTGTTTTTGTAACGTGGATTTTTTCAACCCAGTTTTATATGAGCTAAATATCAAATGAAGCATGAAGTCAATCTCAAATATAAAAGACTAAATGCAACATTTTCAGTGACTTGTTAAATGAAGATCGTATTTATTTTTAGCTTCTGAATAAATGTATTTGTAAATCTGAGTTTGTACAAGATGTTTTTCTCTTTAAGGGAGGAACTCAAAGCATTTCACCCTCATGTGGCTGAGCTGGAGGAAAACAGAGAGCAGATTGAGCTGGATATAGAAAGAGAGAAACAAGCTGAGAACAGGTAAAAAACAATTGAGAAGGAATATCCCTGAAGAAGAGGAAGAAGTGTGTAACTCTGCTTAATTCTGTGCAGCGTGGCGGTGCTCCGGCTACGAGCTCAGCACAAGCGTGTGTGTGCCGAGCTGACGGCAGAAGAAGATCTGGGTGCTCATCTAGCCATGATCCTGAAAGAGCACGAGTGAGTGTCATATCTACAGTAATGCTACACTTCATACTTGTTGATTTTACTATATTTAGTCTTGATACTGTAATACATTATTGTTTTGATATTTGTTTTTATTGTGATTATTTCTTTTTAATTCAGCTTTAAACTTCTGGAATTATAATCCAATGGAGGAAATTCTCCTTAAAATTTGACATTCTCTTTAAAGGGGTACTTCAGCGCTGGGAAGATCAATCTGTATTTAAACTGGGTCATTAATGTAGTAGAAATGTGAAATTATTTTTGAATTTGGTGCCTTCTAGACTGAGAAAACACAGAAAATGTATTTTTGTCTCATGGGGATGAAAGACAACAATTCCCAGAATGCACTTCGCTGCCCTACTCTAGACACAACATGGATCACTTGCCCACCGCGTTCATTTTCATAAAATCAGTTCAGTTAGAGACGCTACAATTAAAAACTGAACGTGTCTGTTCATTATATTATGAGTGAGCCGATTGAGTGTCACGGCACAAACGCAGCAGGATCGGATTACATTCATCACATGAGCTGAGGGAATCTCGGGATTCACGGCTGCGGCTGCATTCACAGCGTGTGATCAGTCTGCCGTGTGTTCAGTTCATGTCTTTGGAAGCTTAACTTTCATAGGAAGTTCATTTGAACAGTTAAAACACTCCCTTTGCTCTCCGCCGCTCCGTTTACATGAATCTCCGCAGCTCCCGAGCCGAGCGCTGTGAGTGTGATGTTGAAAACATGTGGGAATAGCGCCTCCTGCTGGCTGTAGTCTTTAGCCTCTGGACAAAAACTCCTCCGATGATGCAAAATGACGATATTTACATCATCAGAGGATTTTTTCCAGAAATAAAATACATAATTCTCTCATCTCAGGGGGATATGAGGGGGGGAAAGTACGATAATTTGAATATACTCCCGGGTTTCTACTGATACAAAGCTTAATGCTAATCGCTGAAGTAACCCTTTAAAGCACCTTTTTATTATGCTATTTTAAATGTTCCTCATTTTGTTTTGGAGTCTCCAACAACAGGTTTACATGCATCCAATGTCAAAAAACACTTTCATTTTCACATAATACACATTGCACATCACCACATTTCTCAGAGTCTGTTTGTCTGAAGAATCGGCCCGTTGCTTGAAAACCCTTAGTTATAAGGTTAGGGTTACCCTTAGAAAAAACCCTAAGGGTCCACTTAAGGAATCTCAAGCTTGTCTCTGATTATTTCCCTTAAATGCTTAATTTTTCCCTTAAGTTCTGTTATGCGTTGCTAGTAACCATTTAGCCCTTAAAAAATGAAGGGATCAAGATAGGTCCGTTAAGTCATCTGCTGAACTCAAACGCGATGGATGATTTCATGTTAATTGAGAAAGAAAGTACCAATGTGCATTTTTACCAATCAATTAAAATAAGCCTGTTGAAAGTATGACATGAAACGATTAAATAAAATAAACATTGAACACCAAAGTTTTCATATTTTTCTCAATACTTCTGCTGTGCACTTCTATTAATTATTTCATGGCAGGCTTTGATCTTGTGTGCAGGAGTGACTGGTTCTAGTGGCAGGCTCGGGTGTTTTCCCCCTGCGTGTCTTTAAGAAGCGATGCTGTTTGTCTGTGGTCCAGTTTGGTTTAGATGTTCTTGTTTCCATTAAGTTACTGTAAAGCTGGTTAGCACACGCTAGGACACCGAACGCTTCATTCAGGGAATAATCTCCAAACTGAAGTTATGAACAGTGGCGTTGATGCATGAGTGCAACACAATAACAAAGAGTTGGACATATATAATGTCATTAAATGGAAACTGATGCGAGTGGCGCGGCAGGATTTTGAACATCCTCCAGTCAGGTGTCGTAGCTGGACGCTAGCTCTGTCTCGTTCCGTCAGACCGCAGTTAATATTCTCCATAACTTAAATATTATAGTACAGCTGTATAGTTTAGTAAATGTTTAAAAAGGCAGTGGTCCATTATGTTTTATTATGTAAGGCCTAGTTTTATTATTAAATAGATATTGCATTTAATTCATATTTTTATACATGCATTGGAAACGCTAAATCCTCTTGATAAGCTATCTATAATAACCCATGGTCTGTCATTGCAACACAGAGGTTTATCGCGCATATTCACTCGTACAGTATGAGCAGTCAAGTCGCGCTCGACGATCGGACCGCACAGTGTGAGCACATAAACCGTGAGCTTTAGCTTTAGATCGCATGCGATCTACTCGTACAGTGTGAGTAGGCAACCTTTCTGAAATCGCACAGAAATCGCACAGTGTATGCCCGCCTTTAGGGAAGGGTGACGGTCAAGACGTTTGTTGCAATGCTCTTAAAAAAATCCCTTACCTCAGGGATTTTCCCCCTTAGGGATACAACCACTTAAAGGCGGGCATACACTGTGTGATTTCTGTGTGATTTCAGAGGATTTAGCCTTTCCAATGTATGTATAAAAATATTAATTAAATGTATAAAAATATTAATTAAATGCAATATCTATTTAATAACAAAAGTAGGCCCTCTTTTATTAATAAATTGATATTACATTTATTCTGCTCCCGCAACAATTTCATAACGCATCGATGCATATAGCCGTCACGCTGCATAATAAAAGATTAGATAGATTATCTTAGGCCTAGGCTACTCCTCATTAAAAACATTTAGTACAATTGAACAAGGAATTATGGGTTATTTATAGATAATATCAGTCTCAATGAAAAGTAAGAGCAATTTCAAAAACAACTACCACAAGATAAATATTAAGAAAATAAATGAAGACAGTTAGGCTACCACGTTATCAGCATATGTTAAAGTAGCCATTATCTCTCGTTGTCTCTGTGATAATATGCACCGAAAGCTTGTCAGATTTTACTTTGACTTTCTGTAGTGAATATTTGGGTTTGAGACTTCACCGACTTTCGCGCACATTGCGTTTGCACATTTAAGTTTTCACATTGCGTGATCTCCACTGACTCCTTCATGATTTAAAAGGGGAAGAAGAAGAAAAACAATAATGTGACATGATGACATTTTGTGTCAAATGATGGAAACGGTTCACATTTCACGCAGTCATAATTAAGTAAATATTAAATAATGGTATAGTAAATAAATAAATAAATAAAGTGTGAAAGTAAAACTAGTAAATTAATGATCAAGTTGCTGAATGATTAAAAGAGACGGCTTTACGGTGGTTTGGAAGAATTGGATTATCCATTTTTCAACACGAACTGGTGGAGCAACAGTTTGCTAAATTTCTGCTGTTTGATAGCGGCCTACAGAACTTAAAGATCTCCCTCTTTTCGTTTTCTTTCTTGCTGCATTACAGATGAAATGGTTAAACGTCTGTTTTGGCGCAGGCGCAGTGAGGGGGAGTAGGGCAATCAGTTCGTAGCTCTGCTTCAGCTGTGCGATATCCTCACGAGGGGCGATCAGAATTACTGACACACCAGAAATTCATCCGACCATCCAATTGCAGATCGGGAAATGTTTGTCGCCTCACGTTTCCCCCTATACACTGCACGAACACGTCACGACAAACGATGCACGATAAAGCTGAAAATCGGCCCGACCCAAAACAGAGTCGCACGAGTCAGAATTCGGCTCAAAATCGGATGAAAATCGCACAGTGTATGCCCAGCTTTACGCAACCAATCACAGTTTGTTTTGTTCCATATTTAGGGGCTGTGAAAATGGTCTCTTGGATGTTTTTTAAAGAGTCTATGCTGTGAACTTTACATACTTCATATACTTTTTAAAATCCCATGTTTAGTTGATGATAAGCGCTCACTGTCACAGTTGCAACACAACGGCTTGCTTCTTCCATGAGGGGGTTTGGCTTCACGGCAGCTTTGTTTCCAGGCGGACAGTTAAAGAACTCAACACACACACACTTCTCCCAGAAATCCTCTAGAATGATGTAGTCAGATGACTTTTTGTGTGCCATATGTATCAGATATTCAGTCAATGGTCCATGGGCGTGACGTCTGAAGCTGAGACTATGTTTCTAAGCTTGTTATCCCTTCTCTATCCCATTCCTGTGCCTCTCCCACTTTGCTTCCTGTCAATTCTCTACACTGTCCTGTCCTAATAAAGGCAAAAATGACAGACTGCAAACTTGCACAAACATGAAAAGTCACTTGACTATGCATTCTCTGCCACCCCTGCACGATACTTGCCCGTTTCTTTACGAGAGAATCTTCTTGAGGTTTTTAGTCAAGTGGCTCTTTGAAAAATCACTTCACTCAAAAGTTACTCCAGCAACTCTTTCAAAAAGTACTATTGATGTGTAAAAATGTAGTGAAGTCAACAGAAAAAGTCATTACTCAAGTAAGGTAGAAATATTGCAAAACTCTACTAAAGTACAGTATCATAACAGTAAGTTTATGTACTTCTTTATTATGGTATATACCGGTTCCTCTGCCAGTATGGTGGCTCATGTTGTTCACCCTGACGTCATGGGTTTGATGTCATAATTTTGTATTATTTCCTGTTTGGTTTTTAGTAAATGTTCTGTGGATTTGTGAGGAAGACTTGAGTTATGTATTTCATTCATACCAGAAAAATCCAGTTTTACCCGTCATTATTTAATCTACAAATCCTGGTTGCCTAACAGAAAGCCTTTAATATGTTGCTGTTGTGGATGAAGCGTGTAACTGGCCCTTCTTCTCAGGCTGGAGCTGTGTCAGGTGGAGGTGGAACTGGGGCACTTCTTGGCTCTGCGTCAGGAGCTTGAGCTGGAGGAGAAGAACGTCCAGTCTCAGGACAAGAAGAAGCAGAAGCTCAGACTCCAGCGAGAGAAGAGCGTTATCAAACAGCGTAGACACAAAGCACAACATGACAAAATGTAAGAGTTTCAAGTGAAATGCTTTTATCTTATCGACTGCAGTTTTCTTGGAACAAAGACAAATGACCCGAGCCATTTAAAGGTGCAGTAAGCGATTTCTGAGAAATGCTGCTGATAATTTAAAGGGGGGGTGAAATGCTGTTTCATGCATTCTGAGCTTTTTACATTGTTAAAGGATTCCCATGCTAAACATGGACAAAGTTTCAAAAAATAAGTTGGATGTTTGATGGAGTATTTCTGGTTTCTCACAAGTTTTGGGAAGTTTTTTTTCTAGTATGGGTCTGCGTGACGTCAACCCGGGCGTAATTTCCTTGTACGGGCCGTACGGGCACTTCTCCCAGAAGTAAGCGCATTCAACCAGAGCGAGAGAGCAAATGCACGCCCATAAATGCACTTTGCTTGGTTTTAGGGAAATCGTCGGCTGCGCTGCAGTCACAGGACTTCACCAAATCAACAATGTCCCCAAAGAAGTGGGTTTTTGGTTGTCAGGGCGAAACAACCCTGTACAGCTTCCCAAAGAACCCAGCGATAAAGGGAACACTGGATGGAGTTTGTTTTTCAGGAGCAGCAACGGAGTTGTGCAAGTGTTTTTGTTTGTTCCCTACATTTCGCCAACGATTGATTTATAAACAAGGCCCAGTTTGACGCTGGATTTGTAGCTCGTCTAATGCTGAAAGATGGAGTGGTCCCAGCGATAAAGGTTCACAGTCATGCGTTGGAAGCAGGCGGTGAGTAAAACTGCTTCAAATGTCTGTGTGTTGTTGGCTATCGGCGGGCAAGTAAACAACATAAACGTATGTCTTAGTCAATTTATCAATGGAGCATGCAACATTTGTTTAGCTGTTTATTGTAAAACCACTCCAACAACATTACACAAAGAGTGGCAAAATATGTTGAACTAAATATTAAACTAGGGGCCGTTCACACAAAGTGCGCTTCTTCATTCAAATGCGCTACTATTCCACTGTTTCTCTGTGTAAACACTAGTCTGATGTGCTAAACCCTTCCCCTTGCTACTGCTAATGTTAAATCGCATACAATAGTCCATAAACCAAATCATGTCCTCATAAACCATAAGTAAACACACAAATGTTGTAAAACTCATGCATGACAAGACACTAAGCAAATATATACAGTTACAGTACATACTATGTCTTTAGCTCTGCCCACAAGGTACGCCTCCAGCCACTCGGTTTTATTCGGAAATACTCGGCACAGCTAATCTTTCTTTTATAAATATAATAAAACTAAAGACTTTTCAGAGATATGAAGGAGGCTATACTACTCTATAGGTACTCAAGATTGACATGAGATTGACAGAAACTGAGTGTGCCACCCCCCCTTTAAACCAACATCCAAAAATAAAATGTTTTGAATATTTGTTAGATGTCTGTTTTGTGTGTGCTGGAAAAAATTATTGTGCTTGCACATAGTCCTGGCTATGGAGAAAAAACAAAGTGGATTGTTTGCACCATAACACTCTTAAAGGCCAATCAGCAACAGGGGGCGTATTCGCTCATGATGGGGAGGAGAGAGTGAGCAAGGGGGACATTTGCAGAAAGAGATGGCTGAGATATTATCAAAGAAATGGTCACATGATTATACAGGTCCTTCTCAAAAAATTAGCAGTCATTTCTGCAAAAGGAGTCCCCACCAAGTATTGAGTGCATGACTGAACATAATTATTTGAAGGTTGACTTTTTTTGTATTAAAAACACTTTTCTTTTATTGGTCGGATGACATTTTTGAGATAGGAATTTTGTGTTTTCATGAGCTGTATGCCAAAATCATCAGTATTAAAACAATAAAAGACCTGAAATATTTCAGTTGGTGTGCAATGAATCTAAAATATATGAAAGTTGAATTTTTATCATTACATTATGGAAAATAATGAACTTTTATCACACTATGCAAATTTTTTGAGAAGGACCTGTAATTGTAAAAAGAAGGGTTACAACTAGGCCGTGTGTCCACCAAGGCGTTTTTTCACGCAGCTTGCTGGCGTATTCAATAGTTTTCAATGGGAGAGCTGCGTTTTTAGAACGAGCGTAACGAGGCGCTGAGCGAGTATTTCACGTTCAAGCGTTCAGCATTTTTTACTGCTCGCCGAGAGTTGAAGAATGTTCAACTTTGAATAAAACGCTGCGCTCATCACTGTCACTTTTCACCAGCCATCCAATCACAGTAGAGGAGGGGCGGGACAAACACAACACTGACATTCTTCATGTACAACATCCACTGATGAAAACGAGCAGCATAATAACGGAACAAAACAATTTAAAATAAGAGCCAAAGAAAATAATTTACATTGTATCAGCATTTTTATATAGAATCAATACAGAAACAAACTATCTGTGAAAGGAGATACTATTAACACTTATGCGGATATTCGTATCATAACGGGCAAAGAGTCTCAACTGAAAAACTCTGCGCTGCCAAAACGCTCTCAAGCGCCCACAGCGAGGCGTTTTCAGCAGAGCGCCGATCGTTTTAAGCTGGCTAAAAACGCTTTGGTGGACACATGGCCTTAGAGCTAGAGCGACTCTAGGGGGTTAATAAAGGCCGCCTTCTGTATTCAACTTACGGAAAATGCATAACTGATTTGGCGTTGGATGTGGCGTAAGTGATTTGAGCTGCGAGAGGCGCCACACTTTCTGTTGAATACAGAAGGCAGTCTGCCGGAAGCTAGATATTTAACTTTATAACGTGTTAAATATGGATGTTTTTCTCACACAAACCCACCGATTCGCTTCAGAAGGCCTTTATTAACCCTTGGATGAATGGATGCAGTTTTTTGCGATTACATTTTGGGTTGCCATAATAAAGCTTGGAAGAGCCAGGACATTTATTCATATAACTTTGATTGTATTTTTCTGAAAAGAGAAAGTCATACACACCTTGACTGGCATGAGGGAGAGTAAATCATGGGGTCATTTTCATTTTTGTGTGAACTATCCCTTTAATACTAAAACAGCTTTCCTGCTCTTGAGAGACATTAAAGAGCGGGAAGGCCTCCTCGATATGTGAGTAACATTGGTATTTGCTATGTTTCAAAGAAGCAAGATATGCTGTTGTTGAATCACAGCTGATTCATCCATATTTGCTCTATATCTGTTTGTTAGTGATTGCTTGTGTTGCATAGCATGTTCTTTATATTGGGGGTGGGGCAATGAAAAGAGGGAGGGGTTTGTTTAGGTATCGATTCCAACTATCAACAATATTTCTCAGGAATCGCATGCACCCTTAACTCTTTCCCCACGAAGCACGGAATTTTCCAGGTTTCCATGTTTTTCTACATTTTCACATCTTCTTAAAGAGTACAGAATCTCCTGATCAAAACACAGGTGATGAAGAAGCAGAAACAAGTGATCTCATATAAGCAGATGCATATGTAAAATAACGCAATCTTTAACGTTAATATTATTAACAGCATCTAAATCAAAACTGCCTAATGTTACTGAATGCAATGTCGACCCAGGACGAGCTCTAGGACTGTGAAGCTTTGGGGTGTTGATGGACTCCATTCTGTCCATTTGTGTTTGATCATCGCTCTGAATCAGATCTGGATGCAGTCTTTGACAAAAGCACGTTTTTCTCAGCTTTTTTGTTGTTTGTTTAAAAGCAGAGGGCCTGTTCTTTCTTTTTATATATTTCATGTTCAGATATTCATACAACTAAATATTCTGGGGGTCCATGACATTTTTGTGGAAATTATCAAAAAAGTGGAGGTGGCTGGCAACTTTTAAAATAAAACTGGAGGAAAGAGTTAACACTCTAAATCATGTCACAATTAGACTTACAGTATTGCTGATTTTTCACCTGATAGATGGTAAAATAGGCGGGTAGAAAACAATTACAGATTTGCAAAGGAGGCAATGCAACACATTTGAACATATCTAAATTTAGTTGAAGGTTTCATTCAAAGTGACTTACAATGGCGTAGAAGGAAGCTATTTAATATTTTTCGTGGCCAAAAGAACAATTTAAGTAATTGTCTCATCACATTTGGCTCTCCTGACTCAAAATGATAACTTGACCCAAAGAGTATTTAACCTGTTACCAGCAGGGAGAATGGCCTTTGGTTTTATAGTCAATTTGTGTCAAAGCCTAGAACACCAATAGTTCAGCTGCGATTTGTACGCGGGCAAGCACAGCTTGCAAATCTCTTAATGCTTGTTCAAATCTTTCAGGCAACAGTGTTATTTATGTAATCTTCTATTTGACAGTGAACGTGACATGGTTTTACAAGAGCAGGCTGAAGTACATAGGAAACAACAGGAACAGGCTCTCGCTAGCCATCTCAAAGCGGCCGTCTACCTCAAACAGACTCTACACAGGTGATGCACAATTTGTAAAACTTTTTAGTTGAATGACAACTTTTAATTTTCTGCTTTCATATTAGTTCCAAGTCTAATAAAGTGTATATTTAAAAGAATATAACACTTATTCTAAGAGCTCTTGTGTTGTAGGATGAAACAGAAAGAGGCTGAGGCTGAAGAGAGGAGGAAGGAGCTAATAAAGAAGAGGCAGACAGCAGCGATGACACTTAAAGCCAGTTTCGCTGCCAATCAGGTATAAATCAGTCGTAAGTAGGGATGTTCGATTCCAGGTTTTTTGGAGTCGACTCTGATTCCTGATTCCCACAGTAGGAGTCTATGGAATCGACTCCTCGACTCCATTTACTTTACATCAAAACAGGGTCAGAAATAACACAAAATTACAGTTGTTACAGAATTATTTCCCCCCGACACAAAACCTTTAAATCCCCTTATTAAAACCACACACCTTTAGCGTGACCATCCAAATAAGTCCAATTCAGCAGTGACTTGATGAGTGGCTATCAACATTTCTACCTATCTATTGCCGATAAGTTACGAAAAGTTAGGAAAAGGTCACGAAACAAAATGATGTCGAGTGATGGTGCTAAATGCACATGATGGTGAGTTAAAGAGACATAAAATAATGTACACTCATTGATGCGTTACTTCTTGATGTGTTTTTTATGATTTATGGTTAGTTTAATGATTAAGAACACAAGGTTAACCATGGAAAATCAAATCTATATTTATTGCATTAATATACCATCAATTAAACTAAAGCTAGCATGGAGGAAGCCTATGGACAATTACAAACGAAAGTCACTGTGACTGTTTTCTATTTCTAAAGTAAGCACTCAAATAAATGTGTGACAAAGTTTCTGCGACGGCTCTTTGACACGTTGTATTACGTCAGTGTCTGAATTTCATTCACTGCTTGCTTATATAGTGCATTCAACTGCCATGCACTTTATAAGGATTAGAAAATGGGTAAACAAGTGACACCACCTGTAAGGAGAAGCTTAGGCAGTGTTCGAACTATACCGTGGCCTTTGTTTGTGCACTCGCACGTGCCTCAAAAGAGGACTTACAAAGATTACAAATATTTAAAACTTTATAAGTTAAATTATCTAGCTTCCACCAAATTGTCTTCTGTATTCAACTTATGGAAGAAGTGTAGTGCTTCTCGCAGTTCAAAATGATTACGTCACGTCTGACAACATTGCACACCAGTTACGTTTTTTTTTTGCGATCTGGCAGAAGCTAGACAATTTACTTGATAAAGTTTTAAATATGGATATTTTTCTTACACAAACGCGCCACTTCACTTCAGAAGGCCTTTATAAACCCCCGGAGCCGTGTGGAGCAGTTATAACAGGGATAGATGCACTTTTATGGACTTCAAAAACGACACAACAATTCACTGCCATTATAAAGCTTGGAAGGGCCAGGACATTTTTAATATAACTCTGCTTTTATTCATCTGGAAGAAGAAAGTCATATACACCTAAGATGACTTGAAGGTGGGCTAATTTCCATTTTGGACTATAGAGGGGGGCGGATGTGGAAAGGACCTGGCTTGTAACACAATGACTTTACTAATCGGCCATTGGCTCTTTTCTCAGTTTCTCCCATTCATAGTAACACGAGTGCACCGTCTTTCTATATATAGTCTTTGACTGAACCACAGTTCAGAGTATACAGACTTCTTAGTCTGGGCGTCCAAGTACTATTGGCCGATTTTAATGCCCATGTTGGTGATGATGGAAGGCAGTGACTTGGAAGAATGGGACAGAGGATTGCATATGCGCATTGGCTTGGTCCAGCTTGAAAAGATCCATTGATAGATCTTCTCTCCATGTCCTTAGGAAACTATGTATGCTAGAAAACAACGACAGAAAGCCAATGAACGGAAACAGAGAGAGCAAGAGCAACAGATGAAAGAGGCACTGGAGGCCAAAGGATTGAACAGCATTGAACACATCCAACGACTGAAACTGCAGGAGCGCTTCAACAAGAAAAATGCGTGAGAATTTCCCATAAGTATTTGATGTGAGTGCTCAGAAGGTTTGAGGACAGATATTTATATTTTTCATATCTTTTTTCATTGAAGGGAATGTGAAGAGACACGGAGATTGGGGCAAATGGAGATTGTGGCTAAATTGCTCTCGGAAAGGAACATGAAGGAGAGGCGTAGACAATCTCCTGTACTGAGCCATGAGAAAAAGCATGACGAGAAACTCTTGCAGAACATACCGTTTCTATCTGCACACACCAGGAGAGAGGTACCAGCGATTGCTTAGCATCACACTTACCGTTTACGTTTATCATTAGAACAATGAATGTATGTTCTGCGCTCCACAAGGAGAAATAAGTCTGCAGAAGTAGAGATCTCATTGCGTGTGCATAACGTGGAATCATCATGTGCTACAGTCATAGAGCCATATTTTGTATAACTAAATAAACAGCTGACCCCATCACTAACAATCACTTGTGTTTAATTCAGGAAAAGCATGTAATGTCAAGTCCCAGAGCACCTTGTGTCAGGTCCTACAGTGACAGTGATGTCAGTTCCTCTCCAGAACCTGCAGAGCTGAAGTTTGGAGAGTGTGTAGAAATGGAGGATGAAGATAAAAGAGAGATGAGCCTGGCCCAGCCTGAGTTCACTGGCCTTTGGGAACACAGACACAAAGATGATATGGTAACAATTTCAACACATAAATACATAAGCATGTGACACTTGAGATGCTATTCACACAGAGCACCTTCCATTGCACTGCTTTTCCATTGTTCATCGTGCTTGAGTCTATGTGGCGAGCTAGACGAGTGAGAGACGTGCGAGGAGTGATGGTGGAGCGTGGACGCATATAAGGACGAGCCACATCCAGGCATGGACTTCTCTCGTCCTTCACTGGTGTCGCTGGTGCTTATATAACTCCGAGCTCCCTCATGAGAGGACTCGAGACCGGTGTGCCTCGCAGGTGACGCTCATTCTCAATCACACACCGGTCTCGCTCGCTCCTCCCACGTCTCTCGCTCGTCTACCTCGACACAGTCTAACATAGTGGCTATGATTATGCAACTGGAGTTTTACTACGCATAGTAATCAGTCATTTTTATCTTACTCTTCCCCCAATGCTGCTTTTATTACGCTACAATAAAATAAATATCATTCTTTCATTTGCAGCTACAGATTCATTGTTTTTTTGTCATATCTGCCCCCTTAGGCCACATCAGATGAAAACATTCATCTTGAAACTTCTTACACCACCATAAAGACTGACATGAACAAAGGTTTACTTTCAAAATCAACAAAAAAGTCCATAAAGGGACGAAAATCAAAAGGACCACCATTCATCAGCAAACCAGAGATTATTCTGTTCAAGGTACCGAATGCAGACTTCGTAAGCTGCAAGCCTAGACATGATTCTCGGGAATTAAAGGTCCGCTCTCAATGAAGAGAATGTGTTGAATTATAGGAACCGAAGTCATGATGCCTGTTAAAATAATCCTTTGCATATTCTTCATTGATAATGCAGTATCGTAATGCATTGCAATGAGGCCGGCAAAGCATTCCATTCAAGGTGGACTACAATCCTAAGGGAAATATTTATCATATTGTATATTAAATATGCAGTTTGCATAGGGCGTTTGCTCTTCATTCAGTCACTTTAGGTACGGAGCCCCTAAAGGGACATGGTGATGGAAAAAATATTAATATTGTTATATAGCTGTGCACACCATCAACTCACTAAACTAAGGCCCAATCCCAATTCTACCCCTTAGCCCTTCACTTTCCCCTACCGCTTCGTTTTGTGTGTTCACGTGACGGGGTAGGGGTGTCTCGTTTCTCTTTTGGCTGGAGTGGTAGGGGTAAGGGGAAGGGCCAGATAGCCCTTCAAACTGAGATTTTTCAGGACCACACTTCGAACGAAGGGGTATGAAGATTTCCCCTGCATACACGGACTACGCGCTGCTAGAATGCATGTATTGATGTTGCCATTCAGAATCAATTAATAAACAAAATGAACAATGGAAAGCGGCTCCACCAGTCTTGTATGTTCTGTATCATTCTGTATCGTTTTAGGAAACTCGAAGTCTCATACGTTTTTTTAATTGAAAACAAGCGCCATTTTATTAATTCCAAATACAGCGCAAAACTACGCTGGGAGTGAGTAATGTGTTAAACGTGCTCGTGCCGGATTTCTGTTAGATATAGCCACGCACTTTATTGCTGTTTATACTGGTTAAATGTTACAGGACACTAATAAAAGAAACGGTGTATGATAACGAATGATGGTGTAGTAGTGGTGTCCCATTTCTTAGGGGAATATTTTCACCCCTACGCCTTACCACTCTGTTTCAAGGGGCAAGGGGAACAGGTAGGGGTAGGGGAAGGTGAAGGGGTATAAAATAGAATTGGGATTGGGCCTAAGACACAGGCATCATCTGAGACCTCAGTGCGTTATAATCCACGCCGCTATATACACTCACCTTAAGGATTATTAGGAACACCTGCTAAATTTCTCATTAATGCAATTATCTAATCAACCAATCACATGGCTGTTGCTTGAATGCATTTAGGGGTGTAGGGTGTAACTCCAAACTGAATGTCAGAATGGGAAAGAAAGGTGATTTAAGCAATTTTGAGCGTGGCATGCTCAGACCGGTCCGTCTGGCACCAACAACCATCTGCTCAGTTACTGGGATTTTCACGCACAATCATTTCTAGGGTTTACAAAGAATGGTGTGAAAAGGGAAAAACATCCAGTATGCGGCAGTCCTGTGGGAGAAAATGCCTTGTTGATGCTAGAGGTCAGAGGAGAATGGGCCGACTGATTCAAGCTGATAGAAGAGCAACTTTGACTGAAATAACCACTCGTTACAACCGAGGTATGCAGCAAAGCATTTGTGAAGCCACAACACACACAACCTTGAGGCGGATGGGCTACAACAGCAGAAGACCCCACCGGGTACCACTCATCTCCACTACAAATAGGAAAAAGAGGCTACAATTTGAGCTCACCAAAATTGGACAGTTGAAGACTGGAAAAATGTTGCCTGGTCTGATGAGTCTCGATTTCTGTTGAGACATTCAGATGGTAGAGTCAGAATTTGGCGTAAACAGAATGAGAACATGGATCCATCATGCCTTGTTCCCACTGTGCAGGCTGGTGGTGGTGGTGTAATGGTGTGGGGATGTTTTCACTGTGCAGGCTGGTGGTGGTGGTGTAATGGTGTGGGGGATGTTCCCACTGTGCAGGCTGGTGGCGGTGGTGTAATGCTGTGCGGGATGTTTTCTTGGCACACTTTAGGCCCCTTAGTGCCAATTGGGCATGGTTTAAATGCCACGGCCTACCTGAGCATTGTTTCTGACCATGTCCATCCCTTTATGACCACCATGTACCCATCCTCTGATGGCTACTTCCAGCAGGATAATGCACCATGTCACAAAGCTCCAATCATTTCAAATTGGTTTCTTGAACATGACAATGAGTTCACTGTACTAAAATGGCCCCCACAGTCACCAGATCTCAACCCAATAGAGCATCTTTGGGATGTGGTGGATCGGGAGCTTCGTGCCCTGGATGTGCATCCCACAAATCTCCATCAACTGCAAGATGCTATCCTATCAATATGGGCCAACATTTCTAAAGAATGCTTTCAGCACCTTGTTGAATCAATGCCACGTAGAATTAAGGCAGTTCTGAAGGCGAAAGGGGGTCAAACACAGTATTAGTATGGTGTTCCTAATAAGAAGTGAGTGTATATTCAATTTAATATATTTACATCAGAAGAACTATAAAAATGGATAAATTGCATCTGAACTGTATTTGTAGGATTGCGATGTTGGGAAGGTCTACAAGAAGAAAGTCACGCTCACTAATGTCACATACATGACTAATTACTGTAAGCTGTTGGGAGTGTCACAGAATCTGAAAGATCACGTGTCAGTGAGGTAAGCTGCTCTTTCAGCACATATCACATAAACATCTTACACTCAGGGGTTTGCTTATCTGTCTCATTTTATAGAGGGGGTGTTCTTTTAAAGCCAGATTAGTTTGGGACATGGTGCTGACATCCTTTGCTGACTCTGTTTCTATCATCATTTCCAAACCTGTATGGATTTATTCTGTGGAACAGAAAATGTCTTGTGTTGTTTGGACTCTATGGACCCTATTTTACCGATTTGATCATGGTCTTAATCAAGCGTTACGCAGCCAATCACAGACATGTCTGTTGATCTTTTAAATGCAATGGTCAATCAGAGGAAGCGCTCTTTTGTGCTTTCGAGGCTATAATTAATTGCATAAAAGTTTTGTTTTTCATGCCTTTAATCTTTCATGCTTTTTCATTGCGCTCAATTTTCATTTTCCTTCAGTTCATCGTCTGGGTTTGCGGTATATTTACTGGTTTTCTCCCGCCAAAAATGTAAATGGTCCAATCAGCGAACAGAGGGAGTGGCTGAGAACGATGACGTTGATGTTGTGCGCTAGTTTAAGTTGTAGTTCAGTAATGGTGGCGGAGAAAGATGCGAGCGAAGCCATTCGGTCTGTTGTGGCAACACTGCCGAGTATCCAGAAGTTAAAAGCCGGAGCTCGCTCCATTAGTGGTGAAGGAGTTGGCTAAGATGAACGCATGACATACGTCACGGCCAAACGTTAGCGATTGGTTATGGCAGATCTAGAGTGGCTCTGGGCAGATCCAATAGTTTTAAACTTCAACAGAGTACCCGCCTTCACGGAAGTGAACGCTTGTCAATGGAGAGCGGCCAGACTCTCTGTACAGATGAAATGTACCAGAGTGTGGTAGGACCAGGCTAGCTAAGAGGACCGACGGCCAATTAAAACACTGCACAATTTCAGAAGTGACATCTACATATAAATGCGGGATTTACACTCGAAATTGCAGTTGACATATTTAGCACAGATCAAAAAAACAGCAGTTTATATATACACACAATGTAAATGCAGATTGAAAAAATACAATTCTCACTGTTGACTAACTATTAACTACTACTTATAAATAAACTCCTAATTACTGCTTATTTATAGTTTGTAAGGTTGGTAGAAAAGATGTTGGTAGATGTAGAATATTTTCATGCAAAATTAGGCATTTATATGTTTTTATAAGTACTAATAAACACCCCATATTATAGTAGTAGGCATGCTAATAAGCAACTGAGAATTGCACCCTAAACTAAAGTGTTGATATTCCATTTAAATTATTGGTAAATGTCATTTAATAAACTTAAATGTCTTGCTGAACATTGTTATTCTTGTTACGGTGGAGTCCTTGCGTACACATCTGCACTTTACTCGAGAACCCTTTTTAAAATGTAAAGTTTTAGTAAACTTTAAGCTAAAGTTCAGGTTAATCTGAATATTGAAAATGTATGAGTCTGCAAATCAATTAAAATCAGTTACATTAACTGTGAACAACTAATTGTGATTTATATCGCAACATACGCTTGTTATGATGTATAAATCTCTATTATAACAATGAAAAGTAATACAGATGATGCATGTGCAACAATAATAACTTGCATTGCTCTATCAAGTTGTTTGCTTTTATTTACTAAATGAATAAGTGTGTGACCTGTATTCTTGCAGTTTCGAGCCGCCAGGGCCCATGTCTGCAGGCATGGCTTGTGAACTGGAGGCTATATTTAGACCTTTGGTAAGTTTTTCCCACTCCACATCTGGTGTTTGTCACAGGAAAAAAATCTTTGCTTCACTCTGTAGGTCTCATGAGATGCGTTGGTGGAGAAAATAAGATGTAATTCTGTTTTAACATTGTTTTTATTACATCCCTGCATGTGGGTAGAGATAAATCATGGAGAACAGGGCAATTACTCACAGTAACATGGGATTGATCATGTGAGCTCCGCTGATTTTACTCTCAGTGGCAGTTGCTTTGTCACAGTCAAGTTACATTTTATTTGCAATGCACTTTTCACAATACACATCATTTCAGAAAATCTGTCTATAGTGTGTTAATGCCTAACACTAGCAGCTTTTTAGGGAAACTCAATCAGGGAGCTGATCAGTCTCTGCATAATGAATCCCGCTCTTGTGTCACTGCTAATTTGCATAAGTAAAGCTATGTTGAGTGGCATGGAAACGCCCACATTACATACCCATAAATCACCAACTCTCACTGAACATTATTGGCTTTCAATGGTTTTATCATTGTCAGTGTGAGTGGCCCGTTGGAAGACTTTCTTATGATAGAAATGATGTGCATAAATGAGATCTAGACAAGACAAGTGCTAATTTAAGAACCGCCCGTGATGAACCAAACACACTTTTATTTTAATACCGGTTGACATGACACTCACCTAAAAATGAAGGTGTCATTTACAGGACACATTTTTACATCTTGTAAACCAAGAAGTTATGGAAAGCCGTTTTGACTTTTAATCATTCCCAGGATATGATTTCTTGATATCAACAATGACGTCATCCCTCACAGAAATACAAATTTCAACAAGTAAAAAATATAATTCTTGATATCTGTAAGTGTATTTCAGCATGTTATTTCTGATATCAATAATTTTTAGATATCTAAAATGGCTTTCTTACTAATCACTTTCATTATATCAGAAATGAATATTGTCACTAGTAACAAAGTAATTATTGATATAAAAAATGCTGATTTTTACTAGTAAGAAATAAAGTCTTGATATCAATTTTAATGGCAGCCTATGGTGACATTTAACTAGTGGAAAAATACATTTACAGATATCAAGAATTATAGTTTTTACTAGCTGAAATTTAATTTATGATATCAAGATTTAAGAAACACGCCGACTTTTTGGAACTGTTGCTTATTCAGGGTTAGATAAGTCCATACATTACAGAGTTACAGAGTTAAAGAGGTTACTGATAGTCAACAGAATGTGTTAAAGGGACCATCAAAATAAAGTGAAACCCAATGTTTTTTCACCTCATTTGTAAATATAATGAAATTGATCAGGGAATGCTCCACAGTAATCAATATTCTATATTTGTTGTAGCTCGATGTGAATTTGGATGGTGTGCTTCACTTCCAGTCGGCTACTGGCGCATTTTCTGTAGCCATCAAGTGCTCCAAGAAAAAGTGTGAGGTAAATGACACGTTTCATTTTTGAGGTCACGGTGGGTTGTTAATGTGTTTTCTTGAAAATCCCATTATTTCCCATTTTTCCCAGATGGTTGTTGATCACTGTCTTGTGGACTTTGGCACTCATGTGGTCGGACAGACAGTTTCACGAGTGATCACCATGACCAACAGAGGGGCTCTAGGCACTCGCTACACACTGACAGCCGTCTCCAGCGGACCCCTTCAGCAAACCTTCACGAGCACCACGGTGAATAACACTGATACGACCACTGACGGTCTCCTCTACAGAGTGAGGGACATAGTCCTGTTATTTGGGATCTGGTTATTCTGGTTATGTTAACTCTACTAGACGGGTGAATCTCACAAAAAAATGTTCGGGTTGGTAAATGTACCCAAAAAATTTAGTAAATCACCTTTAGTAAATCACCTCGGGTGATCCATTTAAATACTCTCCTCCCGTAAATACTGCGTCTGAAAGGGAAACTCCTACAAATGCATATGCACAAGATCAGCCGCAGAAATAACCCTGACCAAGCCTTTTCAGCACTAATGCTTCTCTGCGTGTCTTTAGGAAATCCTGACTGTAGTTTAACACCAAAAGAGGGTTTGTGCTAGAGCAAGCTGTAAATATGGCCCTTAATCTAATGTTTTCCTATGATGCATAATGTGAGTTTTTTATTAATCTAAAAAATAGCATCTGTAATGGTGGTTTATCTGATTGCAATGTATTTTTTATTGAACAAGAGTTGAATCACACGAGACAGCGGTCCATGCCTTCATGTTACAAACTGTAAGCAGTATGCATGAGATAACTTTTTAGCAAACATAAGGAGAGATCACACAATTACAAATATTGGGGGTGAAATATAGAGGGATTGATGCCCACAGAAATATGGTCTAAAAGTGCATAAGCTTGGCATTAACTGTCACAGCTGGGTTGCAATAAGAGGTGATCAGATCTAGATGCAGCAGCTTAACTTCATTCTCAAAACATATAATAAACAGAACACTCCAGGAACTAACATAAACACCCAAGAACAGGGGGGTATTCCAGAGAGCAGTAGGCGAATTGGGACGCAGCAATGATATCACTTGTTTCTGCTTCATCTTCTTCTGTGTTTTGATCAGGAGATTCTGCTCTCTTTCAGAAGATGTGTAATAGCGCCCCCTAGCATATAACAGAGAAAAAAAAACAAATAGCCGGAGATTTCCGGCAGCTGCGGGAAAGAGTTAAATGTGTTTTAGATATTCATAATTGTCTAAAGGCCGAATCACTCCACACTGACAGACAGCAGACACTTCATCGGGTTTTGTCGGATCAGTGTGTTACTCCTGTACTCATTTTCATCGATCAGAGTTTGTCAGGTCGTGGAAATGGATGTACTGTAATCTGGTGATTGTTCGTTTTTGTCAGTGTGTCAGGGCTGTGTGAGTTGGCCTTTAGACAAAAAAAAAAACATACTCAAAATGTCACATTGAAAACATATTATTGGACAGTTCTTGAAAGATTTTGTGAGACTCATCCGTATGCTACTGTGTAACCTGTGTGTGTTATTCAGTTGGCACTTAAGACTAACATGATTAACAGTTAAATTAAAAGAGCAGGTCTTTGAGCTTCGGTCCATCTCTCTGCCCAGGACTCTGGTCAAAGCGGTAGTTTAGAGATGGCCAGTCTGAGCGCGGAGAACACAGCAGAAATCCCATCAGGGAACACTCACATTGACCTCGGACCAGGTAACAATGCTTTTCTCCTGTGGTACAGTGCTTTTTCAATAATACATTTGAAATTTGTCATTTTATTTGCAAACATGTGAAATCAATAACTATGCGGCATGACCTCACTGTTGACATTACTAGGACCTGGGCATGGTTGCATGAAACCTCTTAAGTGGTTGTATCCCTAAGGGGGAAAAATCCCTGAGGTAAGGGATTTCTTTAAGAGCGTTGCAACAAACGTCTTGACCGTCACCCTTCCCTAAGTGTTTATACGATAGTTTCAGGCAAAACACGGCAATGGAGAAGCGGTTGCTATAGTTACGACATCTCACACAATAAACAGAACATAACGGACCACTGCCTTTTTAAACATTTACTAAACTATACAGCTGTACTATAATATTTGAGTTATGGAGAATATTAAGTGCTGTCTGACGGACGACACAGAGCATCCTCGAGCACATTGAGTCCAGCTACGACACCTGACCGGAGGATGTTAAAAATCCTCAGTTTCCATTTAATGACATTATATATGTCCAACTCTTTGTTATTGTGTTGCACTCATGCATCAACGCCACTGTTCATAACTTCAGTTTGGAGATTATTCCCTGAATGAAGCGTTCGGTGTCCTAGCATGTGCTAACCAGCTTTACAGTAACTTAATGGAAACAAGAACATCTAAACCAAACTGGACCACAGACAAACAGCATCGCTTCTTAAAGACACGCAGGGGGAAAACACCCGAGCCTGCCACTAGAACCAGTCACTCTTGCACACAAGATCAAAGCCTGCCATGAAATAATTAATAGAAGTGCACAGCAGAAGTATTGAGAAAAATATGAAAACTTCGGTGTTCAATGTTTATTTAATTTAAATAAACGTTTCATGTCATACTTTCAACAGGCTTATTTGAATTGATTGGTAAAAATGCACATTGGTACTTTCTTTCTCAATTAACATGAAATCATCCATCGCGTTTGAGTTCAGCAGATGACTTAACGGACCTATCTTGATCCCTTCATTTTTTAAGGGCTAAATGGTTACTAGCAACGCATAACAGAACTTAGGGGAAAAATTAAGCATTTAAGGGAAATAATCAGAGACAGGCTTGAGATTCCTTAAGTGGACCCTTAGGGTTTTTTCTAAGGGTAACCCTAACCTTATAACTAAGGGTTCTCTTAACTAAAGGGCTTTCATGCAACCGGGCCCTGGGTTTTTCCTTCATTGAACACTGACTTTCATTCTGCATCTGGCATTCAAAACATAGTCATCATAATTACAGCGCCTTCTAAGACACCGTTTTGACAGAGAAGACAATTCCAGAATGCATTGCGAAAACTGGGCGAGTCAACAGAAATGCAGAATATAAAACATACTGAAAAGTACTGATAGAAATAGTTTAGTCTAATGAAAAATAAAGATATACCACTTTTCCATGCTTCTTAGCTTGCACAACTGACAGAATGTATCTTAACTAGACTGTGTGTATATATTTGTGTTTATGTGACAAACATGTGTACATTTTGTACATCTTCTTCATGAGTGACTTGTCCTTGCCTGTGATGTCAGGTGTGTCTCCTGTCAGCAGTCGCAGTCCTGATGAGGTTTTGACGGCTGATCCAGGATCAGTGGATACTAAAGTGGTCCAGAGTACCCATGAGCCCACTGAGTTTAGCATCGAGGAGGTATGAACACACTGACATGCTTACACACATTTAAGAAAACAAATCAAGAAAGGCAAAAATCGAGTCTGGTTCTCAAAGTTTGAGGTCCTGTAGACAGGGGAGTTAATGTGAGGATCTATGTACAAGCAGTTCTTTATTAACGCAGTGAAGAATATCTAAAGTACAAGGAAAGGAAAATAAATCAAACAAACTCAGTCTGTTTAGTTTCATTGTGTTTTGGTTTCGTTTTATTAGTTCTGTTTGCTACTTAATTCCTTTAAGCCGAAAGTATACTTCCTTTTTTTACACATACGTGAGCGAATGCGCACAGCCAAGCAAGGTATACTTTTTATGACGCGTAAAACAGCGTTCGACGCATGCACAGTTTTGAGCAATCTGTCACGTTCACACAAAAGACAAACGGGTGCGAGGACTCAAGTGCAGAAATAAGGGGGATTTATTAACAAAATAACATAAATACAAAACAAAAACCCACGAGGGGGCAAAACACATAATCAAAAGACACATAAACTCAAACACATACCAACTGGGAAATCACGGGGAAACGGGAGACGTGAGACGTAGCTAACCCTCGCGTACATGTAAAAAGTGAAGTATACTTTGGCCTTTTGTCATTGATTATGTTCACCTGTTGTTACAGTGTTAAATGAACTCTCCTGGGAGTATATGTGAGAGCACACTCAAGAGTGGTAAGGTGTTAAAATAAGAGTGTTAAAATAACACTGAAGCAGTGTTAAAGTTAACGAGATAATTAAGTGATTAATTGAGTGATGATTGGCCATTATTGAAGATACCTGATTTTAACAAGCAGAATCACTATATGAGAAAAAATACAATTTTAAGTCACCATTATGGTGATCAGTGTTTGCTTTAGTTGGGCTTTTGACCCTTGACTTTCTAACATTAGATTTTGTGTGGAGTGTTTAAACAGCCAGACAAGCAACGAGAAAAGTCGATCAGGTGGTGTTGGTTATGTTTTGACATCAATTAAACTGAATCATTGAGCTAATATATGGCCTTATATCTGAGTTACGGTTACACCACCCTTGTGATTCCACAGAATAAGATCCAGCATTTTCAAATTAATCCAAAGGATTTCTTAAAAGTTGTTCTAATCAAAAAAACAAAACAAAAATTTTCACAGACATCCAGAATCAGCCTGGGAATCTCAACAGTGGTATCCATCAAAAAGCATGTTGCAGTGCATTCTGGGAGCCATCAATCAAAATTCTTCCATGGCTCCCAGAATGCATTGCTGCTTGAATAAATTATGAGCTTAATGAGCTGTTTGTCACCATCGTTGAGATTCCTACACTGATTCTTGATGTGTGTGTGCCTAAAATAAAGTTTTTTTTTATTCTTTTTTTTTCAGAACAACTTTCAAAAAGTCCTTAGAATTATATTGAAAATGCTAAACCCAACTCAGAGACTAGGCTCTAAATGAGTTCAGTGATTCAGATCAAGTAATGATCACATCAAAACATAACCAACACCACATGATCATCTTTTATCATTGCTTGTCTGGCTGTTACAACTCAGTTACAGCACCAAGCAAAATCTAATGTTAGAAAGTCAAGGGTCAAAAGCCCAACTAAAGCAAACACTGATCACCATAATGGTGACTTAAATTATTAAATTCTCAGAAATGGTGATTCTACTTGTTAACATCAGGTATCGTCAATAACATCACTCAATTAATCAGTTAATTACCTCATTAACTTTAACACTGCTTCAGTGTTAATTTAACACTCTTATTTTAACACTGTACCACTACCAGTGTGGTCTCACATATACTCCCAGGAGAGTTAATTTAACACTGGAGTTTTTGATGTGTAGTTGTGTTATTCTCCTGGTGATTCTCCTACACTGTCCATTTTTAATTTATTAAAGTTTCTATGTACTCCTCTTCTTCGTGCACTTCATCACAGCTGCCATCTGTTACAGCTAGAAAACTCAAAGACATTTACCCACCATCATCTGAAGAAACCAAGTATAAATACTCAGGATAATAATAAATCGAACTAGAAACAGGTAGAGAACATAATCAGTAGCTATAGTAACAAACAAGGGAATAACTTTGGGTGCGTCTCAGTCAGCTCCCTGGTTCAGTAGTCAGGGCACTGATCAGGGCATAAGTCAATGGGCTGATCCTGATCAGTGCCCGACTACTAAACCAGGGAGCTGACTGAGACGCACCTTATGGCTGGGCCCGAAATGGTATACTCTCTTAAATAGGTAATTATTTTGAACAAGTTTTTTGTTTGTCTTTCGTTTAAAGGGTTCATGAACTGCAAATGTTGTATTTATAGTTATATACAGGAGTGCAGAATTATTAGGCAAGTTGTATTTTTGAGGATTAATTTTATTATTGAACAACAACCATGTTCTCAATGAACACAAAAAACTCATTAATATCAAAGCTGAATATTTTTGTAGTTTATTAGGAAGTAGTTTTTAGTTTTAGCTATTTTAGGGGGATATCTGTGTGTGCAGGTGACTATTACTGTGCATAATTATTAGGCAACTTAACAAAAAACAAATTTATACCCATTTCAATTATTTATTTTTACCAGTGAAACCAATATAACATCTCAACATTCACAAATATACATTTCTGACATTCAAAACCAAACAAAAACAAATCAGTGACCAATATAGCCACCTTTCTTTGCAAGGACACTCAAAAGCCTGCCATCCATGGATTCTGTCAGTGTTTTGATCTGTTCTCCATCAACCACAGCCTCCCAGACACTGTTCAGAGAGGTGTACTGTTTTCCCTCTTTGTAAATCGCACATTTGATGATGGACCACAGGTTCTCAATGGGGTTCAGATCAGGTGAACAAGGAGGCCATATCATTAGATTTTCTTCTTTTATACCCTTTCTTGCCAGCCACGCTGTGGAGTACTTGGACGCGTGTGATGGAGCATTGTCCTGCATGAAAATCATGTTTTTCTTGAAGGATGCAGACTTCTTCCTGTACCACTGCTTGAAGAAGGTGTCTTCCAGAAACTGGCAGTAGGACTGGGAGTTGAGCTTGACTCCATCCTCAACCCGAAAAGGCCCCACAAGCTCATCTTTGATGATACCAGCCCAAACCAGTACTCCACCTCCACCTTGCTGGCGTCTGAGTCGGACTGGAGCTCTCTGCCCTTTACCAGTCCAGCCACGGGCCCATCCATCTGGCCCATCAAGACTCACTCTCATTTCATCAGTCCATAAAACCTTAGAAGAATCAGTCTTGAGATATTTCTTGGCCCAGTCTTGACGTTTCAGCTTGTGTGTCTTGTTCAGTGGTGGTGGACTTTCTGCCTTTCTTACCTTGGCCATGTCTCTGAGTATTGCACACCTTGTGCTTTTGGGCACTCCAGTGATGTTGCAGCTCTGAAATTTGGCCAAACTGGTGGCAAGTGGCATCTTGGCAGCTGCACGCTTGACTTTTCTCAGTTCACGGGCAGTTATTTTGCGCCTTGGTTTTTCCACACGCCGTGCGACCCTGTTGACTATTTTGAATGAAACGCTTGATTGTTCGATGATCACACTTCAGAAGCTTGGCTATTTTAAGACTGCTGCATCCTCTGCAATATATCTCACTATTTTTGACTTTTCTGAGCCTGTCAAGTCCTTCTTTTGACCCATTTTGCCAAAGGAAAGGAAGTTGCCTAATAATTATGCACACCTGATATAGGGTGTTGATGTCATTAGACCACACCCTTCTCATTACAGAGATGCACATCACCTAATATGCTTAATTGGTAGTAGGCTTTCCAGCCTATACAGCTTGGAGTAAGACAACATGCATAACGAGGATGATGTGGTCAAAATACTCATTTGCCTAATAATTCTGCACTCCTGTATATTAAATATAACATGCATCTTATTATATATTTATCAGTCTTCAATGTGTTAGTGTCACCAAATGCTCTCATATTGCACTGCAGTGCTGTTGGAAACTTGATCGAAACCTTATGTTACTCACAAGAAAAAAACCTTACTTTGTGAGCGGACAAATGTTTACCCATGGTGAAATTAGGCATCCTGTAGGTCTCCATTGTTACTCATCTCTGTGCTGGAGATCAGTGTTTGGGAAATCAATTCATTCATAGTGAATATTACATTGGTGTGAACGTTAAATGGAAATGTGACATGTGTCTTCTCTTTGCAGGCTTATGAAGGTGATGTCGGCCCATTTATGAGCGTCAAAATACCCATCATCTTCACACCAACCATTCCGGGAGAGGCAAAACTGGATTTCCAAATCATGTTTTCTCAACCTGGTTGTGAACCGGTAGAGTTTTCCCATAATTATAAACAATGTTTCATATTGACATACTTTATATTTGCTTTAAAAGTTGAAAGGTGCCCTAGAATGGAAAACTGTATTTACCTTTGCATACTTGAATAATAAGAGTTCAGTACATGGAACTAACATATCATGAGCCTCAAACACCATCGTTTCCTCCTTCATATGTAAATCTTGTGCTTGAAAAAGACCACTGAAAACGGGTGAATCCCAACATAACACAGAATAACTGAATATTTATGCCTCCCCAAATTTGCATATAACCAGCCCATGTTCAAGGCCAGGCCGTATTAACGTTGACCGAATCATCAGAAGTCCTGCAGGTATTGTAAAGATGAGGACAATTTAGTGACAGATCATGGATATAAATGTTCTGTTCCAGGCTGTGCAGGGGATGTGAGCACTTCCCATAACCTTCCCACAGATCAGAACTGTACAGGCATGGCTGATGTTTATCTATAACAGGATACAGCATCAATTGAATTTAAAGTTAGTTTGCTCTGGCTAGTCAATTTCGTTAATGAAAATATTACGAAAAAAATTTGACAACCTTATTTTCCATGACTAAGATCAGACGAGATGACACAAACATCCCTAAACAATTATTGTGACTATATAAACATGCAATATCGGTGACAAAAGGAGGAGCGTTTATGCTTGCGGTTGTTTAAATCCCCTAATCAGAGCTTTTCTGTTAAAAGAATGCGTATACTATCCAGTGTTTTACTTAAACATGTGCAATCTGGTAACCACGTGCACACAAGCTCTCTCTCTCGCGTGCATGCGGTGATCTGAAAACACCAATATCTGAACTGCATTTCATGGATCTCCATTTGAGATGTTCTGCTTAAAGTGTCATTCAGTCGTTCAGTTCTGGGGTTGTAAAAGGACCTGTAAAACCGGATCTGGACCATTTTTGCCCTTAAATAAGCCACATACCCTCCATGTAGATATCAGAGAACTATTTAAAATATTGTTTCAACTCATTCAAGGGCACCTTTAAAATATAAACTGGACTTTTCTCCTTGATTCTGAATGCATAGATTGCGGTTTCCGTTTGTGGCGTGGCCGAGAGCGCACCTGTGTGGGTGACCAAGCCAAACATTGACCTGAAAATCTGCATGTATGATCGCCTTTATCAGGACAGCATCGAAGTTCAAAGCAGGTGAATATTTTTTATCAAGATCCACATTTGCCATTGAATTATATGACTGGATTGCTGATGGAATACAAACTTGAAGAGATGGAGCTGGGGATAGAGAAGTAATTAAAGCAGCGATAAAGATGAAGGAAAGGAGGGACACACGGGTCACTCTATGGGAATTAGAGTATGTTGCTTTGTAACTCTTTCTCAAGCTTCGCTCTACTTCAGTTGAAAGATTCTCAGGCAATTCTCGCCTTATATATCGGATAAGTCTGTCTATATGTTGCTCTACACTGGTGTGATTCAATAAGGCTTCAGTATTTCAGTAAAAAGGCGGTTTCCCCGTAGTGTCAGCTACGGATGCAATGTCCCATTCCCTCATCTCCTCCTAGCTTCTGATTCTGCCGCTCTTAGCACCCAAAGCTCAGCTTTTGACACTGTTAGTCATGTGAAACTACTGTCACGGCTTTCAGCAATTACTGCTACAGCCTTTGACTGGTTTATTTGATTGTTTACCAGAAGCACAAATAATCCTCCAAATCCATCAGTTCTGGTGTACATCAAGGTTCTGTCTTGGGCCCTCTTCTTTTCACTATTTATATGTTACCAGTTGGACAAAGAATCAAACGCTAGGGTTTAACTTCCACTGTTATGCTGATGACATACAGATTTATTTAAGCACAAAGTTATTGCATTATAAGACTGGAAAAATGCTGTTCTGAAAACATTGGAAATTTGACTTTCAAATGACTTTCCATCCAGTCAGTATTGCAGTCTGTTAACCTGGAAATTGGGAAGGTTTGTCTGGTTTTGAGGAAAACAAACCTGAGTGCCTTTTGCATAGCAGTGAAGATATCTGCTTAGTTAGTGTAACCTGGGTTCTCTGAAGGAATCACTGGTGGGATTCAATAAGGCTTCAGTATTTCCTGAGAAAGGTGGTTTCCCTGTAGTGTCAGGGTCAGGTTTGGGTGAAGGGATGAGTGAGGACTCAGAGATGCAGATGAAATGGGCTCTTTATTAATAAAAAAATAAAACAACAACCAACAAAAACTACCTGGGGGGTGGGACAAGACTTGACTTGGACGTGGCTTGGCGCAAGGATCAAGCAACACGAGGCACATACGACAACGATCCAGCAAAGGACTGCAAACACAAGGGTAGGATTGCACCAGTTGTTCGTAATTTCTTTCTTAAATTTGAACGTAAAGTCCACACTAGGGGCTTAGTAACTACTAGCTAGTTTGTAATTAATTCAGTACTTTTTTCGGTTGCACCATTTGATCTTAAGGCAGAACGTAGCTAGTGGGTCGTAAGCTCTCCGTAAAGTAATGCATAGTCGCATAATATGACGTTTACGCTCAATGATCCAATAGTAGCCTTCAAATACGTGAGCACAAGTTATGTAGAAATGCTGTGAATTTCAGTTTATCCTTCTTTATTCTAACTTCTTTTGCCTCACGTAACCAACAGTAAAAGATTTTCCATTAAATGAATTACATAAGTGTTTTATATATAAATAACATTCAGAAGCATTCAGTATATTAAAAGACATAAGGATTAATAAATAAATACTGAAACAAAAAAAAACTATTATGACTGATTTTATTTGACATCATGACATGCACAACACGGAGCGATGGGACAGATGCACCCAGCGGCGCGCTGTTTTGGACGGATCGTGTTGAAGAGCCGTTAACAAAGTAATCTATTCACATAATGTTTTCTCTTGTAAATGTCAGCATTATCATATACGTGTAAAGGATTGAAGTCTGTCATGCAACAGCACAATAGCTTATTATGCAATTCAGTCTGTCTGCAATTATTCCAACCGTTACTCCTGATCGGAGGCTTCCGTAAATATTTAGTTTATATGTAGAGTTATGCTTCAACTAAGTTTAATGGTGCAACGCAAAAATATTTAGTACTGCATAAGTTGTAACTTAGTGCCCAGTTAAGTCAAAACTAGGCTAAGTTGTAACTTAAGCACAGCTGGTGTAACCGGCCCAAGGAGAATAAATAGGAGCAAACAAAACAGGGTAACGAGGGAAGACAGATGGGGCAAATTAACCAATAATCAGGAAACAAGGTGGGTGGGGTTAGACAACAGACATGAGAGCACATGGGACAAAGAAACACATAACAAGCCATGTGCTCACAACAAGCATGACGTGAACATGCAGATAATGAGGACCCATAAGCTGCATGTTCACACAAAACAGGACAACATAAAAGCACACAACCAGTGAAAAACACAAGACGCGACACAAACTGCATGTTACACAGAACACAACACACACACGGACAGAAGCGCACACGTTCACACGACAAGACTAGAAAGAGCTAATGCTCATTCCGTGCACTCACAACAAAAGACATCTCGGAGCGTGAATGTCCAAATCCTGACACAAAACCAGACTGGACCGAAGTGCCGGGATCTGAACACAAAACAACTCTCAAGGACACAAGACAAAACACAGGAGTTTCAGGGCTCTGTCACAAACCCAAGAATAAACTAGACCGAAGTGACAGAACCCTGACGGTCAGCTACTGATGCAATTTCCCATTCCCTCTTCTCAGGGAAACGAGGTTACATGAGTAACCGGACCATCATTATAGAGCAACATAAATAATTCTTTGATGTCTTGTGCGTTTATTCATTGATCAATTGATTTGGAGTGCCTTCACTAAATGTGAGTAGAGCCTCCTCGAAACTGGATGATCTGATGCTCTCAATGTAGCTCTGCATAGTCTGATTATTTAAAGAATTCCCAGGATGAACTTCCATTATATCTGCTGTTCTGGAAGCTTCTTGCTGCAGGCAACATTGGGGAAAATGGGTCATCTATACTAGATCCATATAGATGATGGGGTACTGCATACCTGACAGCCCTGCTCATGTGGATTTGAATGAGTGGCATACACAGAGTCTCTCCGTGTGGCTGAGAATGTTTGGTTGGGATTACACATAAACTGTGGATATTACATTTTACAATGCAGTGTAATTGTGTTTGACGAGAATGATTCCTCTTTCAGATATGAATATATTGGCTCTTTCTGTTAAACCAATGTCTTCTCTTTCAGTCTGTTTTCCTGACTATTGAGAATGTGAATATTATTATTTCTTTTTTTCAGGGCCAGCTCTGCTCTCAGATTGACATTCAAGGTGTGTAAAGAGATGAGGAACCACATGTCAGTCCTACCTAAAACAGGATTTATCCAGGCCAAATCCACCTTCAGTGCACAGCTGAAATTTCTGCCCAGGTAGACCTCGACAACAACACTTAATAAGATAAATAATACAAGACTTAAATCTTTGCTTGATGTTTTGCCACTCAGTGGGCGTAACCGCAGTCACTCCGGCCACCGGTGATGTCACGCGCATACCCTCTGTAGACAGCAAACGAGAGGGGATAATTAACTAAACACACCTGAACAGAACTAAACCAATCAGTAACCATAGGAACAAACAGGAAGAGAACGGACTAGAAAACGAACCTAGCACAGAAACAAACAAACTATCCTCCAAAAAACCTGACTCTTTAGGTCGATTTTCAAGCACCTTATTACGACCTACACTCACCTAAAGGATTATTAGGAACACTTGTTCAATTTCTCATTAATGCGATTATCTAATCAACCAATCACATGGCAGTTGCTTCAATGCATTTAGGGGTGTGTTCCTGGTCAAGACAATCTCCTGAACTCCAAACTGAATGTCAGAATGGGAAAGAAAGGGGATTTAAGCAATTTTGAGCATGGCATGGTTGTTGGTGCCAGACGGGCCGATCACAAAGCATTTTTGAAGCCACAACACACACAACCTTGAGGCGGATGGGCTACAACAGCAGAAGACCCCACCGGGTACCACTCATCTCCACTACAAATAGGAAAAAGAGGCTACAATTTGCACAAGCTCACCAAAATTGGACAGTTGAAGACTGGAAAAATGTTGCCTGGTCTGATGAGTCTCGATTTCTGTTGAGACATTCAGATGGTAGAGTCAGAATTTGGCGTAAACAGAATGAGAACATGGATCCATCATGTCTTGTTCCCACTGTGCAGGCTGGTGGTGGTGGTGTAATGGTGTGGGGGGTGTTTTCTGGGCACACTTTAGGCCCCTTAGTGCCAATTGGGCATGGTTTAAATGCCACGGCCTACCTGAGGATTGTTTCTGACCATGTCCATCCCTTTATGACCACCATGTGCCCATCCTCTGATGGCTACTTCCAGCAGGATAATGCACCATGTCACAAAGCTCCAATCATTTCAAATTGGTTTCTTGAACATGACAATGAGTTCACTGAACTAAAATGGCCCCCACAGTCACCAGATCTCAACCCAATAGAGCATCTTTGGGATGTTGTGGAACGGAGCTGTGCCCTGGATGTGCATCCCACAAATCTCCACCAACTGCAAGATGCTATCCTATCAATATGGGCCAACATTTCTAAAGAATGCTTTCAGCACCTTGTTGAATCAATGCCACGTAGAATTAAGGCAGTTCTGAAGGTGAAAGGGTGTCAAACACAGTATTAGTGTGTGCTCCTAATAATCCTTTAGGTGAGTGTATATTTATATTATAAAGTCATGCTTGCTCTAGCTGGCGTAAAAATAATGACAGTGTCATGTTACTCCTGACATCATGAAATGACCAATGACTGTTGTTACTAATTAAAATGCGTGTTCATTTTAATGCAATGTATGGACTTTTTACCACCATTGGTCATATTTCCATTTAGGAAAAATATTTTCTTTTATTTACAACTACACCCACCCCATCCTTAAACCTACCCAGTGGTTTATAGTGCATACACACTTTATGAGCACATTTGTTCCCTGGGATTTAACTCACGATTGCGTGATAACATGCTGTTGTATATTGCAATGCTTTACCAAATTGAACTATGCAAAACCTGAAATATTATGCAGATAAAATGCAAACAAAAATTAAAATGAAAGTGTCCTGTTGTCAACAAGAGCACAACTTTAGAAAATGCTCCGATGGGTCGTATTTTATTAATTAAAATATTGTCGATAGGGGTGTAACTAGTGAACGGTACTATGGGTCGTATTTCAAGGAAGTGACAAACGACCTATATAGGTGTATTGGTTTGAGGACATGTTGGAAACAAAACATGACAATTACTAGGATGGATTAAGGTACAAAAACACAAAACCTGACAGTTGTGAAAAATGAACCATTCCCTTTCTTGAAATATAACTTGTATCATAGGAACATCTCGCAACATAAAACCCTCGAACCATCAAGAAAATCTCTCCCGAGAGAAGAATATGGACATTTAGGAGCTGAATTTGAATGAGGCTGCTGAGATATTTTTAACTGTAACGCGCTGTGCTGCAGTGCCGTCGGATCCCGAGAGTGTGTGTGTGTGTGTGTGTGGTGCCCTTCTTCTCGCCCACATTTTCATCTGACAGAGCGAAATTTTGATAGCTAAGCTGATTTGCGGTCAGATGAAGCCGCGTTACATGATAAAAGTTAAAGGATCATTTTGTGTTCCTGACGTGCTGCAGTGGGGGAAGTGAAACTGCTTTAATCTGCTTTAGAGGGCTTAAAATGCAGATTAAAACTGCATTAATAGCATCTCTCTCCTTCTCTCTCTCTCTCTCTCTCCTGTGATCCAAACCCACAGATCTGTCTTGACTCCTGCTTATGTAATGCTCTTCACACGGCTCATTCTCACTGGAGCCTTTTGGGGGCCGTGTTTATGGGATATCATTGCACAGCTCTCTGGAATACTTGATTGTGATGGATTGGCAGGATCCTGTGGTCATCACATGCAGTCAGTCTGCCATTTTTGCTAGATAAAACACTGACAGAGTGCTTGGGAGCTTATTTTGTGATAACGTCTGGATGTATACAGCATCTCTATCATTCTATATTATTTCACGAGACTGCAATTACATCCATCCATGCATCAAAGGTTTTACACTCAGTAAATATTAAAACTAATAACGTCTTATGAGGCCTATTTTTATTACAATCACTTGCAATAGTAAAGTCAACAATGATGCAAGAGAAAATACTGTTCTGTTGCCATGGACACTGGTAAAGTTTATCTAAAATATGTGACCACGACTGACCAATAAAAGCCAAGTGGAGATGTGTAATACTAATAATAATTTAAAACTAGAAAGTCAAGTTTGTTGGGACAAACTTTGATGTTGGCTTGACAGAGCCATATGAAAGTTTAAGAGTTGTATAAGCTATACATTTAGTGAAGTGGAAAGAGAAAGAAAGACTTTATTAGCATGAATTAACATGTTGCTACCATGAATTAGCATGTTGCTAGCATGAAATGGCATGTTTTAACACATTGTTAGCATCAATTAACATTAATTACCATTTGGCTAGCATGTTATAGCACATTATTAACAAGAATTAACATGTTGTTAACATTTTAATACATTTCTAACATGAATTAGCATGTTGCTAGGTTGTTTTAACATAGCTAACATTAATTAGCATTTTGATAGAATGTTTTAGTATGTTGCCAGCTCAATTTAACACACAGCTAACATGAATGAACAGGTTTTAATACATTGCTATCATGAATTAGCACATTACTCACATGATTTAACACTCTGCAACCATTAATTATCATGTTGATAACATGTTTAAACACATTGTTAACATTAATTAGCATGTTTCTAACATTATTTAGCTTGTTTACTAACATGTTTTAACATGTTGTTTGCATGATTTAACACTTTGCTAGCATGAATTAGCATGCTGTTAGCATGTTTTAGTATATGTTGCTAGTTACATTTAGCACACAGCTAACATGAATTAACAGGTTTTAACTCATTGTTAACATGAATTATCATGTTGCTAGCATGATTTAACACTTTGATACCATTAATTATCCTGTTGCTAGCATGTTTTAACACATTGATAACATTAATTAACAGGTTTAACACATTGCTATCATGAATTAGCACATCACTAGCATGTTTTAACATTTTGCTATCATTAATTAACATGTTACTTGCATTTCTTGGCTTGTTGTTAGCATGTATTAGCATGCTGTTAACTTGAATTAGCATGTTTTAACAGGTTAGCATGAATAAGCATGTTGTTAGCATGTTGATAGCATGAATTAACATGTTAGCATTGAATAGTCATTAAGCCTTGCTAGTGATGGATTATATACTCTATTAAGTCTTATTGTAGGGACTTTTCGTGTACGTTTAATGAAAACTGTTTTTACATTTTGCTAAGAATAATAATTAGCTTAAATAGTCTAGATCAGTGTGTTGGCTTTGTCAAGCATTACAATAATTCTTAACTGTATTTAGATTTGTCTTGTTTTAAGAATAACTCAAGGACCTTACAATACATTTTCATTTGTTAATATTAGTTATTACTAACATGAACAAAAAGCTGTTTCAGAACGTAATCATCCTTGTTAATGTTAGTTATCATTGCTCATGTTCACGTAAGTTCACAGTGCATTAACTAATGCTAACGGATGCAAATGTGATTTTAAAATGCATCTATGCAGTGATTGTTGACTGAGATGAGTAAATGCTGTAGAAGTGTTGTTCGTTATGTTACTGTTAGCACTCACCCGCGGAGAGAGACTCACTCCGGTTCCCCAGCGTCTGTGCAAATAAGACTGAACAGGCATATGATACAGTGACTTTGTGTTTCTTATTCTCCTTCTGAAGCTCACTTTGATTTCTGCTGTCTGAAGGCATGTACTCTCTTTGTCTTTCTCATTGTCTCTATGTCCGTGTTGTGGCTCATTTGAATCAGACAGCTGTGTTTCTTCAGTGCTGCTGACTACATCTACTTATACGCTGAAAGAGTTCATAACACACACAGTTTCTGCCCAAGAGTCTTTAGTTTATCAGATTTATAAAGACAGATACACTGTATCAATTCTTTCAGAAAACAGCCGAGCTCGTGGAGGCGTGCAGTGGGCGGAGCTAAAGAGACACAAGCACACACACACACACACCACCCAGAGCGAGAGCAAGAACATGTCCTTCATCGAGCTTCGTTGGGGTTACGGGAGCCGTCGGCGGCACTGGCGTTGTGTTTTTAGACACAAGATCATCAATGTCACAAAAGAAGTGTGTTTCTACTGTGAGGGAAAGATCAACTTGTTCAGCTTCCCAAATAACCCAGCGTTAAGGGAACAGTGGATGCAGTTTGTGTTTCTGGAGTTATGCAAGTGTGTGTGTTTGTTCCCGGTCATGAGTGGGATCCTCAGGCGGTGAGTAAAACTGCATCAGATGTGTGTGTTTTTTTTGCAATCGGCGCATAAGTGGATATAATGTGAACAACAGTTCACATTACACTCACCTAAAGGATTATTAGGAACACCATACTAATACTGTGTTTGACACCCTTTCACCTTCAGAATTGCCTTAATTCTACGTGGCATTGATTCAACAAGGTGCTGAAAGCATTCTTTAGAAATGTTGGCCCATATTGATAGGATAGCATCTTGCAGTTGATGGAGATTTGTGGGATGCACATCCAGGGCACGGCTCTGCTTCCACCACATCCCAAAGATGCTCTATTGGGTTGAGATCTGGTGACTGTGGGGGCCATTTTAGTTCAGTGAACTCATTGTCATGTTCAGGAAACCAATTTGAAATGATTCAAGCTTTGTGACATGGAGCATTATCCTGCTGGAAGTAGCCATCAGAGGATGGGAACATGGTGGTCATAAAGGGATGGACATGGTCAGAAACAATGCTCAGGTAGGCCGTGGCATTTAAACCATGCCCAATTGGCACTAAGGGGCCTAAAGTGTGCCAAGAAAACATCCCCCACACCATTACACCACCACCACCAGCCTGCACAGTGGGAACATCCCCACACCATTACACCACCACCACCAGCCTGCACAGTGGGAACAAGGCATGATGGATCCATGATCTCATTCTGTTTACGCCAAATTCTGACTCTACCATCTGAATGTCTCAACAGAAATCGAGACTCATCAGACCAGGCAACATTTTTCCAGTCCTCAACTTTCCAATTTTGGTGAGCTTGTGCAGATTGTAGCCTCTTTTTCCTATTTGTAGTGGAGATGAGTGGTACCCGGTGGGGTCTTCTGCTGTTGTAGCCCATCCGCCTCAAGGTTGTGTGTGTTGCGGCTTCACAAATGCTTTGCTGCATACCTCGGTTGTAACGAGTGGTTATTTCAGTCAAAGTTGCTCTTCTATCAGCTTGAATCAGTCGGCCCATTCTCCTCTGACCTCTAGCATCAACAAGGCATTTTCTCCCACAGGACTGCCGCACACTGGATGTGTTTCCTTTTCACACCATTCTTTGTAAACCCTAGAAATGGTTGTGCGTGAAAATCCCAGTAACTGAGCAGATTGTGAAATACTCGGCCCGTCTGGCACCAACAACCATGCCACGCTCAAAATTGCTTAAATCCCCTTTCTTTCCCATTCTGACATTCAGTTTGGAGTTCAGGAGATTGTCTTGACCAGGACCACACCCCTAAATGCATTGAAGCAACTGCCATGTGATTGGTTGATTAGATAACTGCATTAATGAGAAATTGAACAGGTGTTCCTAATAATCCTTAAGGTGAGTGTTTAGTGTGTGTGTGTGTGTGTGTGTGTGTGTGTGTGTGTGTGTGTGTGTGTGTGTGTGTGTGTGTGTGTGTGTGTGTGTGAAATATCAGGACACAAATGTGTATAATGACATGGGTATGACACAGGTATTGCAAAAAGAGGGTGAAATATGAGGACGTTCCCCATGTCCTCACTTTTCAAAACGCGTGCGTGTGTGTGTGTGTGTGTGTGTGTGACTTTATAAATCTGATAAACTAAAGACTCTTGGGAGATATGAAGGATCAACACTACTCTATAGATACTCCAGATTAACATGAGACCGGCAGAAACTGTGTGTGATGCCCCTTTTAAAACAAGAGCCAGAGCAAATACTTTACAGTTTATTCAACATTTTAATATTCTGAAAGTGACACTTCCGTAGATATATCCCATAGCATAGCAACCAAAACACCTCAACTTCTTTTCAGAAGACCTCGCTCATGTTTATATTTTAGTATGTCTTTTATGTTCATAATTTCAGTTCATAAGGTAACATTTTATGTTCTTCAGTTTTTTGATGTGCTAAACTCCATCTACGACTGTTTAACAGTTCTTTAATAATTATCACACATTTGTGCAATCATATTAACTGGGAAACTATATGCAATATTTTCACTTAAATGTGTCTATTTAGAACAAAATGAAAAACTGCATAAAGGTTTGCAACAAAAGATACTTGAACTACTGTATTATGTAAATGAACCAGTGAGGGCGAACATTCATAGATACATTATTGATATGTTTATTGATACATTCTTGATATGAGTCCATGGACACGTTAAGAGTAACATTACAAATTGAGTTAAAAACAAACAACCAATGCATTATCTCAAAAATAGTGTCATTCTAATTCTAAATGGATCAAAAATAGCCCCCTACTTATCTCAAAATATAGTTTCTTGGTTCCTTCTTTTGTTTTTGGGTGTAAATAAGAGCCAAATGTGTTTTAACATTGCATCGTCATAGATGATGATTCCCCCCCAAATCTCTGAACACGCGTGTGTGCCAGTGTGCTCGCTCTGCTGAGCGCTCTACTCATCCTCTCATCTGCAGTGTAAACACTGGGATAGATAGCATGTAATTCGCTAGACTGTGGTTCTGCACACTTGTGTTTGTGGATGGTTAATCCTTGTGATGTCGCACAAATTATATGTAAAAGAAAGCAAACAGTTCATTGACAGATGTCATTTGTCCATTCCCACCCTTTGAGATGCGAATGGTAAATCCTCTTTATTGTCGTAGTAATCCTTCACACACAAACATGGGTTTGATTTAAGAGCTTTATAATATTACAGTGTACAACAGAGCAACTGAATAACCAAATAAAACACATCTGAGCTTCCGGACTTCCCGAGCTCTTAAGAGCGTCAACGCGATGAACAATCAACAAATGATCAATGTCTCCCCTGCACCGAGAAATTCATGTTCACTTTCAGCAAAATTCTGCCAGATGATGTAAAACAAGACTTTTGAAAGATCCAGATTTCATGAAACTACAGATTGCGCATGTTTTATCGCAGAAGGTTATTAACAGAACAGTTGTTGTAAGAGTAGGTCTATAACTAAAATTGTATTGTGCTTTGTCTACTCTTTAAACAGCATTATTGTAAAAAATCCAACGCAACGATGTTTTGCTCTTTCAGCTTTTCCCCCTTGGTTTGGCCTGGAACACAGTGTTTATGGTCCCCAGGTTTGAAATGTTGGCTACAAACACAGATGTTTTTCCGATTTGTCGTACTCTCTGTATTTACGATTCTTTGCCGCCTTTAGTCGCTGACTAAAACATGCAGAATCCATCACTGGAAACCGAAAATAACCTAAACATTTAGCCTGCTCTTCGACTTCTTGCAACCTGGGAACAATAATGACATTATTGTGAGTAAAAGTTTGCTAAGAAGTATTTCTTACTCAAGCAAGGCAGTATTTGACTCTGGTCAAGCCTATCCAATAGGAGCAGACTGGGCGTGGCCTTGGAAGGCAACATGTTCAGTGCATTATGGGTGTTGAAGTTTTCTTGCCTAGTTGGCAAAACGGTTTTCTTCAGTATAGCACAGATTTCTTTTTTTCCACCTTTCTACCACATAGGGAGATAATGATCAACCTAATTGCCTATGTAAATGTGCCTATGATTTCATTATTTTGCGCAGTTTGATCTATTTCTTATATTAATTACTGCTTTGTTCATCTAGTTGCGATGTGCAATGTTTCACTTTTGCGAATTCACCTGTACAAGCGTCCGGGATCAGTGACAGCGCTTCACTGAGCTGTTGCCCTGTGGCGGATCTTGGCGATGATTACTGAGTAATGAGATTCACACACAGTGCTGCCAGTATCGCAGAGTGCAAAGAGGAAACTGCGTTTTAGTGACATTTAACAGTAAGGCGGTGGTCTGCTCTCTACTACACACAGGGGTAATGGTGACGTCAGCGCTGAGCAGCAGTGCAGAGCAGGCGGTAGCGTCTTTGGGTGTCAGGGAGTAAGATGAAGGCATGTTAATGAGGAAGATGACACAGGGAAGTCATTTTGGTGAGCCAAGGTGTGCACTATATGGCCTGTTTTCATGCGTGGCAGAAAGTAATGTTTTTATCAGCATGTGAAGCCATTATAGCATTTCCCCATTAAACCATCTCCACTCCCGGGAAGTTTAATTTATACAATTGTATGCAACAATAATACCATGAATTTGTTTGGACCCCGAGTCTTATTCTTTTGTCTATTTATATATATATATATTTTTTTTTAAGTAAAGTGAATATTAAAATTTCACAAGTGAAGTGAATAACACTGATGATCTCTTCATCACGGCTCCTGTTAGTGGGTGGGATATATTAGGCAGCAAGTGAACATTTTGTCCTCAAAGTTGATGTGATAGAAGCAGGAAAAATGGGCAAGCGTAAGGATTTGAGCGAGTTTGACAAGGGCCAGATTGTGATGGCTAGACGACTGGGTCAGAGCATCTCCAAAACTGCAGCTCTTGTGGGGTGTTCCCGGTCTGCAGTGGTCAGGATCTATCAAAAGTGCTCCAAGGAAGGGACAGTGGAGAACCGGCCACAGGGTCATGGGCGGCCCAGGCTCATTGATGCACGTGGGGAGCGAAGGCTGGCCCGTGTGGTCCGATCAAACAGACGAGCTACTGGAGCTCAAACTGCTCAAGAAGTTAATGCTGGTTCTGATAGAAAGGTGTCAGAATACACAGAGCATCGCAGTTTGTTGCGTATGGGGCGGCATAGCCGCTGACCAGTCAGGGTGCCCATGCTGACCCCTGACCCCGCCGAAAGCACCAACAGTGGCACGTGAGCATCAGAACTGGACCACGGAGCAATGGAAGAAGGTGGCCTGGTCTGAGGAATCACGTGTTCTTTTACATCACGTGGATGGCCGGGTGTGTGTGCGTGGCTTACCTGGGGAACACATGGCCCCAGGATGCACTATGGGAAGAAGGCGAGCCATGGAGGTGATGCTTTGGGCAATGTTCTGCTGGGAAACCTTGGGTCCTGCCATCCATGTGGATGTTACTTTGACACGCACCACCTACCTAAGCATTGTTGCAGACCATGTACAGCCTTTCATGGAAACGGTATTCCCTGGTGGCTGTGGCTCTTCCAGCAGGATAATGCTCCTGACACAAAGCACAAATGCTTCAGGAATGATTTGAGGAGCACAACGAGTTTGAGGTGTTGACTTGGCCTCCAAATTCCCCAGATCTCAATCCAATCGAGCATCTCTGGGATGTGCTGAACAAACATGTCCAATCCAATTTACAGGACATAAAGGATCTGCTGCTAACATCTTGGTGCCAGATACCACAGCACACATTCAGGGGTCTAGTGGAGTCCATGCTTCAACCTGTCAGGGCTGTTTTGGCAGGAAAAATGGGACCAACACAATATTAGGTCACAATGTTATGGCTGATTGGTGTATGGCACAATAGGGAAGAAAAGACTGGAGCAACCTCAGTTTCATGCCGACTTCAATATGTAATTACATTAACAATCAAGTGCCTTTGTACTTTTACTCAAATAAAATGGAAAAGAGGTAGTCTTTCACTAGAGATGTATATTATTTAGGCATCTGTACTTTTACTCAAGTGCTTGATTGTGTACTTCGTCTCACTGTGTGTGGAAGTGTGTTTTAGTTTGGCTTAAGTCAGCTAAAAATAGCTTTTTAGAGCAGAGGATGTGTCAGGATGCATTCACAAGCAGGATCCAATCAGATTCCCGTTAGGAGTGTTTGTTCCATCGACAGATGGGCCGTGTGGCATCCTGCAAAGCTGTTCCACAGGGCTGTGCCAAAGCAATTCAAGAGCACCGCTCCCACTGATTCCATTAACTCGGAAGAATTCCTGAATCTCTCTGCTGGAATGAGATAAAACTGTGTTAATTGCATAGATCAGAACATTTACATTGACATTGAAAAGATGGGGATAGTAAGAAATGACAGTATCCTTCCCTTAAATATGAATCCATCTGATTTTATTATAAGCTCATCAGCCCATAGAACTTGATTAATCATAGAAAAGAACACATTTCCACACTTTTTTGGTTTCTGCACATTTTAGGGTGATCACATCCTGAGCGAATGACCTTCAAGTATAGACCGTGAAACATAACATGAACGTTAATCTGCATCTGTCATATATATTTTATAAGCATGCACATGTTCAGATTAACTAAAGTGTCTAGGATAATAAACTTCTGATGGACACAGATGTGGAAGCGCTCTATCAGCTGTTTCAGCTCGAGTGAGTAAAAGGCTCAATGGGCAAGAGTGTGCACTCTCAAGAAAATACGTTTTTATGACAAGAAAGTTTTAATTTAATAACTCTGTATCACTCTGAAATATCAAAATAAATGTTAATATAAAAAAAATATATATATATGCTCTTAGGAGAGTAGAATTCAGGTCACTATGGGCCCTATCATACACCCGGTTGCTCTCATGTTCTCGTCCAGCTCCTCATTGTTTAAATATCAAATGCACTGGCGCATCTGTTCACCCACGGGCATCTGGTCTGAACACCAGGTGTGTGTGTGTGTGTCTGAACACCAGGTGTGTGTGTGTGTGTCTGAACACCAGGTGTGTGTGTGTGTGTGTGTGTGTGTGTGTGTGTGTGTGTGTGTGTGTGTGTGTGTGTGTGTGTGTGTGTGAACACCAGGTGTGTGTGTGTGTGTGTGTGTGTGTGTGTGTGTGTGTGTGTGTGTGTGTGTGTGTGTGTGTGTGTGATGGGTAGGTTTAGGTGCAGGGGCAGTATGTGTTTGTGTGTGTGTGTGTGTGTGTGTGTGTGTGTGTGTGTGTGTGTGTGTGTGGACTGGTAATCCCTACGGTATGGGGACAAAATGTCCCCACAAAGATGGCAATATCCAAATTTTTGTCCTTGTGGGGACATTTTTGGTCCCCATGAGGAAAACATCTTATAAATCACACTAAGTGAGTTTTTGAAAAGTAAAATGCAGCATGTCTCCTGTGATGGGTAGGTTTAGGGGCAGGGGCAGTGTAGGGGATAGAAAATACGGTTTGTACAGTATAAAATGCATTACGCCTATGGAATGTCCCCATAAAACATGGAAACACAACATGTGTGTGTGTGTGTGTGTGTGTGTGTGTGTGTGTGTGTGTGTGTGTGTGTGTGTGTGTGTGTGTGTGTGTGGCAGGGGCAGTGTAGGGGATAGAAAATACGGTTTGTACAGTATAAAATGCATTACGCCTATGGAATGTCCCCACATTTCACAAAAACAAACGTGTGTGTGTGTGTGTGTTCAGGAGCATTGTTGGAGTGTTGCTATTGTGAGGAACTGAAAACCACTGACCATTGACCAACACACACCTGCTCTAAAGTCAATAGTGCAGTATTTATGTGTTATTTAAAGAGTGTGTTAGTGATATGAGCCTATAGGCGGCGCACAACACACACACACTCTGATTATTACAAACACACAGGGATGTGTAGCAGCACACACACACACATACCAAATATTAAAAATAAAAGGATTCCTCTCTGGAGAAGCGTTCAGTCTCTCCTCATGTCAATAGTGAATCCGCCGGTGTGAGCACAACTGGCTTTTAAAGGGAAAGGGAGATGAGACTCTGATTGGTTTATTGCACGTTACGCCCAAAACACACCCATGACTCATTAAGAGACGAGGGACGACCCTTTTGGACCGTGAGCCAGGCGCCTTGAACGTTTTTCCGTCGTTAAACGCCGTGAGCTCAGACCATGATCAGATCGGTAAAATGGGCCCTGTTTGTGTAAAATGCATTTTAATGTGTTTTTTTTATTTTTATGAATAGTATTAAAAAGTGTAAATTATTCTGTTTAATAAGTTCTACATTTTTGAGGTCTTGAAAAGATCATGACATTATAGATTAAAAAAAATAATAAAAATATATATATATATATATATATATATGTGACCCTGGAGCTCAACAGCAGTCGTGCGTCTCACGGGTATATCTGTGGAAATAGCCAACAATACATTGAATGGGTCAAAATTATCCATTTTTCTTTTATGCCAAAAATCATTAGGATATTAAGATCATGCTCCATGAAGATATTTTGCAAATTTCCTACCGTAAATATAGCAGAAATGTATTCTTAGTAGTAATATGCATAGCTAAGGACTTAATTTGGACAACTTTAAAGGAGATTTTCTCAATATTTGGATTTTTTGCACCCTCAGATTCCAGATGATCTTAATAAGCCACACATTAATGGAAGGCTTATTTCACTTATATATATGTATTAAATAAATAAAAAATATTTTTTTCTTCCCGTATCTTTATAGACAGAGCTTGTATGCGGATGCCAGAAGCTTCTTCAATAAGGACACAGGAGTTCTGGAGGTTCCTCTGACTGTACAGGTGGCAGATCAGGTAAGAAGCCTCACTCTCCCATTTCCCTGTCTAGCTCATTGTCAGTCAGGATTTTTAATGCTTGTATCCTAATTAAGGCTGGATGCATATGTAATAACTCACTCTTCAACATGTTATTTGTCTTGTGCATAAGTTATATAGAGAGAGGGAGTATATATAAACAAGATGTTGAAAGGCTATCGGGAACACGCTGATATTGTGCGTATGGATTGTTGGTAACACTTTAGTTTAGGCTCCAAGTCTCACTATTAACTAGTCGCTTATTAGCATGCATATTACTAGGATATTGGCTGCACTGTAAAAAAGTGCCAGGATTTTTTCAGGATTAAAGGGGGGGTGTCTCATGTCAATCTGGAGTACCTATAGAGTAGTATTGCATCATTCATATCACCGAAAAGTCTTTAGTTTTATTATATTTATAAAAGAAAGATACATTGTACTGAGTTTTTCCGAATAAAACGGAACGGCTGGAGGCGTATCCTGTGGGCGGAGCTAAAGAATCACAAGTGTGCGCAGCTATTACACTGAGAGCGTCTGAAAGCTGCAAACGTGGTATGTACTGTAACTGTATTTGCTTAGCGGCTTGTCATGCGCGAGTTTTGCAACATTTGTGTGTCTACTTATGGTTTATGAGGACATGATTTGGTTTATGGACTATTGTATGCGATTTAATGTTAGCAGTAGCAAGCGGAAGGGTTTAGACTAGTCAGACTAGTGTTTACACAGAGAAACAGTTCGCATTTGCATGAATAGTAGCGCATTTGCATGAATAGTAGCGCATTTGCATGAAGCGCGCTTTGTGTGAACGGCCCCTAGTTTAATATTTAGTTCAACATATTTTGCCTCTCTTTGTGTATAGTTGTTTTGGGTGGTTTTACAATTTACACCATACATTGCATGCTCCATTGATAAAATAACTATACACGTGATCATGTTATTTACTTGAGGTGCACTTACGCGCCGATAGCCAACAACACACAGACATTTGAAGCAGTTTTACTCACCGCCTGCTTCCAATGCACAACTGTGAACCTTTATCGCTGGGACCACTCCATCTTTCAGCATTAGACGAGCTACAAATCCAGCGTCAAACTGGGCCTTGTTTGAAATGCAGGGAACAAACAAAAACACTTGCACAACTCCGTTGCTGCTCCGGAAAAACAAAATCCAACACAAACTGATAAAAGTGAACCAAAAATAAGTTAAAGAATACAAGAATAAAAAAACTCCACAGCATAATCTATGCATGCCGTACTGCATGCTGGGTATCTTCATAGTGCATATGCACTGTAGAAATACAGTATGATATTCCAAGAGTGCCGTAAGACACAAGAGAAGGCCTACTGTGGAGTTACTGGGAAAGCCATGCAATTATTAATACACAGTTTTTGTTTATTAGTAATTATAAAGCACATATTAATGCCTTATTCTGCATGACCATATTCTACATCCCATAATCCTACCCAATACCTAAACTTAGCAACCATACTATCTATGAATAAGCAGTAAATAGGGGTTTACTGAGGCAAAAGTTGTAGTTAATGTGAGTTGCCTTTGCACATGCATAAATAGCTCCCATGATGCAAAGGTGTTGTGTGTGGGTGTCAGGGCATTGCTATGCGGTTGCTAGTGTAGATACAAAAGATATGTTTCAGTGAATGAAACCTCCTATGCTCTGAATTGTGAAAACATCAGCTGATCATTTAACATTTTTTGCATGTTCTTTCTTTTACGAACCCGTCAGTAAAGGATGTTACTAGGAAATGGAAGTGAAAAGGGGAGATAATATTTTATCAAGTGAAATAATTCCATCAATTATGGGATATTGTTGATTAGCTCAGGTGAGCAAACTGCAAGAACTCAGTGTCTGTTGTCTTTTTTACATCGTGAGAGCAGAATAAAAAGAAAAAGGCATGAACCCACAACCAATATGATCATCATACGTCATGAAGCATGATCTTGTTGTCGAAAGGTGTAAATAAGGCCTGTGGTATTCTGGTCTTTAACGTATGATTTATTTCAGCCATTTTATCAAATCTGTGCTCAACATGCTCAACTCAACACAAGCTCACAACAGGTTTGCCATAATAACACACTGAACAACAGAGCTGTGTGCGGACAGCACTGGGTAAACTCCCATAATCATCCCTCTATCTCTGCATGCTAAAGCAGAAAGCAGGATCTGATCTCGTCCTCTCTTCCTCTTCCTCAGCCAGACTCGCTCATGCCAGGACTCTTACTGATCTCAAACCTGTGCCCGGTCCAGAGCGCTGGCACATGTCCAGCAGCCTCACCTCACTATCACATGCTTCAAAAATACCTTTAGTCATATCTGTAACTAATTATAATCATAGCTAATCAACATGCAGATTTTTTGAGAAAATGGCGATCAATCAGCTCTATTATTCATATACATTTGAATCAGTCCTATAATATAGTTAACATAGTTCAGGCTCTAAAATCTAAGAAGTTATATATATAATCTAACAAAATGGCCAGTTAGTTCAGAAATATTCCCTCCTCCAAAAATAACATACCCAAGTGTCATAGCTAACAAAAATATGTTAATGTTAATTTTATGTTATGAAAACATTGTTTCTGAATATTCAAAACTGCTTACTTGAATTAAAGGAAACATTCCATTTCATCATTTTGCAAACATCATAGGAACGTTACTTATGAATGATCTTGAACATTCTGAAACAAAGTAACAAAGCGTTAGATGTGACGTCACCAAAATGCGCCTGCCACAAAAGCTATAACAAAATATCTTTTTTTCCTTTAAATAGTTACATTTATCGTGTTTGTTGTATGATTTTTTGAATTGCACTCGTTTAAAATCAAACAAACAAACAAAAAAAATTCCATTGGAGTGTTCCAAGACACACTTGGACCACAAATAATTGACTGGATTCGAGGAGTTTTGTGGTTGTAATAAAATAAGTAACAAATCCTTCCCTCACAGGTCAATCTGACCCCCATAGAAATGACTGGAATGCTTCAGTACACACAGAAAACCTAACAAATGCTCAGTTTAAAAATGATCAATGATAAAGCTTTAACAAAAAATTATTTTATAATGTGTACATGTGTATCTGAATGCATTCTGAAGAGATAACCCGGCTTTAGCAGAACATCTTCACATAGAGCTATAAGGCCATCTAGAGTCATGAAATATCATCTTATATTTTAAGAGGTCGACTGAGATCCAAATGTGAGATATTTTGAGCTGTTTATGCATACATGGGGAGCTATTTTGAATTTAAGTTGAAAGAATGTGCTTAAATTATATTATTTAAAGGTAAATTTAAAAAATAAAAATAAAAAATGCATTAGAAATTAAATGATTTGAAGCTTTCTGAACCTTAATGAAAAAAGTATAATTTTAGGGCATTGGGTAGGGAAGGATTTGTTACAGGATGCGAGTGAGGGATGAATATTACAAAGCAAAGCAATTAAGATGTCAGTTCTGTGTCAGTACACTTGGACTTTATGATCTCTAACTGTGTACTCCGTCCATCTGTCCCCGGGCTTGACGACAAAACAAAATTCACATTACAATCTCAGGTAAACTGAATACACCCACCCATCCAATTTGGCCAGATACGCGTTTAGCTGTACACATAAAAATATTGTACCGTATCAGCCTTTCGTCCACACGCATGCGGCGTTTTAGGAGCATAAAACTAATATTTTTTGAAACAGGGTCTCAGAGTAGATAAATCTGTGCACCCTCGCATTTTCGAGTGTGAAACGGTGATGTCATCACACCACGTCCCGCGCGGTAAAGACAGTTTACGTTACAGTTACGTTCACTGGGCATGTGCACATCAATATTGCATCATTTAATTACAGTATTTGCATTATTGTAAGGGTAGGTTACGGGTTGAAGTAGGTGTAGGCGTTAATAAAACACAATCTGGCAAGTAGCATTTGTATTTATTTTTATTTTATCGTGAGATTTTGCCTCACTTCCTACCATTGCTGTACCCCTTCCAGCCACAACTCTTCTTCTCCGTTTTTAGTGTATTTCTGTGGCAGAATTACAGCGCCACACACTGGCCTGGCATGTACACTACATCATTGAGTCGGTTTCAGTGGTTTCGTGTGTACGGAGATATTTCTTGAATTGAGGGGAAAAAAAGATTGGATTGGGAGAGCAATGGCTTTGTGTGGACGAGGCCTGAATCACAGGGCAAACTCCCACTGGTAGAGCAGCAGGCCGAGAGAGAGAGAGAGAGAGAGAGAGAGAGAGAGAGATCCAGTCTGTCCAGAGAGCAAACACAAGGACGAAGTCAAAGCCAGGAAGAAGATCAGAAACTGGGAATCAGTCCAGACTGGTGGCAAATATGGAAGGTTAGGGACTGAGTACCAGTAACCAGAGATAGGGCCGAATTCAGAGCTATTGGGACACTTTTTCCAAGTCATCTCAATGGCAAAAAGTCTCCCAATCACCCTGAATTCAACCTATGTGAAGACAGAATCCAACTTTCGGGTGATGACGCAAGACACACATGTGAAGTAGCACACACACTCCTTGCTCTGCACCGAATGAGCCAATGAGCATGTCAAGGTTATTAAACCATAGAACCGGTTCATTTGGTTCTTTTTGAGTCCGACATGACCGAAAAGCTGATTTTCAACTTTCGATTCGTTCATTTTTAACTGGTTCTTTGGTTTGGTTTGTGACAGAGTGCCACGCGTCATAATCTGAAACCCACGACCACCGGGGGGGAAAACAAACCAACCGCCTCCATTGACTTTCTATTGCGTGAGGCGGCCTCCTTGTCATTTCAGACTTATTAAAAAAAACGAACAATGTCTAAAAGCTGATATGTGACAGGGTGTACAGCAAACAAGCTAAAAAACACAGAAGTATTTATAAGCTGTTGTCCCAAAAAACGAGCGTTTAAAGACATAAAGTGGATACAGGCAATAGAGACCACGCGCGACATGTGAATAACACTGAGAACTACGCCCACTGGAGGGGAACGTGATCAGAGACAGGAAATATAATGCATAAAACTGATATTTGGATATATGACTCATGTTTACTGCACACGTAGGCATACTGAGAGTGTCAGGATCCCAACATTCACCCATTCTTCCTGCTCAAGCTTCAAGTCTTATTGCCTGTATCCCCTTTCGTCTCCTTAAACACTCGTTTTTTGGGTCGACAGCTTATAAAAACGTAGTTCTGTGTTTTTTAGCTTGTTTGCTGTACACCCTGTCACATATCAGCTTTTAGACATTCTTCTGTTTTTTGCTATAAGTCAGAAATGACAAGGAGGCCGCTTCACGCAATACAAAGTCAATGGAGAGCGTTGGACTGTTTTACCCCCCGGTGTGGGCGTGGCCTAAGTGCGCTCTGTCCCTATAGACTTGGTCAGCACAACTGCAGAACTAGACAATGTGTAAATAATGAGGTTGTGGTAAAAGGGGCAGACACAAAGAAGAGAGGCTTGTGCATGCTGACAGGATCAGAAACAGGCAGCCAGGCGTCCTACATGTGGGACTCACACATTACGCCCATCTGCCCTCAAAGAGGACGACGTGTTTGAATCCCTCAAGATCTGGAGATATGAGGAATATGAGTCGATATTGTACTTTATCTAGGTGAGGCCTGTCCAGTTTACAGCCCATGCTGTGGTCACCAGCTCCGACCTGCTGTTTGACCGCTCTGAGCTGGACTTCGGACACTGCTCCGTGTATGAGTCCAGACGGATTTCAGTGCGTCTCACTAACTGCTCCTTACTGCCTCAGGAGTTTGGCTTTGTGGGTATTCCCAAGGTGAGCACACTATCCAGTGCACACACTTCACCACACTCACACTAGAGATATGCCACACTATAACAGCGCTGAACCATATCCAAAACCATACAAACACAGCTGGACGTGCACACGTCTGGACCAATGTGCAAAAAAATGCATTTAGGATTTTGCTCACATTTTGTGTATTTGAAGTTTGATGTTTTAATTAACCCTCTGGGGTTCTTCATTTATGGGTCACACTCAGGACCAATTCGGGTCAAAAATGACCCCCATAGGAAATGAATGGGAAATTGTTTTTGTGTGCATACAATCTACAAAATCAGCCAGGATGCAGAAAACAAGGACTCAACAGTGAAGGGGTGAATCTCTAAAACATCAAGAGTGCAAAACAGACAAAAAAACTCACATACACTTAAACACACGCACACACAAATGAACGCGTGCCATTCCAAAAGCTAAGTGTGTGTGTGTTTTTGTGTGTGTGTTTTTTTGTGTGTATAAGTGTATGTGTGTGTGAGTTTTTTTGTCTGTTTTGCACTCTTGATGTTTTAGAGATTCACCCCTTCACTGTTGATTCTTTTTTTCTGCATCCTGGCTGATTTGTAGATTGTATGCACAAAAAAACTCTGTATTTTTACATTTTTGCCAATTTCCCATTCATTTCCTATGGCGGTCATTTTTGAGTCCACGACCACTTAGACTTTTCAAATCCTGTCCCCAATTTGTTTAGGGTGTTCATATACCAAGTACCAATAAAGTCACAGACCATTCTGATGATTTTTATATTTTTTATTTAAACGCTCGGTCGCTTTCTGACCAAGTAATTCCCAGAGGGTTAATCAAATTGATGAATGCAAAACACATTTAATCAGAAACTAGTTTTGTGCAAAATCTGGTCTCATCTGTGACAGACGGGATCACATTCAGACTAATGTGTAGTAATGATTTAATCAACATGACATCAGAAAAATAATCTTGTTTCTGATTGCAATCTTTTCTGTCCCAATCAGAAACAAGATTATTTTTCTGATTTCATGTTGATTTTATCTTCCAGAAAACAAGAAAAAATATCTCATTACACTTATCTAGTAAATGCATCTTCACTGAAGAATCTTTAGATATTTAGACTGGAAACAAGACAAAAATACTAAATAATAAGAGCATTTGTTTGCAGTGAATGTAAAGAATTAAATCATGCTTAACATATTAAATTGTAAATATTTGTAACTTGTGCAGTAGATAATGTGAAAGTGACATTAATTGAGCACACTTAATTGTTCAGGAATTCAGGAATGTTTTTGAATATTGACCAGAGTTTGGGTTTGTGTTGAAGACACTCAGCAGATTATTGCACTTCAAAAAAAATCTAAGTATGAAAAAGTTATGGTAGTTTAAATTGACTGTAAATCAAATGTACTTTACTTAACATTTTTCATTTTATAAAAATTTTGCAAAATAATTTGTACTCTTTTATTTTATTATAATAATGTAATGTAAATCATATAATGTAAAACCAAAGCCATATATCTAACCAAGTTGTGTTCCAAATGTACAGTTGATATCACATGAATCGAAGCTCTTGTGAGGTTTAGTTTGGGCGCTGATATCCACCGGGTGTCACACATTGCGTTGATCTTTTTGATGCATTCTCCTTTAGCAAATTAATACACTTCTGTCCAAATATCACTTCTATCGCAAAATAGTCACCAAATATGGAACCTGTAGGTGAAAGGTTTTGATTATAAATATAATAAATAGAGATTATAATATTTTATAACATAAAACCTGACACCACCCACTAGGGGTAGAAGCTCGCCATAGGAATTAAGAATTGACTGTTTCCATGGTAACGCGGTTTTGAGTTCGTAAGCTTTCGAACGAATCCTAGTTTATGATGATTACTAAAATATGTGATACGCTTACAGAAAGTGTTTGCAGATACATTAAACACACACACACACACACACATTTAAATGTTTGATGGGGACTTTACATAGAAATAATGTTTTATACTGTACAAACTGTATATTCTGTCCCCTCTGTCGTATTTTAACAATGTGATTTTATGAGTATTTGTGGTCATTAATATTGACAGCATTATTTATCTATTTATTTTGAAGTGGTTATGTTTAGCTTTGGGGATAGGCTTAATGTATTTAATGAACTCTTAATAATAATGCAGTTAAAGGGATAGTTCACTTTGAAATTAAATGTTAATATGTTTTATCTTACCTCATGGGCATCCGAGATGTAGGAGTATTTGTTTCCCCAGTAGTTTCAATTTTGATCATTTTAGGTCAAAGCGTTCTTGTCTGTGCCTCACATAATGCAGGTCTATGGTCACCACCTCAAAGAGCATACATAGAGAAGTCCAAATTAAACAATCCCCCATCGTAAGTACACACTGATGGCCTAAGACACCAAACCAGCCTATAATTTCACCTATAATCTCTGTTTTGTGTAAACAATGAGAGACGTACACGTGCGAGAGATCCACTTCCGGCGCTTCCCACGCTTGCGCAGACTAAAGCCAGAACGCGCGAATGTCCCAACAGGAAACACGCGCACACGCGCCCTCGGATCAGTCGGACGTAGTGCTGTACAAGAGGTAAAAACGATATAAATACTGTTGGTTTTCTCACACAAACCGCTGGTTTGGTGTCTTAGGCCATCAGTGTGTACTTACGATGGGGGATTGTTTAATTTGGACTTCTCTGTGTATGCTCTTTGAGGTGGTGACCATAGACCTGCATTATGTGAGGCACAGACAAGAACGCTTTGACCTAAAATGATCAAAATTGAAACTACTGGGGAAACAAATACTCCTACATCTCGGATGCCCATGAGGTAAGATAAAACATATTAACATTTAATTTCAAAGTGAACTATCCCTTTAATGTCTGATAAAGGTTGGTTTAAAGCACTTAATTCATGTAATTATCCGTGAATTAAGGCTGGAATACACTACATGATTTTCCACCCGATTTACAGTCTGAACAAGTTGACACTAGTTGACAAAAGTCAGAGCCAGTCTGCAGATTCCATGGAAAATCGCGTAGTATATCATGGTCATAGACTCATACCTTCAGATTTTGATTCCATCCAGTCGGAGGATATCAAACATGGCTGATATTTTGAGCCGATTTTAGAACACACATGCGTATTCAGCTGTGGCAGGAGCACGAGTGTCTCTATAATGTGGAGGACAACTGTTACCACAACAGAGCTAAACATAATCTGATTCTGAGGTAAACGTTTGTCTTAATTCATTCATTATGTTAATATTTACTATTATGGTTTTATTAATTGTATTACATTGAATGTTAAGGGATTATTTAATAACGTAAACAAGGTTGCACTACCCGAAGCTTGCGCATCTTGTCTATGTCAGACTCGTGTAGGAATCAAAACAGCAAAAACTATTGTATTAAGTAACTTACATATAAATATTGTCAACGAAAGTAACTCCAAACAAAGCCACACCAGAGCATATGTGCTTCTTCAAGCAACAGTGTTTCTTTAATGAAAAAACTCATTGTTTAAAATACATTAATGATTGAATTACCTATTTATTCATAAAGATGGTCACACTTTGTTTTTGAATGACTGTTCCACCTACTGGCGGTCTTTGCTTTAAATGTATTGCATTTTGTCATACATGTCATTTTTCTAAATTTAAAATGTCATCTTAAAAACAATCTTATAACATTCTTTATGCAATTATGATTTAACATTGTGGTATGAAAATGTATAAATGCATTTACATTTCAGTTTCAGAGGTGAAGAAACGCATTTCTTCACAGTACCCAAGTCTTCTAGCAACCAGGCGCTTGTGTCAGTTTGTGCTCCGAACGTTTTTAAAGTCGGGAAGTGTATGATGCCTAGTGTTTTAAAAATCATGTAGTGTATCCCAGCCTTTAAACAGCATTATCTAACTCTTTACATATGAGCTAATCAAACAATAACACTTTGTTAATTACAGTAATAATAAATGAAGAACTCACTATTTGAATTCAGTCTATTAATGTATGACTACACTTTAGAAACTATTATTACACTAATTACAAATGATTCGTAAATTCTTTATTACACTATACTTATTATAAAGTGTTGCCAGAAATTGTATGTATGAGATCCAGAGGCCTTGGAGATATAAACACACATTCGTTCTCTCTAGTTCATTGATGTCCAGCCTAATGACGGTTTCGGCACTGTGCTGCCTTCTCAAAGCCTGGACATTCACTTGATCTTCAGCGCGTCAAAGGCCGGGGAATACAACTTCACACTCACCTGCAGAACAAGCATCAACAGGTGGGGAACATGTCACGTTTAACACATACACATATCTATAAAGAGCTCAAAAGCTCACTGTAGGATGTGTAATTCAGTGAAATGAGAGCGTATATACAGAATGCTGACAGCAGTTTCCATAAAAGCTGTCCCGTGCTGTCTGGCCCCATCTAGTGGCTCTATAAAACCTGGAGCTTTCTATTCATTTCTGTGTGTTGAGCAGCCAATGGCCCTCTCACTTGCTTTGGTAATGCAATAAAGCAGTATATCATCACATCTGAGACCCTGGAGCTCAACAGCAGTCGTGCGTCTCACGGGTATATCTGTGGAAATAGCCAACAACACATTAGATGGGTCAAAATTATCCATTTTTCTTTTATGCCAAAAATCATTAGGATATTAAGATCATGCTCCATGAAGATATTCTGTAAATGTCCTACCGTAAATATATCAAACATGTATTATTAGTAGTAATATGCATTGCTAAGGACTTCATTTGGACAACTTTAAAGGAGATTTTCTCAATATTTCACTTTTTTTGCACCCTCAGATTCCAGAGTATCTCAGACAAATATCGTCCTAACACACCACACATCAATGGAAAGCTTATCTATCTCTTTAAAAAATGACCCTACGACTGGTTTTGTGGTCCAGGGTCACATATATACCGATGATATACAACCATAACACACTCTTGAACAGTTTAAAGACTGTAAATAAGTGTAGAAACAAAGAGTATGTTTCCTGTGGATTAAAAAACGATTGTGTCATTGCTTTTATACAACCAGTCGATAAACAAGTTAATATTGAGGAACGGATCAGCAATTTAAGGACAATAGTTTCCAGCTCCAGTTCTTCCCTCTATCAGTGTCAGTGTTTCTGAACTCCTGAAACGCCTCCATTGTCTTGAGTTTTCCTCACAATATTCCTCATTATAATAATTCATACGCAGAATAAAGGGGCGGGGCCTGGTTGAGTGAGTTAGTCGTGTGTTGTAACTGGCTGTTATGGTAAGGGGCGGGGCATTTCCCAAACACCAATCACAACACACTGCTCCAGCCGACCAATCAGAGCACAGTGTGCTTTACAGAAGGAGGGGCTTCATAGAGACAGGAACTCAACAGAGCGGGAAGAGAGGAGAATATGAGGAATAATCAACATTCAAGCAGGAAAACCTGCTCTAGTTGTTCTTCATTCTTCTAACTCATATGCCTCTCTCTCTGTCCTATTCTCAGAGACTTCCTGTTATCTTGTCACGCGACTGGCGTCCAGCCCTCTCTGAAACTCTCTGATTGTTTGGTTGAGTTTGGAGGGACGGCGCTGGGCGACCGGAGCACTGCCGTACTGTATGTGGAGAACCGTATGAGCGCCGGTCCTGAGGCCGCAGCCCGGCTCTTCGCCTTCTCTGTCCCTGTAAACTCTGACATCACCATCACTCCTGCTTCAGGACGTGTGCTACCTGGACAGGTGCCAATAAACACTGGAGCACTTCACTATCATTCACATTTGTTCTGCTTTATGACCCTGTTTCACTACTACAGTTGTGCTTTTGTCCATTGTCAGTTGCTTCATGCCTTTGATTCATCAGTGAGTGGGGGGGGTCGGGGCTAGTTGTCACATACAGTGCATATTTCTCATAATAGGTTTATTTTTGATAATCAAATTATTTATAGACACATAACTTAAAATTTGGGCCACAAAAAGACCCTTATTGGGGGGAAAATTAATTACACAATAACAGTCGCATTTTTTAAAATGAAGCTGGTTTTCTTATCTGCTATTGTTGGTATGCATCCTGGGATTCCTGTCTGTCTCAAGTCCACACGAGTCAGCTCTCTATCCATCCTCGATAAAGGGGCGGACCTAGGACACATCCGGGGATTTGAACTCTACTTGGTTAGAAGTGAACTTTGAACCGGAGCAGAACTTGGGCAGCGACTGATGACGATTCACGAGAACACAAGAACACATACTGAGAAACGGCCTGGGTCTCTTACAGTAAAATGTCTATGCTTTATGCCTTTTTATTCGCACACATGCTCCTAAATACATTTTACAGTTTGCACACATACATTTTTTTCATATTTAAAAATTTTATCCAACCTGACATTATGAAAAATATCTAAAAACACTAGTTACCTTCATGGGCCCTATTTTACCGATCTGATCATGATCTGAGCTCACGGCGCAGCTGCACTGAGGGCGTGTCCGAATCCACTTTTGCTAGTTTAACAACGTAAAAAATGGTCAGCGCGCCTGGCTCACGGTCCAAAAGGGTCGTCCCTCGTCTCTTAATGAGTCATGGGTGTGTTTTGGGCGTAACGTGCAATAAACCCTTTAAAAGCCAGTTGTGCTCGCACCGGCGGATTCACATGTGAGGAATATAGACACGAGTTAGTTTAAATACATGTGTGTATTGCCACCATTGGTTAAATAAATAAGTAGCTCATTTCATTAATCATTACTGCAAATATGTAATTCTGAGACATGCAATGACTATCCATTATGACATGTAGGCATTTTTATCTTTATGTACACAATAATAATCTTTTACATTTGTAAAGCTTTTATTTTTCATATTTAAACGTGTGTGTGTGTGTTTGTATGTGTGTGTGTGTGTTTGCGTGTGTGTGTGCTGCTGTGCATCCCTGTGTGTAATAATCAGAGCGTGTGTGTGTGTGTGTGTGTGTGTGTGTGTGTGCTGCTGTGCATCCCTGTGTGTGTAATAATCAGAGCGTGTGTGTGTGAGTGAGTGTGTGTGTGTGCTGCTGTGCATCCCTGTGTGTGTAATAATCAGAGTGTGTGTGTGTGTGTGTTGTGCTCCACCTATAGGCTCATATCACTAACACACCCTTTAAATAACACATAAATACTGCAGTATTGACTTTAGAGCAGGTGTGTGTTGGTCAATGGTCAGTGGTTGTCAGTTCCTCACAATAGCAACACTCCAACAATGCTCCTGAACACACCTGGTGTTCACACACACACACACACACACACACCTGGTGTTCACACACACACACACACCTGGTGTTCACACACACACACACACCTGGTTTGACCTGAGCTGGGTGTATGATAGGGCCCTAAAATGGTGAATAAAACATCTCCATTTACTAGTTGTTTGAAACAACATAAAAATTATAATTTGAATAACTATTTACACAAATAAGCATATTTGACTCAAACGCTTAGTGAGATTTAGGCCTTGTCACAAGCTCCTTCTCTGTTTGCCTGAAGGTTTTGGTCCTCTCTCTGTCTGTGTGTGTGTGTCTCCACAGCGGTGTCTGGTCCAGGTGACGTTCAGCCCAACACTGTCTGATGATGTCATCAAAGCAGAGGCTCTTCAGCGGAGGAACGTCACCAGCAGCAGCCAACGTACACGACCTGACAGCAAAGTAATGAGCGTCAATCGCATGACTTCTCACACACAGTCCTGCCCGCTGTTGTGACTTCTCTGCTCTCTTATTTACAGAGCAAAATGGAAGCTCAGGTGCTTTTGGGAAAAGATCATGGCAGCAAAGCAACACCCACAGACGGCAGCCCCTCCCACTCCCCGAGCCCAGCAGACGCAGGGTAAAAACAGACTGCCAATGACGTCGCCATAATTTACAGGGGACAATTGGAAATACTATTATATCATCCACAGCTCTGTTGAATATTCAGCTGCGAAGGCCTCACTTCTGCGCTCTTTCACTGAGCGCCGCGCTCGCCATGTCATATCCTGCTTCACCTCGACATCAGACACGTCAGAGGAGCCCCGACACAGGTGAGGATGGGAGAATGAGGAGATGTAAAACTGTTCTTTCAAATGTTCAAACAGAAACTAACATAAACAATGAACAACTGTACTTTTTATTAACTAACATTAATGAAGATTAATAAATACTGTAAGAAATGTATTGCACTTTTGGTAACACTTTATTTCACAGTGTCCTTGTTGCACATTACATGCACTTATCATAGTAATAACACTACATTATGCATAATTACATGCAACTAACCCTCAACCAATCCCTAACTCTATAGCAAGTACATGTAGTTAATGAATATTACTCAATACTTTAATAAATAATTAAACTGGAACAATGACACCTTAAAATAAAGTGTAACCGCACATTGTTAGTTAAAGAGCCCCTATCATGGATTTTTGAAAATGACCTTTCATGTAGTGTGTAACACAGCTCTAAGTGAATGAAAACATCCTGCAGTTTTAAATCTGCAATCCGTATATAAAGTTATTGTCTCTCAAATGTAAGAGTCGACTCTGAGTCAATTAAACGAAGCGTGTTCAAAGGAATCGCAAGCCGTTTCGTTGCGATGTCAAGGCGAAACATTAGCATATTGCCTGTACACTTATTGCACTTATTTCATATTGTGGAAGTATCTGGCTAACTGAAATATTGTAAATCAGCTGTGGGCTGCACCATTACATAAAACTGAGTCTATTAAGACTGTCTGTCATTCTTACTACTTTGAGTAAAGATAAAGGATGGAGGTTTTGTTTTGCAAACTTTAATGTTACATCAGTCATTCACGGTAGTGCTGAACGTATGCGCTGTTATTGATTCAGTTCCCACATGTGCACCGCAATTAATTAGAAACACACACACACACACAGGTTTGTTGATGGACGCACACTTGTTAATGCTGATAGTGAGGAATTACAGTTAAAACATCTCACAATGAACCTCAAACTGAGTAGCATCACTGAGAAACGTCCTGCACAATGTTCGGGTTGAATAACTAGTTCTTCTAATATCATCGTTACTGTGTTTGCAGTGTGTTGCTGAGCTTTAGGAAGCCTCCGGACAGAGCTGAAGTTCAGTTATGGTAAGGGGGGTTTAGCTTCCGAAAAACACGCTGTACGCGGTAGACCAATCACAACAGACTGGGTCATCTGACCAATCAGAGCAGGGTAGACCAATCACAACAGACTGGACCATCTGACCAATCAGAGCAGGGTAGACCAATCACAACAGACTGGGTCATCTGACCAATCAGAGCAGGGTAGACCAATCACAACAGACTGGACCATCTGACCAATCAGAGCAGGGTAGACCAATCACAACAGACTGGACCATCTGACCAATCAGAGCAGGGTAGCTTGTGGAAAGGAGGGATTTAGAGAGACTAATTCATCCATCGAGTCGATTGAGAATCATTGAAGATTGTGGTGATGTGCAGTGTATATTATGAGAAAATGAAACCTTTGACCTTTGATGTGTGTAAGCCTGTTGTTGGAGATTCCAAAACAAAATTAGGAAACTTTAAAGGGTTAGTTCACCCAAAAATGAAAATGATGTTATTAATGACTTGTTCCACACCCGTAAGACCTCCGTTCCTCTCCGGAACACGGTTTCAGATATTTTATAATTATTTTATACAGGTCCTTCTCAAAAAATTAGCATATTGTGATAAAAGTTCATTATTTTCTATAATCTAATGATAAAAATTAAACTTTCATATATTTTAGATTCATTGCACACCAACTGAATTATTTCAGGTCTTTTATTGTTTTAATACTGATGATTTTGGCATACAGCTCATGAAAACTCAAAAAATTAGCATTTCATGAAAGGGTTCTCTAAACGAGCTATTAACCTAATCATCTCGATCAACTAATTAACTCTAAACAACTGCAAAAGATTCCTGAGGCTTTTAAAAACTCCCAGCCTGGTTCATTACTCAAAACGCAATCATGGGTAAGACTGCCGACCTGACTGCTGTCCAGAAGGCCATCATTGACCCCCTCAAGCGAGAGGGTAAGACACAGAAAGACATTTCTGAACCAATAGGCTGTTCCCAGAGTGCTGTATCAAGGCACCTCAGTGGGAAGTCTGTGGGAAGGAAAAAGTGTGGCAAAAAACACTGCACAACGAGAAGAGTTGACGGACCCTGAGGAAGATTGGGGAGAAGGACCGATTCCAGACCTTGGGGGACCTGCGGAAGCAGTGGACTGAGTCTGGAGTAGAAACATCCAGAGCCACCGTGCACAGGCGTGTGCAGGAAATGGGCTACAGGTGCCGCATTCCCCACGCCAAGACACTTTTGAACCAGAAACAGCGGCAGAAGCGCCTGACCTGGGCTACAGAGAAGCAGCACTGGACTGTCGCTCAAATGTTGCATGTCATTGGGAAATCAAGGTGCCAGAGTCTGGAGGAAGACTGGGAGAAGGAAATGCCAAAATGCCTGAAGTCCAGTGTCAAGTACCCACAGTCAGTGATGGTCTGGAGTGCCATGTCAGCTGCTGGTGTTGGCCACTGTGTTTTATCAAGGGCAGGGTCAATGCAGCTAGCTATCAGGAGATTTTGGAGCACTTCATGCTTCCATCTGCTGAAAAGCTTTATGGAGATGAAGATTTGGTTTTTCAGCACGACCTGGCACCTGCTCACAGTGCCAAAACCACTGGTAAATGGTTTACTGACCATGGTATTACTGTGCTCAATTGGCCTGCCAACTCTCCTGACCTGAACCCCATAGAGAATCTGTGGGATATTGTGAAGAGAAAGTTGAGAGACGCAAGACCCAACACTCTGGATGAGCTTAAGGCCGCTATCGAAGCATCCTGGGCCTCCATAACACCTCAGCAGTGCCACAGGCTGATCGCCTCCATGCCACACCACATTGAAGCAGTCATTTCTGCAAAAGGATTCCCCACCAAGTATTGAGTGCATAACTGAACATAATTATTTGAAGGTTGACTTTTTTTGTATTAAAAACACTTTTATTTTATTGGTCAGATGAAATATGCTAATTTTTTTAGAAGGTTTTCATGAGCTGTATGCCAAAATCATCAGTATTAAAACAATAAAAGACCTGAAATATTTCAGTTGGTGTGCAATGAATCTAAAATATATGAAAGTTTAATTTGTATCATTACATTATGGAAAATAATGAACTTTTATCACAATATGCTAATTTTTTTAGAAGGACCTGTATTTATTGAAGCATCGGAAGTGCATTTTGGTCCAAAAATAACAAAAACTACGACTTTATTCAGCATTGTCTTCTCTTACGGGTCTGTTGTCAATCCGCGTTCACGACTGATGTGTTATCTGAATAAAGTCGTAGTTTTTGTAATTTTTTGGACCAAAATGTATTTTCAATGCTTCAAAAAATTCTAACTAACCCACTGATGTCACATGGACTACTTTGATGATGTTTTTATGACCTTTCTGGAAAGGGACAGTATACCGTGCATTCATTCAATAGAGGGACAGAAAGCTCTCGGACTAAATCTGAAATATCTCAAACTGTGTTCCGGAGATGAACGGAGGTCTTACGGGTGTGGAACGAGTCATTGATGACATCATTTTCATTTTGGGGTGAACTAAACCTTTAAAACAACATAATAGGGGCACTTTAACACATTTACTAATGCTAACAAATGAGACCTTATTGTAAAGTGTTACCATAAAAATGTAAAGTAAATCTGACTTATCTGAATAGCCCACATGAGACGCTGTATCTGGAGTTACACTGTCCCGCCGTCAGACCGGCTCTCCTGCTCGTCTCGGACAGACACACCGTCCACTTCGGTCAGGTGGCAGTGGGTGAGACACGTTTGACCATCAGCTCAGCTCGTTCTGCTGGAGCTTCAGCTGCTCACTGTAATGCTTTCACCTTTAGGTCAGAAGGTGTTGAAGAAGGTGATCATCCAGAACATTTCCTCAGAGTTTGTAAAGGTATCTTTTTCAATCCTTTCTAATAACTTTAATTAATAATTCAATATACAGAAATATTATGTGTAAGGTGTTACTTACACAACCAGTTTGGAATAATTAAGAATTTATTTATTTTGAAAGAAGTCTCTTCTGCTCTCCAAGCCTGCATTTATCTGATCATAACTCCAGTATCAGTGTAATATTCCTCAGTGTAGATCAGCTGTTCTCTGTGTGAATATATAGCGCTTCTGTTCATTATCTGATCATAACTCCAGTATCAGTGTAATATTCCTCCAGTGCAGATCAGCTGTTCTCTGTGTGAATATATAGTGCTTCTGTTCATTATCTGATCATAACTCCAGTATCAGTGTAATATTCCTCAGTGTAGATCAGCTGTTCTCTGTGTGAATATATAGCGCTTCTGTTCATTATCTGATCATAACTCCAGTATCAGTGTAATATTCCTCCAGTGTAGATCAGCTGTTCTCTGTGTGAATATATAGTGCTTCTGTTCATTATCTGATCATAACTCCAGTATCAGTGTAATATTCCTCCAGTGTAGATCGGCTGTTCTCTGTGTGAATATATAGTGCTTCTGTTCATTATCTGATCATAACTCCAGTATCAGTGTAATATTCCTCAGTGTAGATCAGCTGTTCTCTGTGTGAATATATAGTGCTTCTGTTCATTATCTGATCATAACTCCAGTATCAGTGTAATATTCCTCAGTGTAGATCAGCTGTTCTCTGTGTGAATATATAGTGCTTCTGTTCATTATCTGATCATAACTCCAGTATCAGTGTAATATTCCTCCAGTGTAGATCAGCTGTTCTCTGTGTGAATATATAGTGCTACTGTTCATTATCTGATCATAACTCCAGTATCAGTGTAATATCCTCAGTGTAGATCAGCTGTTCTCTGTGTGAATATATAGTGCTTCTGTTCATTATCTGATCATAACTCCAGTATCAGTGTAATATTCCTCCAGTGTAGATCAGCTGTTCTCTGTGTGAATATATAGTGCTTCTGTTCATTATCTGATCATAACTCCAGTATCAGTGTAATATTCCTCAGTGTAGATCAGCTGTTCTCTGTGTGAATATATAGTGCTTCTGTTCATTATCTGATCATAACTCCAGTATCAGTGTAATATTCCTCCAGTGGGGATCAGCTGTTCTCTGTGTGAATATGTGAAGTTAATAAACGTAATTTCGGGAGGAAGTACGCCCATCTAATCTTCCAATTAATACCAAGGTATAAAACCAGCAGCCTACCTCTTCCCATTGTTAGTTCTTGCAGCATTTGACCCGCCCAAACCGCATCATGACTGACTTCCAGGAAATCGAATTGTTTCCCTCAGACGACGAACTTGTTAACGTGCCAGAAACACCTGCACGCTCTTCTCCCAACAGTTTGGATTCTCCTTCACTGCACATTTCACCGGTTGATCGTCCAGGTCGCCGGTCTCCTCGCTCCACGAACCAAAATTTGGATAGATCCTCGTGATTCATCTCGTCCTTCATCATCATCAGCATCATCTGCAGCGAGCCCTTCAGTCCCTCCCGTCGAGAAATGGACCGTCAACGCGCTCAGGCAAGCGTTATCCAACGCGGGTATCAATTTCTCCCGGAGGAACTCAAAAGCGCAACTTCACAATCTGCTCGTGCGCTCTCACCAAAACACCCAGTGTCCTCCAAGCACCACGCAAGCCTCAGCGCATGCATTTTTACGATCCGCACTGTTTTCCTCCATCCCGCTACAGTTCCAGCCGGCAGCCGCAGCCGCTTCCTCGTCCGCCGATAATGCGGCCGGCCGTCTATCGCGGCCGCAAACATTAGTTCCGCGGTCGCCCGCGATCATTTTGCGGCCTCTCTGACTGTGACTGTTACCTTTCCTCCTGCCACAGGTGAGTATATCAGTATATGTATATGAGTATATGTCAGTTCCTCCTGTCTTTAAACCCCAGTTAAGTCCATCTAGCCATGGAATAACGTTAAATACAAATTTGAGGCTACGTGCAAATGCCACTATTACCCCCCCCCCCTCTTTTCCCCCCTCTAACTAATTTCTCCTCTGCTATCGGCAAAGACCAGTGAGGCTGCCTCCGCAAACGGTCATGCCCCCTCTTTTTCCCCTCTAACTAATTTCTCCTCTGCTATCGGCACAGACCCAAGTGTGAGGCTGCCTCCATAACGGTCATGCCACCCCTTCCTTTTCCCTTTTACTAATTTCTCCTCTGCTATCGGCACAGACCCAAGTGTGAGGCTGCCTCCAAACGGTCATGCCACCCCTTCCTTTTCCCTTTTACTAATTTCTCCTCTGCTATCGGCACAGACCCAAGTGTGAGGCTGCCTCCGCAAACGGTCATGCCACCCCCTTTTCCCTTTTAATAATTTCTCCTCTGCTATCGGCACAGACCCAAGTGTGAGGCTGCCTCCGCAAACGGTCATGCCACCCCTTCCTTTTCCCTTTTTACTAATTTCTCCTCTGCTATCGGCACAGACCCAAGTGTGAGGCTGCCTCCAAACGGTCATGCCACCCCCTCCTTTCCCTTTTTACTAATTTCTCCTCTGCTATCGGCACAGACCCAAGTGTGAGGCTGCCTCCGCAAACGGTCCTGCCACCCCCTCCTTTTCCCTTTTTACTAATTTCTCCTCTGCTATCGGCACAGACCCAAGTGTGAGGCTGCCTCCATAACGGTTCTGCCACCCTCTCTTTCACTTTCTGCCGCCGATGGAGCTGATCCAAGCATGGGGTTGACTCCCCAAGCGATCTATTCTCCAAGCTTATTCCATCCAGCCACTGCTTCCTCAACAGTTCCTCGGCTCCCAACATATACACTCTCAACTGCATCTGCTCTTCCAGTTCTTTCCAACGCCCTTGCTATGGATCCACCACCCGTCTCCACCCATCTACAAATTCCATTCCTCCTAGAAAAGTTTTCCTCAACTTTCCCTCCTATCAATGTCTTCATCTCATATCTCCACCAGATCAAGTCAATCCAACCCAGTACCATCAAAGTCTATCTCTCGGTGGCATTCAATTTTTGCAACTAATCTCATCCAGGTCCACAACAAACCCCAGATCACACTCCTAATCAAAGGAATTCAAAACCAGCCCTACTCATTCTGATTCCAGGCAGCCTCTAACCATTGATCTTTTAGCTAAATGTCTGACCTTCCTCCACTCTTGTCACATGCCCCAGATACAGCAAGAACTCTAGATGCCATGTTTACCCTGGCCTTTTGGATTCCTCAGAGTTCCTGAATTCACAACCAATTCTATATTCAACCCAGCCATCCATTCCAAGTTTTATACAAGGACACCTTCCGTTTCCTGATCAAACGTAGCAAAACTGATCAATTATAAAATGACCATTTCATCCATATCTTCAATCTCCGTCACCCATCCAGCCATATCAATCTCTTTCCTTCTTCCTTGCACAAAGGAGGCTCAGATCTCCTCTAAGCTCGACCCACCTTTCATTGATGAGACCAACCTTCCTGTCACCAAGCATTGGTTCCATAAAAATCTTAAACATATCCTCAACAACTCTGGCATCCAAGCTCACTTGTATTCATCTCACTCCTTTAGTATTGGAGAAGCCACAACCACAGCCAAAAGGTCCGCGGACCATCAAATCAAACTACTAGGATGGTGGTCCTCAGAAGCTTTTCAGTCTTCCATTCGATCTAACCTCAGCCTCATCAAACAAGCCATCTAAATCTCACTTCTCTTTAAGATAGCTGCCCATTGAAACTCAATCCAAATTGTGCCTGCAAACTTGTTGAATCGATGCTGCTGCTGTTTTGTGCATCACTTTCCATGATACTATTGCTGGCTTAAGACTGCTGCAGTGCCCAGCCAATTCGAGACTGCCGCTGCAGTGCCTCGCCAATTTGAGACTGCCGCTGCAGTGCCTCGCCAATTTGAGACTGCTGCTGCAGTGCCCGTCAATTTGAGACTGCGCTGCAGTGCCCAGCCAATTAGAGACTGCAGCTGCAGTGCCCAGCCAATTAGAGACTGCTGCTGCAGTGCCCGTCAATTTGAGACTGCGCTGCAGTGCCCTGACAATTTGAGACTGCCGCTGCAGTGCCCTGACAATTTGAGACTGCCGCTGCAGTGCCCCGTCAATTTGAGACTGTCGCTGCAGTGCCCGCCAATTTGAGACTGCTGCTGCAGTGCCGGACAATTTGAGACTGCCGCTGCAGTGCCCGCCAATTTGAGACTGCCGCTGCAGAGCCTGCCAATTTGAGACTGCCGCTGCAGTGCCCTGACAATTTGAGACTGCCGCTGCAGTCCCCCTGCCAATTTGAGACTGCCGCTGCAGTGCCCTGACAATTTGAGACTGCCGCTGCAGTGCCCCGCCAATTTGAGACTGCCGCTGCAGTGCCCGCCAATTTGAGACTGCCGCTGCAGTGCCGGACAATTTGAGACTGCCGCTGCAGTGCCCGCCAATTTGAGACTGCCGCTGCAGTGCTCCTCCAATTTGAGACTGCCGCTGCAGTGCCCTGACAATTTGAGACTGCCGCTGAGTCCCCTGCCAATTTGAGACTGCCGCTGCAGTGCCCGCCAATTTGAGACTGCCGCTGCAGTGCCCGCCAATTGAGACTGCGCGGCAGTGCCCCGCCAATTTGAGACTGCCGCTGCAGTGTCGGACAATTTGAGACTGCCGCTGCAGTGCCCGCCAATTTGAGACTGCGCTGCAGTGCCCAATTTGAGACTGCCGCTGCAGTGCCGGACAATTTGAGACTGCCACTGCAGTGCCCTGCCAATTTGAGACTGCCGCTGCAGTGCCCGCCAATTTGAGACTGCCGCTGCAGTGCCGGACAATTTGAGACTGCCACTGCAGTGCCCTGCCAATTTGAGACTGCCGCTGCAGTGCCGGACAATTTGAGACTGCCCCTGCAGTGTCGGACAATTTGAGACTGCCGCTGCAGTGCTGGACAATTTGAGACAGCCGCTGCAGTGCCCGCCAATTGAGACTGCCGCTACAGTGCCGGACAACTTGAGACTGCCGCTGCAGTGCCGGACAATTTGAGACTGCCGCTGCAGTGCCCTGACAATTTGAGACTGCCGCTGCAGTATCGGACCATTTGATACTGCCGCTGCAGTGCCCGCCCAATTTGAGAATGTCGGTGCAGTGCCCTGACAACTTGAGACTGCCTCTGCAGTGCCCTGCAAATTTGAGACTGCTGCTGCATTGCTCCTCCAATTTGAATCTGCGCTGCAGTGCTCCGCAATTTCATACTGCCACTACAGTGCTCCACAATTTGATGCTGCAGTGCTCCGCAATTTCATACTGTCACTGCAGTGCTCCACAATTTGATGCTGCAGTGCCCGCTAATTTGATGCTGCGGTACAGTGCTCCAGCTGCTGCGGTGCCCGCCAATTTGATGCTGCCACTGCAGTGCTCCTTCAATTTCATTCTGCTGCTGCAGTGCTATGCAATTTGATGATACATTGCTCTGCAATTTGATGCTGCAGTGCTCCCCCAAATTGAAGCTGCAGTACTCCGCCAATTTGATGCTGCTGCTGCAGTGCTCCGATATCATGCTGCTGCAGTGCTCCTCCAGTTGATGCTGCTGCACTGCTCTACCCGATTCTGCCGCTACAGTGCTCCACCAGTTCGATACTACTGCGCGGTGCTCCGCTGATGCTGCCACTGTAGTACTTTCGCTTGATCTGCCGCTGCAGTGCCCCACTCAGACCATGCTGCCACCGCAGCACCTCATCTGTTTAAAACCGCCACAGCAGTGACCTGCCTACCCCAATACTGCTGCTGCTGCTGCAGTGCAGTACAGTTCCATTCCTTCTGTTCTCCAATTTTGGGGGGTCTTATAGACTATTGCAACAATCATGCAATTCCTGAAGTAATCCGTTAAATTACAGAATTCTTGCTGCTGTCTGATTCTGCATTCATGTTTTTGGGGCAATCGGAGCTCGGTAGAATACCCTCTCCGAGCCCCTCTAAGTTTAAATTACAGAATTCTCGCTTGCTGTCTGATTCTGCATTCATGTTTTGGGGCAATCGGGCTCGGGTAGAATATCCTCTCCGAGCCCCTCTATAGCAGACAGCAAGCCAAATCTGTTTACCACTTTTACTAAGATTATATGGGCACACAAACTCGTGAAGTGAAGTTAATAAACGTAATTTCGGGAGGAAGTACGCCCATCTAATCTTCCAATTAATACCAAGGTATAAAACCAGCAGCCTACCTCTTCCCATTGTTAGTTCTTGCAGCATCCCTCCTCCTCCCCGGCTCCTCCCCTTTTTGAAAAATGTTTTTGCCTGTTATAGGGGGGCAATCGGAGCTCGGGTAGAATATCCTCTCCGAGCCCCTCTATAGCAGACAGCAAGCCAAATCTGTTTACCACTTTTACTAAGATTATATGGGCACACAAACTCGTGAAATAGCGCTTCTGTTCATTATCTGATCATAACTCCAGTATCAGTGTAATATTCCTCCAGTGTAGATCAGCTGTTCTCTGTGTGAATATATAGTGCTACTGTTCATTATCTGATCATAACTCCAGTATCAGTGTAATATTCCTCAGTGTAGATCAGCTGTTCTCTCTATGAATATATAGTGCTACTGTTCATTATCTGATCATAACTCCAGTATCAGTGTAATATTCCTCAGTGTAGATCAGCTGTTCTCTGTGTGAATATATAGTGCTTCTGTTCATTATCTGATCATAACTCCAGTATCAGTGTAATATTCCTCTAGTGTAGATCAGCTGTTCTCTGTGTGAATATATAGTGCTTCTGTTCATTATCTGATCATAACTCCAGTATCAGTGTAATATTCCTCCAGTGTAGATCAGCTGTTCTCTGTGTGAATATATAGTGCTTCTGTTCATTATCTGATCATAACTCCAGTATCAGTGTAATATTCCTCCAGTGTAGATCAGCTGTTCTCTGTGTGAATATATAGTGCTTCTGTTCATTATCTGATCATAACTCCAGTATCAGTGTAATATTCCTCAGTGTAGATCAGCTGTTCTCTGTGTGAATATATAGTGCTTCTGTTCATTATCTGATCATAACTCCAGTATCAGTGTAATATTCCTCCAGTGTAGATCAGCTGTTCTCTGTGTGAATATATAGTGCTTCTGTTCATTATCTGATCATAACTCCAGTATCAGTGTAATATTCCTCAGTGTAGATCAGCTGTTCTCTGTGTGAATATATAGTGCTTCTGTTCATTATCTGATCATAACTCCAGTATCAGTGTAATATTCCTCAGTGTAGATCAGCTGTTCTCTGTGTGAATATATAGTGCTTCTGTTCATTATCTGATCATAACTCCAGTATCAGTGTAATATTCCTCCAGTGTAGATCAGCTGTTTTCTGTGTGAATATATAGTGCTTCTGTTCATTATCTGATCATAACTCCAGTATCAGTGTAATATTCCTCAGTGTAGATCAGCTGTTCTCTGTGTGAATATATAGTGCTTCTGTTCATTATCTGATCATAACTCCAGTATCAGTGTAATATTCCTCCAGTGTAGATCAACTGTTCTCTGTGTGAATATATAGTGCTTCTGCTCATTATCTGATCATAACTCCAGTATCAGTGTAATATTCCTCAGTGTAGATCAGCTGTTCTCTGTGTGAATATATAGTGCTTCTGTTCATTATCTGATCATAACTCCAGTATCACTGTAATATTCCTCCAGTGTAGATCAGCTGTTCTCTGTGTGAATATATAGTGCTTCTGTTCATTATCTGATCATAACTCCAGTATCAGTGTAATATTCCTCAGTGTAGATCAGCTGTTCTCTGTGTGAATATATAGTGCCTCTGTTCATTATCTGATCATAACTCCAGTATCAGTGTAATATTCCTCAGTGTAGATCAGCTGTTCTCTGTGTGAATATATAGTGCTTCTGTTCATTATCTGATCATAACTCCAGTATCAGTGTAATATTCCTCCAGTGTAGATCAGCTGTTCTCTGTGTGAATATATAGTGCTTCTGCTCATTATCTGATCATAACTCCAGTATCAGTGTAATATTCCTCAGTGTAGATCAGCTGTTCTCTGTGTGAATATATAGTGCTTCTGTTCATTATCTGATCATAACTCCAGTATCACTGTAATATTCCTCCAGTGTAGATCAGCTGTTCTCTGTGTGAATATATAGTGCTTCTGTTCATTATCTGATCATAACTCCAGTATCAGTGTAATATTCCTCAGTGTAGATCAGCTGTTCTCTGTGTGAATATATAGTGCCTCTGTTCATTATCTGATCATAACTCCAGTATCAGTGTAATATTCCTCCAGTGTAGATCAGCTGTTCTCTGTGTGAATATATAGTGCCTCTGCTCATTATCTGATCATAACTCCAGTATCAGTGTAATATTCCTCAGTGTAGATCAGCTGTTCTCTGTGTGAATATATAGTGCTTCTGCTCATTATCTGATCATAACTCCAGTATCAGTGTAATATTCCTCCAGTGTAGATCAGCTGTTCTCTGTGTGAATATATAACGCTTCTGTTCATTATCTGATCATAACTCCAGTATCAGTGTAATATTCCTCCAGTGTAGATCAGCTGTTCTCTGTGTGAATATATAGTGCTTCTGTTCATTATCTGATCATAACTCCAGTATCAGTGTAATATTCCTCAATGTAGATCAGCTGTTCTCTGTGTGAATATATAGTGCTTCTGTTCATTATCTGATCATAACTCCAGTATCAGTGTAATATTCCTCAGTGTAGATCAGCTGTTCTCTGTGTGAATATATAGTGCTTCTGTTCATTATCTGATCATAACTCCAGTATCAGTGTAATATTCCTCAGTGTAGATCAGCTGTTCTCTGTGTGAATATATAGTTCTGTTCATTATCTGATCATAACTCCAGTATCAGTGTAATATTCCTCAATGTAGATCAGCTGTTCTCTGTGTGAATATATAGTGCTTCTGTTCATTATCTGATCATAACTCCAGTATCAGTGTAATATTCCTCCAGTGTAGATCAGCTGTTCTCTGTGTGAATATATAGTGCTTCTGCTCATTATCTGATCATAACTCCAGTATCAGTGTAATATTCCTCAGTGTAGATCGGCTGTTCTCTGTGTGAATATATAGCGCTTCTGTTCATTATCTGATCATAACTCCAGTATCAGTGTAATATTCCTCCAGTGTAGATCAGCTGTTCTCTGTGTGAATATATAGTGCTTCTGCTCATTATCTGATCATAACTCCAGTATCAGTGTAATATTCCTCAGTGTAGATCAGCTGTTCTCTGTGTGAATATATAGTGCTTCTGTTCATTATCTGATCATAACTCCAGTATCAGTGTAATATTCCTCCAGTGTAGATCGGCTGTTCTCTGTGTGAATATATAGCGCTTCTGTTCATTATCTGATCATAACTCCAGTATCAGTGTAATATTCCTCCAGTGTAGATCGGCTGTTCTCTGTGTGAATATATAGCGCTTCTGTTCATTATCTGATCATAACTCCAGTATCAGTGTAATATTCCTCAATGTAGATCAGCTGTTCTCTGTGTGAATATATAGTGCTTCTGTTCATTATCTGATCATAACTCCAGTATCAGTGTAATATTCCTCAGTGTAGATCGGCTGTTCTCTGTGTGAATATATAGCGCTTCTGTTCATTATCTGATCATAACTCCAGTATCAGTGTAATATTCCTCCAGTGTGGATCAGCTGTTCTCTGTGTGAATATATAGTGCTTCTGCTCATTATCTGATCATAACTCCAGTATCAGTGTAATATTCCTCCAGTGTAGATCAGCTGTTCTCTGTGTGAATATATAGTGCTTCTGTTCATTATCTGATCATAACTCCAGTATCAGTGTAATATTCCTCCAGTGTAGATCAGCTGTTCTCTGTGTGAATATATAGCGCTTCTGTTCATTATCTGATCATAACTCCAGTATCAGTGTAATATTCCTCAATGTAGATCAGCTGTTCTCTGTGTGAATATATAGTGCTTCTGTTCATTATCTGATCATAACTCCAGTATCAGTGTAATATTCCTCCAGTGTAGATCAGCTGTTCTCTGTGTGAATATATAGTGCTTCTGCTCATTATCTGATCATAACTCCAGTATCAGTGTAATATTCCTCAGTGTAGATCGGCTGTTCTCTGTGTGAATATATAGCGCTTCTGTTCATTATCTGATCATAACTCCAGTATCAGTGTAATATTCCTCCAGTGTAGATCAGCTGTTCTCTGTGTGAATATATAGTGCTTCTGCTCATTATCTGATCATAACTCCAGTATCAGTGTAATATTCCTCAGTGTAGATCAGCTGTTCTCTGTGTGAATATATAGTGCTTCTGTTCATTATCTGATCATAACTCCAGTATCAGTGTAATATTCCTCAGTGTAGATCAGCTGTTCTCTGTGTGAATATATAGTGCTTCTGCTCATTATCTGATCATAACTCCAGTATCAGTGTAATATTCCTCAGTGTAGATCAGCTGTTCTCTGTGTGAATATATAGTGCTTCTGCTCATTATCAGATCATAACTCCAGTATCAGTGTAATATTCCTCCAGTGTAGATCAGCTGTTCTCTGTGTGAATATATAGTGCTTCTGTTCATTATCTGATCATAACTCCAGTATCAGTGTAATATTCCTCAGTGTAGATCAGCTGTTCTCTGTGTGAATATATAGTGCTTCTGTTCATTATCTGATCATAACTCCAGTATCAGTGTAATATTCCTCAGTGTAGATCAGCTGTTCTCTGTGTGAATATATAGTGCTTCTGCTCATTATCAGATCATAACTCCAGTATCAGTGTAATATTCCTCCAGTGTAGATCAGCTGTTCTCTGTGTGAATATATAGTGCTTCTGTTCATTATCTGATCATAACTCCAGTATCAGTGTAATATTCCTCCAGTGTAGATCAGCTGTTCTCTGTGTGAATATATAGTGCTTCTGTTCATTATCTGATCATAACTCCAGTATCAGTGTAATATTCCTCCAGTGTAGATCGGCTGTTCTCTGTGTGAATATATAGCGCTTCTGTTCATTATCTGATCATAACTCCAGTATCAGTGTAATATTCCTCCAGTGTAGATCGGCTGTTCTCTGTGTGAATATATAGCGCTTCTGTTCATTATCTGATCATAACTCCAGTATCAGTGTAATATTCCTCAATGTAGATCAGCTGTTCTCTGTGTGAATATATAGTGCTTCTGTTCATTATCTGATCATAACTCCAGTATCAGTGTAATATTCCTCAGTGTAGATCGGCTGTTCTCTGTGTGAATATATAGCGCTTCTGTTCATTATCTGATCATAACTCCAGTATCAGTGTAATATTCCTCCAGTGTAGATCAGCTGTTCTCTGTGTGAATATATAGTGCTTCTGTTCATTATCTGATCATAACTCCAGTATCAGTGTAATATTCCTCCAGTGTAGATCAGCTGTTCTCTGTGTGAATATATAGTGCTTCTGTTCATTATCTGATCATAACTCCAGTATCAGTGTAATATTCCTCAGTGTAGATCAGCTGTTCTCTGTGTGAATATATAGTGCTTCTGTTCATTATCTGATCATAACTCCAGTATCAGTGTAATATTCCTCAGTGTAGATCAGCTGTTCTCTGTGTGAATATAGTGCTAATATACAATAATAACCCAATAAAATAGCCCAGCAGCTGGGTGAAAAATACAATAATAACCCCATGCTCAACCCATCATTTGGGTTTAAAAAAAAACAACCCAGCATTTTTTTGCGTGCAGTAACACACTTGAAATGGAAATAAGGTACCATTTCAAAAATAACAATTCAAACCGATGTACCACCGAATGAATTAAAGCGCTCATGCTAACTAACACACATGCATCTCCCTTCTGCTGTGAACCCACAGATTTCCATTGTAAGTATAATATCAGAACATTAATCTTCTTGTCCTGTTCTGTATTGAGTTTGATATCTGGCTTTCAGCTGACCTCATCGCTGCTGGACGTGAGCGGGCCGTTTTCTGTGCTGAACGCCATGCGGTCCATCGGTCCTGAAGACACACACGCGCTCCTGATCGCATTTACACCCTCCGTGGCCAAGAAGGTGAGCGCCGCTGCTGCCCATACACAAATCACAGCAAACCGTGCTTCATGTTCTCAGCGCGACACCAGCTGAATGTGTAGAGATGATGAAATGTAGCTGCTTTAACATTAATCAGTGTATTAAAGAGTGATTCAATTACCCCTGTTATGCTACTTTAAAGCTTTCTAATTTTGTTTTGGGTTCTCCTCATTTTTGAGGCTCATCATTATCATGGTAATGCGAGAGCATCTCTCATTACTGTCTGTGACCCCGGCATTTCCTCCACAGCTTTCATGAGATTCTCTCGAGAACATCAGATCACCCAGAGCTGCCATTGACCCGATGCTGGTGTTCATAATGTGAAATATGTTTTGTGTTGTCAGTATTATGAAACTCTGGCGGTGCGCTGCAGTCAGATGTCTCTGGAGATCGCGCTGTGTGCTGAAGCTGTCCATCCCATCATCACCTGCTCACACGAAGGACACATCAACTTTGACTACGTTCCTGAAAACGAGAGCGCCTCACAAGTGTTCAGGGTATTGACTCTTCTTTGCTCTTGATGTCGCAGTCGTCACATTAACAGATGCCTTCTCTTTTGACTGCAAAAAATGATATTCATCCTCAGTGTTTCTGTCTTGTTTTCTTAATTCTTAAATCTAGTGCAAACCCTCTTTCGGCGTTAATAACTACAGTCAGGATTTCCTAAAGACACGCAGAGAAGCATTAGTGCTGAAAAGGCTTGGTCAGGGTTATTTCTGCGGCTGATCTTGTGCATATGCATTTGTAGGAGTTTCCCTTTCAGACGCAGTATATTTACTAAGGTTTGCGCTCGTCAATTTACTGGTGTTTGCCCCATTATTTAACGCCTAAAAAAACTTGTCTTAAACCAGACGCTAATAGGTAGTTTGGAAATTAACTGGAAATGATCCGGCTGCGTCTGTTCTTTAATGTGTGTGTCGTCAGTGGCTTTTATGGGATTGCGCTCTCACACTAATTTGCCCTGTTTAGTAAATCTAGTAAAAGTGTAATTTTCTCAATTTAGTGAGTTTATACTTAAAACAAGAAAACATATTTGCCATTGACGTATGAAAAATAAACTTAATTCAAAGGGAAAACGCTTATTTTTCTGACCCCACTGACAGATGTTTTTTCTTGTTTTAAGCAAAAACTCACTTCATTTGGAGACATATTTCAGTATCTTCAATCATTCGGCTTCTTGAGTAAATGCATCTTGATTTAAGATTTTGTAATACTAAATACAAAATAATGAAACCATTGTTTGCATAATGCATGTAGAGTTATCAAATCATACTAAAATGTCAACAAAAAAAAAATGTTTACCTTTAAGTGTACAAAAGCTTGTCACTATACCTTTAAACGGACATCTCTGCACCTTATAGTAGTGCCTTAAAGGGATAGTTCACCCAAAAAAAGAAAATGTCCCTATAATTTACTCCCCCTCAAGTCATCCTAGGTGTTTTTTCTTTTCTTCAGACAAACACAATCAGAGTTATATTAGAAAATGTCCTGGCTCTTCCAGTCTTGCATCCATCCATTATAAAAGTGCTCCACTCAGCTCCACGGGTTAATAAAGGCCTCCTGAATCAATGAGTTTGTGTGAGAAAAATATCCATACACTATTTAACATGTTATAAAGTAAAATATCTAGCTTCCGGCGCACCCCTGACATCTGACTGGCCACCCCAAAATTTATATCACTACTTCCATTTTACCTCCTATTGAAAGAAGCATTTATTATGATGTGAGCGGCGCGGCACATTGTGCATGTATCATGAATATTAAGAGCAATATTAACCAAACAGACAATTAAGAATAAAGGTTGTTAAAAACGCATAAGTTGTTAAAAATCCTGCCGCGCCATTCACATTGTTTTCCATTAAACGACACGATTTGTCTCAAAGCGCTGTTAATGTATAGTGACTTTTCTATCGGCTGGAAGAGTGTGTGTATAGGCATTTTTCAGTATTTTAAAGTCTGTCCTTCCTTATGGATAGATATAGCTAATATAGATTGCCCTTTCTGTTTCCGTTTGTGCAGTTCTTACAGCAAAACACATCAACGCCAGTTTTTTTTCATTCTTGAAGTGAACTTTTTCACCTGTATGGTGATTTCGATTCACTGTTGCGCATGAGAACGCGATGTGTTATGGCATGTGGCGTTTCATCCATAGCACACACACAGCGCGTCTTGTGCTTGAATGGACGAATAGGCCTACGCATAAAGGGATGCCAAAAATAGCGAGTATCACAGTTAACACAGTCGGCTATGTCTTAACCGAATGTAAGCAGATGACAAATGAAATCGGATTCGTGTCAGTATTGGATTAAATATTGAGCATTAAAGAGACAGCAGCCTATATCCTCCTGTCAGTTAATCAAAGAACACAAATCACCCACTGATCGCGACTGATTCACTTTTCTAGCTGGTTTTAACATGCATTAATCTAGATTATGCAATGTTATTATTCAGTTTCTGTAGCGTTAGACCTGAATCTTCAAGCACTTTATTCTGCACTGTTCGCACTGTTCACTCGTATTCAGTTTAATAATACTAGGCTTGTAGTTTTTGCTGTGGGATATCAGTTTTGAAGTTTCACTGATATCTCAAATTTTGATAGCTTATTTATTAGAATACAATGTTTCATGGGTAAAACTGATGACAAGAAATAAGTATTACACGTGATATTCTTTCACAGTCTATGGACCCTCTAAAGTAGCCTTGGCCATCCCATGTATAAAAGTCTAGATCCGCCACTGTCCGTATTCAGCTTATGAAGAAAGTGTAACTGGTGCGACAATGACATCAGACACATTTTGGGATGCCATTATAAAGCTGGGAAGAGCCTGGACATTTATTAATATAACTCTGATTGTGTACGTCTGAAAGAAGAAACCTAGGATACACACCTAGGATGGCTTTAGGGCGAGTCAATCATGGGGTCATTTTCATTTTTGGGGTAGATAAGGTTCAAATTGTGGTCCTTTATAGGTACCGCCCTGCTGAAGGTACTCTGACTGTATGGGATGAACAGTGTCACGTGATGCTGCATTTGAACACTAGAGGTCAATGTCACTACAGATTCAGTTCTGATGACTGTGATTCTGGTTTTATTCCCTCTGGAGTATATATTACTGGCCGTGTAGTGATTGAGAGATTCAGCGTGTGAAATCTCCAGTCACCGCTGTGACCTCGAGCGAACCCTAGGACTGTACGTCACACACTACACACAATCATCTGCTAACTCAATGAGTCTCGTGTCTTTACTGCATCTGTTATTGGACTTATTCCCACACACTACCGTTCAAACGCTAGTCATAAAATATGAAAGAAATAGATAGCTAAGATGAGTTCACTCCAGTCTTCAGTGTCCCATGATCCTTCAGAAATCAGTGTGTGTGTGTGTGTGTGTTTAGCTGCAGAACTCCTCCTCACTGGATGTGCGGTTCAGTGTGCTGTTAGAAAGCCAGCGTCTCCCGGAGCCGAGCGAGCGGATTCTGCCTGTCATGGACTCCACAGCACATGTGGGTGAGTTACTTCCTGTGAAATAGAAGCTTTAGATTCTCGTGTTTTTGAGAAAATGTGGTTCACCCATTCATCTTTCTTTCTGTGCAACACAAAAAGGGCTGTCAAGCTCCCAAAAAAACACAAAAAAACCCATAAAAGTGTCATCACAGCTAACAGGGAACATTCTGGCAAGGTTCTCTCAAAGTTATGAACAAACGTTCTTCTAGAGACTTTTAAAGGTGTGATGAATTGAGAAATCAACTTTCCCTTGAGCTTTTGATATATTAAAGGTCATTGTAATATAAGAATATCCTGTAAGTTTTTAGAGCTGGAAACTTCCTTGTTAGTCAAAGAACAGCTTTTATTGACACCAGGCCCAGAAAACGAGAGCTCTCAGATTATGCCAACCCTTGACATCATCGTGTGGTGAACACCGCTTGATTCCTCCATCCCTGACATGACCTGCATAGAGATAAACCGGATCCAACTTCTAAGCAATAAACATGCCGCATAAGCTTCCTTCGGATTCTAATATTATGAATGCATGGACTTTATTTTTGATTAATATCCAGCTGACCAACAGAACGTTCCCCTACGGTTCCCTGTTAGTCAGGCGGGGATGTTTCATTCGGGACTGCTCTTGTTCAGTGCTCAGTCTCTACACTACTTTCACATAACGTTTGCAGGACCTTTAGGGGACCAACCCAGAATGTTATTTAAAAATAGTAAACCATCAAAATTAACATATTTTGATGGTTTAATTGAACTTGTAGGGTCGTTAAAACATAACATTACATAAAGACATTACTTTTGTCCGCTACTGTACATGACAATTCTGCCCAAATGTGTGAAAAGATCCATTAATATCCTCATGTGTGCGTCCTCTAAGGTGCTCAGAACCACAGCGGGCTGAGTGTGTTCCGCGTGTGTCCATCAGGAGGAGCTGTTCCCGCGGCTGCCGCTGTTGACATCACTGTGACCTTCCATCCCGATCATGAGAGTCTCCGTTACAGGGACCTTCTCACAGTGCAGCTCATCAACAGAGTTAGAGCCTTCATCTCCTCAACAATACAAACTACAGTCACCTTTCACAAACATGCCTAATGTTGCACTGCTTGCAAAGAGTTGCATATACACTATATATTTGCATTTTATATATATACAACCCCAAATCAGATACAGTTGGGACAGTATGGAAAACGCAAATAAAAAAAGAAAGTATTGATTTCTAAATTTACTTTGACTTGTATTTCATTGCAGACAATATGAACAAAAAATATTTCATGTTTTGTCTGGTCAACTTCATGTCATTTGTAAATATGCATCCTGTCATTCAGACCTGCAACACATTTCAAAAAAAGTTGGGACAGTAAAGCATTTACCACTTTGTAATGTTGCCATTCCTTTTCACAACACTTAAAAGACGTTTAGGGACTGAAGACACCAAGTGATGAAGTGTTTCAGGTGTAATTTTGTCCCATTCTTCCTGCAAACAAGTCTTAAGGTGGGCAACAGTACGGGGTCTTCATTGCCACACATTCTCTATTGGAGACGGGTCGGGACTGCAGGCGGGCCAGTCAAGGACCCGTACCCTCTTCCTCCGCAGCCAGGACTTTGTAATGTGTGCAGAATGTGGTTTTACATTGTCTTGTTGAAATATGCATGGACGTCCCTGGAAAAGATGTCTTCTTGAAGGCAGCATATTATGCTTCAAAATCTCTATGTGCTTTTCATCATTAATGGTGCCTTCACAGAAGTGCAAGTTACCTTTGCCAAGGGCACTGACACAACCCCATACCATGACAGACCCTGGCTTTGGGACTTGTTGCTGGTAACAGTCTGGATGATCCTTTTCTTCTTTGGTCCGGAGCACACGGCGTCCATTCCTCCTAAAAAATACCTGAAATACTGATTCATCTGACCACAGTACACGTTTCCACTGTGTGATGGTCCATCCCAGATGCCTCCGAGCCCAGAGAAGTTGACGACGCTTGAATCTTTTAATTATGTTATGCACTGTTGAATGTGAAATATCCAAATCTCTTCCTATCTTTCTTTGAGGAACATTGTTTTTAAACATATCAATAATTTTCTCACGTATTTGTTGGCAAACTGGCGATCCCTGGCCCATCTTTGCTCCTAAAGGATTAGACCTTTCTTGGATGCTGCTTTTGTACCAAATCATAATAACAATCACCTGTTGACATCACCTGTTTCAAATCACATCATTATTTAACCATTTTACCTCATTACTAGACCTAAATTGCTCCTGTCCCAACTTTTTTGAAATGTGTTGCAGGTCTGACAGGAAAGGATGCATATTTACAAATGACATGAAGTTGACCAGACAAAACATGAAATATATATTGTCTATATAAATATCATATTGTCTGCAATGAAATACAAGTCAAAGTAAATTTAGAAATCACTACTTTCTTTTTTTATTTGTGTTTTCCATACTGTCCCAACTTTTTCTGTACAATTCTTTCAAAGTACAAAATCAAAAAAATTATTGAACAAAAACATATTACAATGATTTTACTGAAAATAAAAGAATTACATTTCAGGTGTTTGGTCACTTTTGACAGTGATCAACACGAGTGTGACTCCCAGCTGAACAACAGCAGAGGTTTAAAGTTAGTTCTGTGTTGTGCAGCATACACAGCAGTTCTGATGTTTTGACTAAAATAATTGTGTGTTTGTGAATGACAGCAAACGGTGTGTGTGCTGGAGCTCAGGGGCTCTTCCTGTCAACACAATATGTTTGTCTGTGGTGGGGATCCAGTCCACGCCTGCTCCGAGTCTCTCATCCCATCACATATATACACACCAGGACATCAAGGTACTTTCTTCTGTTGTTTCAATGTAGTCGTGCTGAGGCTGTATTTCCTTCTGCGATGCATCTAATTATATTTATTACACTATATTGCCAGAAGTATTGGGACGCTCCTCCAGATCCCTGAGTTCAGGTGTTCAATCCCTTCATGGCCACAGGTGTATAAATCAAGCACTAGGCATGCAGACGCTTCTACACACATTTGTGAAAGAATGGGTTGCTCTCAGGATCTCAGTGAACTCAAGCGTGGGACCGAGATAGGTTGCCACCTGTGCAATAAGGCCATTCCTGAAAGTCTGGGTTTGGCGGTTGCCAGGAGAACGGGACTTGCCTGACTGCATTGTGCCAAGTGTAAAGTTTGGTGGAGGGGGGATTATGGGGTGGGGTTGTTTTTCAAGGGTTGGGCTTGCCCGTTCCAGTGAAAGGAACTCTTAATGCTTCACCCAGACATTTTGGACAATTTCATGCTCAGTTTGTGGACGGCCCCTTCCTGTCCCAACATGACTGCGCTCCAGTGCACAAAGCGTCGCTCCATAAAGACATGGATGAGTGAGTTTGGTGTGGAGGAACTTGACTGGCCTGCACAGAGTCCTGACCTCATCCCGATAGAACACCTTTGGGATGAATTAGAGCGGAGACTGCGAGCCAGGCCTTCTCGTCCAACATCAGTGCCTGACCTCACAAATGCGCTTCTAGAAGAATGGGCAAAAATTCCCATAAACACACTCCTAATCCTTGTGGAAAGCCTTCCCAGAAGAGCTGAAGCTGTTAGAGCTGCAAAGGGTGGGCCGACTCCATATTAAACCCTACGGATTAAGAATGGGATGGCATTAAAGTTCATGTGCATGTAAAGGCAGACGTCCCAAAACTTTTAGCAATATAGTGTATGTGTAACTTATGTAAAGCCTAAAGGTGATGTGCGTACTTTCTGCAAAGCGTTATGTAGCCAGACTAATGTAAAAAAAATGAGAAGTCTTAAGTCTTAAGAAGTTTAGATTTCTCAAACACTCTCCTCTTCTCTCATTGGTTAGTCATTCATGTTACCCTAGCGCAGACTCACACCACTGGTAGAATGCTTTGAAAGCAACTAATACTCGATTTCCATATCTTTGTCATTGTTTCACAAACCTACACATAATGTAGACAGCAAGAGTTTGCTGCTGACGTTTAGGAGTGAATATCAAGAGGGCAGAGCGATCGCAGTCACACGCAAACTCCATGTGGGATGTGTCCTCGGCTCAAAACCGGCCACAAAAAAAGTAAGTAAACAGTTCAGCGCGGTATCATCTGAAGACATAATTCACCCTGATCGGTCTGTGATATGTGTGAGGTGGTTCATGCTGAGAAAGCCTCTCTTCTGCTCTCAGACGCTGGAGTATATCTGGGAGAATCTGAGTCCTGTCGAGCAGCTGGGCTTCAGGGTGACACCCCTGCAGGGAAGTGTGGATGCAGGACATAGACGTCCCATCACCATCACCTGGATGCCATCTAGTGGTCTCGCTGTGAGTGTTCAAATCAGAGCTCTTTTTATTCCTCTTTTGTGTAATGGCGATTTACACTCTTAGTGCATAACCTAACACTAACCCTCACTTTTATTCGTGCCATACTTCAGTGACGTATAATATTGTGTTTAATATGTGCTGTCACCTTGTGCATCGTTCCCTAAAAGTTCTCTAAAGGTGATGAAAATCCCAAAACCTTTACAGAACATAGTATTCCTAAAACGTCCTCTTTTGGTTATGAAAGTGCTGCAGTTCAAGGGAGGGGGCAATTATTGTTATTTTTATAAAGCATAAAGAAACAGAACAGTGAATTAAATTCTAGGTCTAATTCTAGTTGGGAAATTAATCCTTTTGGGACAATCCGGTTGTTAAGTCTGACGTCACACGGCAGCGCTTCCGGGTCCAAACGCTCTCTCTCATTCCACAAGAAAAACAACAAACGGTGCTAATATGCACACACAACGTGGTGTAATAATACACAAAACAATTATCATAACCTTTATCTCCATACCAAAATTCCAGATGGCCAGAAAGTGATTCATCTTTTATAAATCGTTAAAATATTAATGTCTGTGACGCTGTGAGCACAGCGACTGTATTGTAGACTGTAAGTATTTAAAATGTTTAACTTTTTAAAATGTTTGATGTTTAATATGAATAAATAGCGCTCATTAACGACCATCGATGGCATTCTCAAGTGAAACGAGTGGAGGCTCGGACCCAGCAACGACTACGTCACGACTTAAGCGGATTTGCAAACAATATTTGCGTCAAATATAGTATTAGTCTCAAGATTTTTCCTTTAGTGAATAAATACACAGATCCGCTGTTAACACTCGAATCCCTCAGTGGTCTGTGGTGGAAGTTTTGTAAACCGTGTCGAAGGTTACAGGCTCTAATCCACCCTCATATAGTTTTCTTTCTTTATTAAAAGATGTTCAATGATTGTATTTTAAGAGCAGGGACACGTTTGTGTGCATTTTGTCCCGAGTCCCCGTACAGAGGTGGACAGTAACTAAGTAAATTTACTTAAGTACACTTTTTGAGTATCTGTACTTTATTGAGTATTATTTTTTTCGGGAAACTTTTGACTTTAACTTCACTACATTTGAAAGACAAATATCATATTTTTCACTTTCTAAAAAGGTCCTGAAAGTTGAAAGTCATTTAAAGTGACAGCAGCAAGTATTGAAATGAGTTTAAGTAGTCGTATGTTAGCATGTCGGATGGAGCATCACTGATAATGTGAAATAATGTGCATTCATACAACAATGCAACAATAATAAAAAATAATACAGACCAGACCTGAGGCAGGCCAGACTAAAAATGTGACTTTTAAACCGTTTTGTCACCCTTACACACAGAGCGCTGCGTAATAAAGTGCAGGAGAGCAGGGCAAGACTTTCACATATTAGGGGGGGCAATTCTAATTATTGGTGGGGATTTGTGTCAATGTCTATGTTGGTTACGGCCCTGATTTAGGGGAACATTCGATTTTGGTTATTCTATGGTCACATGGCAACGTTACAAAGAGGACATTTGGGACGTTAACAGAAATATCCCCCTACGGTTCCCTGTTGGTCAGGCGGGGATGTTTCATTCGGGACTGCTCTTGTTCAGTGCTCAGTCTCTACACTACTTTCCCATAACCTTTGGGGGACCAACCCAGAATGTTATTTTTTGGTCCTTCATCACGTTTACTGAATGCTTTCAGAACATGTTTGTGTGTTTTACCCAAGGGTTATCAGTCAGAAGTGTGTGTTTCTGTCTTCCAGCCGAACGCGGTGGTTCAAGCGTGTGCTCTGCTGACCCTCCGAGGAGACGAGACCGCCGTTTACCGCGTCACTCTGATGGCCCATACGGGCAGAAATACAGCCACTTAGAACTTCATTCAAAGTCTGTGCCTTTATTTATTACTGTATAACTCACTGTTCCTGAACCCTGATATCAGAATCTAGTTTAAGACATCATTATTGATCTGATTTGGTGTTTTTATGCTCTGTGTATATGATTTCTGAATTGCAATGCTCTGTGCCACAATAAATAATGATGTACAAAACATTTACAAGGATGCCTTTTCTGTCAAAGGAGGAAAGCAGACACTTCTAAAACCCAAAAAAGCAAGAGAACAAACTGTGTCCGATCTCGTTACAGATATAGCCTATAAAAACGCCTCACCATCGTTAGAGCACCAATCACACAGATTAAAGGAGGTGTGTACGACTCTAGCACACATGATGTGTGAGTAACAGCCTCAATTTGCACTGAAGATCTTCACAAATCTCATTCACACTTGAACATGGCACATCAGTTTAAATATTCAGACTGGAGAATCAAGGGTGCAAATGACTACCAATATGTCCTGGACTGACCGTCCCAGCAAATCCAGCCCATGAGCAGATGGCCTAATGCAAAGAGAAGTCTTCAGGAACCCCAAAATATATCCATAAGATGTTATAAGAGAGAAAAATCAGCTGGGATGGCCCGTCCTCCTCTGGCACCAAAGAGAAGTGAGTTACACTGACTCATGAGAAGAAAATCCAACTGGTGCTCCATGTTTCATGATTTTCTTTAATGCTTTCATCAGATTTATACAGTACTAACATAAAATGCATTTCCTACATTTATTTACGATGGGGAGCACCATATGAAGACAAATCTTGTTTTTGTTGAACAAAAAGAGAAAGAAAGAAGGTTTTGCATGTGATGGTGTGTGCAGGTTGTGTTGATGCACAGAGATGCTTAATAGATACTAATTAGGCAGACTCACTTTTTTATAATATTCTGACATAAATGATAGTGTAACACTGATGTTTCAGAGAGACAGGGAGTAAGATCCAATGGCAAAACATTTAAACAAAGAAAACCTGAGTAAATCAATGCACAGGGAGAGACAAAAGCTGACGGCATGGCACAGGATACATCCACAATGGAAACTGGGAAACACTGGGATATAAACACACAGGATAATGAGAGGCTAACTGGAACAGATGAGGGTAATCAATCATTAGAGCAATATATATTAACCAATCAGGCATAACTTTATGAATAACACTGATGATCTCTTCATCACGGCTCCTGTTAGTGGGTGGGATATATTAGGCAGCAAGTGAACATTTTGTCCTCAGAGTTGATGTGTTAGAAGCAGGAAAAATGGGCAAGCGTAAGGATTTGAGCGAGTTTGACAAGGGCCAAATTGTGATGGCTAGACGACTGGATCAGAGCATCTCCAAAACTGCAGCTCTTGTGGGGTGTTCCTGGTCTGCAGTGGTCAGGATCTATCAAAAGTGCTCCAAGGAAGGAACAGTGGAGAACCGGCCACAGGGTCATGGGCGGCCCAGGCTCATTGATGCACGTGTGGAGCGAAGGCTGGCCCGTGTGGTCCGATCAAACTAAATTGTGCAGACCTTTCATGGAAACGGTATTCCCTGGTGGCTGTG